>CM034234.1:35620004-35812783 GCA_019916065.1 Vitellaria paradoxa
TTCGACGCTTTGTCAATGGAGGATTCGCAGACCACGGCGGAGATTCCGACGACGTGGACTGAAATTTCCGTTCTGGTATTTTCTTTATATTATTTATTTACTGATTTACTTCTTAAAAAATTAAAAAAATATGTTTTTAAATTCAACAGTGAAATAAAATTCAAATTAATTCAATGATTGAAATTTAATTTCAGCACCTGAATTTAAGAGTGAATTTCAGGTTACCCTATCCAAAATTTTCACCCCAAAGTTTTCACCTCGCCGCGAAGGAAACCTTTGCTTTAAATAAAAATGGTTTAATTTTTTAATTTTTATGTAATTTTTTATGAATACAAAATACAAACCTAAAAATTACCAAATAATAAAAAATTAAATTTTAATTAAAAAATATAAAATAAAAATAAGCTGCAAGAAGCCCAACTCCAAATTTTAGAACCAAATTAACTCTAAATATAAATAAATAAATTATTTTATTCTCTAACAAGATATTTGTCTTTAGTTAACTACTAGTTTTAAAAGCTGGGGACAAACAAGAGATGTGTTTGAAATTGTATAAAATTGTACAAAATTATAAAATTATAAAAGTTACTGTCTTGTATTTTGTGCAATAAATATAAAATTTAAATTTTATTATCTTGTGATTCGTGTTTATAGAAATTATAAAATTTTGTATATTTTATTTAACTCCAAATAAGGCCAAACTTCTGAGAATGATGGCACGTCAACCTACGTATGCGTCAGGAAGATGATTTTTTCCCCAAAATACAAATGCTTAAGTTGACAAGAATTAGAAAACATGCCAATAAGAAAACATACCAAAAGGGTTTGGTTTCACACCTTGAGCCTAATAGACACACACACACACACACTTACCATGAGATGACAACTACGATGGCAATATTGAGATTGTTTGGTTCGTTAAAATTTGATAAAAAAATATAAAAAATTATAAAATTTAATATAAAAATAATACGTAACAAATTGAGTAGAAGAAAGTAAAAAAAAAATTAAAAAAAATTAATGAATTTTCATAGATTTTAATCAACTAAACACCCTTATTATATAAAATAAACTCTACAATAAATTCCAAACAGTAAAAGTAAGAAACAAACAAAGACCTTGAAAGATTAGAATGGCATTAGCCAAGAATCTTCCCACCAACCACACTTTCTTTTTGTTTGTGGGGAAAATCATAATTCCAACCATTTTCCAATGCTTAATTAATTATAAATTTTATAATGTAAAGTACAAATCCCACTTGTTTTTTTTCCTGTTTAACGCATAAATTTCTAAACTCAAAAGCTGTAGTCTGGTTTGAAAACTCTATTGCTCAAAGGTTTGGAGCTCGACCCTCCATTGTCACGCTCTTTCTTCTCTTCACCAACCCCAGTTTCTCCTCCTCCGCCTTCTTCATCATCATTATCATCATCTCCTTCGCCATCCTCAAAAGCTGGGTGGCTTAGTATTCTATTCAGAAGCTGTGTTCCTCTGAGAGCATTTGTCAATGGCAAGTGACCCTCTGGGGTCTCATCATCATTTCCCAGATGAACTCGTTTGGGAAAGACCTGTAATTGTACTGCTTAATCTCCGTGTCAAGCTTCTTCATCCAACCAACCTTGAGGAAGAATCTTGTGAAGTCCATGCCCACTTTCTTCCAAATCTTCTTCTGAACGCTGTACCCAAACCTGTTGTCGCTGTGCTTCCTCCAGAGCTCGTCTATGGTCTTGAGATCAGACTCGGAGATGAATTGGACCTCGGAGAAGAAGACATAGCCCCTCTTCTGTGCTGCTTCTCCGGCGAGGACGATAAGGAGGCGGCGGGTTTCTTCGTCGGCTTGCCGGAAGTTCTTGGAGGATAAGTGTTGTTGGAGAAGGTCAAAGGAGATGGATTGAGGTGTGGTGGTGGTTGAGGAGGAGGAGGAGGTGGTGGAGAAAGGGGTGAAGGAGAGTGATTGGGAGAGACAAGCGATGGTTTTGGTGGGTTTGAGGAAGAAAGAGGAGGAGGACGACGAGAAGGTAGTGGGAGGGGAGTCTATGGAGTGGCGCCGTCGCAGACGATGGTGGTGGTGGGGGTGGAGGGATGGGAGAGAATTGGTGGCCATCTTGAGAGGGGGAGAGAGAGAGAGAGATAGAGAGATTGTGGGGCAGCTTATTAGGCCATCAAGAAAGGGAGAGAAAAAGTATGGAAGAATTAAAATGAGGGTGGGAGATAGGGAGAGATGTGGGGTTGAGATTGTTGGGAGATAAGGAAGGAGTGAGGGGTAATCTTGAATTATGAAATGAAGGGACTGGATTGGCTACGTTGGGGTGAGACTAGATTCTCTCCCTCAACCCCTTATCTATCTCGAAGACTCGTAACTTACACATAAGTAAGATCTCATTGACTCTTTTACCCTTTCAAAGTTAGGCTTAATTTTTTAATTAATTTCCCCCCACTTTGAATATTAAAAAAATAAATAAATCTGTATTATTTTTAATAATTCGAAACAAAAGCGCTGCTTCTAAGTTGAAGATTAACATTTGTTTCATTTTACTTGTTTGAAATTAAGGAATTATTTCACTCACACCATATGATTTCATAAATGTGGACCTGAATTTCTTGCGTTTTGTACTACACTTACTCAAATATATTCTTACTCAGATATATTTTATTAGATTTTTTATCAAAAAATAATTTTTTACTAATTTAATGTTATAAATTTATTTTTATGCCCTTAGTATTGATAAAAAAAATGCATGAAAAAGAAAATTAAGAGTGAGATTCTTCGTTATTATTTGAAACTGATAAAAAAAATGAAAGAAAATGAAAAATAAAATTTCCTTTCTGTTATGTTTTAGTTTACTATATTAATAATAGAAAAAGTAAAAATAATTTATATATGTATAATTATATCTATATATAAATATAATTTTAAATATTAATGTGAAACATAGTAATTTAAAGTAATAAAAGTTTCACAATCAAAATTTAATAAATTAATTAAATTATATAATAAATTTTTTTAAGAAAAGATACACGATATCATAATTTACTTTAAATTTAATAACTAGAATGTGTTTTTATCAATGGCTAAGGTAATTATATGTTTTATATCTTTTATGTATCTTATTTACATTTAAAAAAAAGTTTAAAATAAGAAAATCCTTATATAGGTGGAAAAAAAAAAAAAGCTCAAGTTATTTTGAAAAAAAAATTAATTTTCAATCTTATGTGAATTTTCTAATTTTTAACCTAATTTTTTTCAAATTTAAATAATATATCTAAAAACTATTAAATAAAAAAATAAATTTGATTAAAAAGATCATATAAGACAAAATAATGACTTCATTCTTAAGGCAAAAAAAAAGCCATGTCTCCCAAATGAAGCCTATGTCCTGATGTAATATGCAATTTTATATTAATTTAATTTGTTAAAAAATAAAATAAAATAAAATTGATATAAAAGCGGCACGTAGTTAAATTTGATTGGGAAAAATAAAAATTTAAGTGCTTTTTTTTTGTTTTTTGGAACCCGAACACCCACTAAACATCAAGCCAAGAGGGGGTTTGGATATATGACTCATGAAAAAAAAAAAAAAATCATTAACAAACCATTTGCACTAATACATGCCGTTTTTGGGTAGAAGAATTACCAAACCTCATTGGATTAGAATCGAAATAGAAGACCAAAGTTACAAGGGATGGATGTAATAGAACACACAAAAGAATGTTGGTACAAAATCTACTGAGCTCCCCTGACAATGGAAATTAACTAGCACATTCTCAATAACTGAATGCATAACACACCATGTCAAAATCACATATTGAACCATTTCGTGGTAGTACTGACACTGAAAGGGGGAAAAAAATTGGTAGATGCAAGGTAACAACAACAAAAGAGTTGCATCCCCTAGCTACGGCCACCAGGACATCAAGGAATGTTGATGAATGTGGACTCTAGTTTACCTTCTAACTGCCCTTTATCAAGCGCTAGAAATTGTGCTTCAAGAACAACTTTTCTTGAGGAGAAGCAGGCCCAATCTCTTCTTCCAAACTATTCACCCCATCACCGGTGCTTCCTCCATTGCCTAGATTCTGATTTCTGCATTCTTCCCATCACATCTGCTTCTGAATCCAAGGACTTCCTCCTCTGAGAAGAAGAAGTGACACTTGGAAAGTAATCCATGAAGGGGCTCTGAACTCAATGAACCTCTGATCCATCGGCTTCTGTGATGTCAGCTTCTGACGCTGAATGGTTTTGAAGATATCTGAGAGGACTTCTTATGCAATCTACTGCTTCCCAACACAACCTCAGTTGGCAGAATAGGCTGATCATTATTCGCGCTACCCATCAACTGCGCAAGAGCTCGCTCCAAAGCCGTCGTAACTATGTCCATTGATGGCCTTTCCTTCCCTCTCATTCTCACACACTTGCAAGCCACATTTGCAATTCTTTAAGGGCTTCGAGATCAGATGGGGCTTCAGAACTGGGTCCAGAATTGCTTGTATGTCTCCAGCCCTTAATTAGAGGAACTGCCCACTCAACAATATTCCTTCTTCAAACTGCATATCAATTGCTTTTCTACCACTCAGGATCTCCAAGAGTAGAACACCAAAGCTGTAGACATCAGATTTGGTTGTGAGGTAGTGAAGTCTGTAGTACTCAGGATCAAGATATCCAAGAGTTCCTGCAGGGAGCTCAGCCAAGGGGGAGCTACCATCAGCAGGTCCCAACAAAGATAGGCCAAAATCAGCTACCCGAGCGTTGTGTTCTTCATCGATAAGAATGTTTGAAGACCTTGATGTCTCGGTGAATCACAGGAGGGCAAGCATAACCATGCAAGTATTCGATCCCCCGAGCTGCTTGGACTGCAATAGTAACCCTCCTTACCCAATCTAATTGCTCCTTTAAAGCCGTGTTCTTCCATGGAGGTGCTGATGTAATGATCCATTAGCCATGTACTCGTAAACTAGAAGCCTCTCTCCCCCTTCATCGCAATAGCCGAGCAGATTGAGCAAATGGGCATGATTCAATCTGGAGAGCAGGTCTAGTTCAGTATGGAACTCTTTGAATTCTTTTTCATGTCAGGGGACACTATAGCCCTCTTGACTGCTACTAATGTCCATCCTTCAATACCCCTTTGAAGACACAGGAAAAGCTTCCCTTCCCCACTTGGGATTCTTCCTTGAAGCCGTCGGTGGCTGTCTCAAGATCCTGATAAGTAAACATCCGAGCTCTTCTGATCTTGAGATCATCCAATTCAGGCCTGATTTTACCACCATCCTTTTGGGAGGAAGAGCCATTCGAGTTATTTTTCTTGGATTTCGAGTGACTAGCCGAGCACCTACAGTTCCTTACTTGTAGCGCACATAGAAAATCGCAGACAAACACACAACAATTGCAAAGACCACAATGAAGGCGATTTCTGCAACAACGATCGGTAACTGCAGTGACCAAAATCTTCCATTCTTCTTTCCAGGGCCAGTGTTAAAATGTGAACAATTTGAGTAGCATTCAGCTGAGGCACAATTTGAACAGTTAAATTCACATTGTCGATCAGAGGTTGAAGTGCATCCAATTTTTTGGAAACATTTCAGTGGGGCAACCATTAGTGCAGGGCAAGCATATGTGGGAGTCTGGAGACTTGCAAGCAGAACTTCTATTGTTAAAGGCATAGAAACCAGGTTCACAAGGATCACTTTTGCAGAGCCCAGGTGAAACAGCCAATGGTAGAGAGGAGGGAAATCCAGCTCCCAGCAAACGGGAAGCAGAGACCTCTCAGCAAGGACTCCACAAGTGAAATAATCACCAGCTGCGATCTCATAAAGCCTTACTCGATTGGGAGGTGGAGTGCTTCTCTCAACGCGATAGCCCCAGCAAACTGGACCACGATCACAGCTCTTGATTCCACAAGCATGGAACCTCCCTCCCACAACTGAAAGCATTGGTTCACTAGGAGCCAAGTCCACATTATCTTGACCTGAATTCACCACAGAGATTTCTTCTTCAAGGTTTAAGCTTCTTCCCCAACAAAAGACCTTAGAATTTGCCACCTCTAAAATCCCACAAACATGAAACCCCCCCAGCAGCAATCCTCTGAAACCTCACTTCCTTGGGGGTTAAGCGGATGACTTGGCTACTGTCTCGTCGCCCCAACAGAAGACACTTCTATTCTGAGAAAACAGTCCACAATTAAACTCAGAACCAGCAGAGATTGAGGGATCTCAGCATCAAATAACATAGTTGCAGTCATGTTATAACCCCAACAATCAACGTGAGAAGTGTTTTTTCTTGCTCCTCCCTGTTATTGGTGTCCTCAAACCGCACAAATGGTGGTCACCAGCACTGATTTCCGAGTATTCAGACCCATCAACCATCGGCTGAGGAACACCCATTTGAATAAAACCACCTGCTTCCCCAACAATAAGGTTGTTTTTGAATTCATTAGAAGTCCACACACAAAGCCATTGCCAGCAGTTAGACCTCTAAATGCATAATGAGCTGGAGTTGCAAAGATTATAGCTGAGTTTGATCCATAACAGTTCACGAGATGAGTCCCATCTGATTTAAGACCACAGAAAACAGGACCATTCTCACCATAAGAAATGGCAATGGAGGGACATGGAGCCTAGGCCTAGAGACAACCTCCCTAAATCGGAAAGCATTACGAAAATTATGGTTTGTGCAAGAAATCTAGCCCTCCGTGTGTGGATCGTTGAGACCCAAATAAGAGAATCTGTCAACAAACACATCCAAATGTCCATTACAGATGGCCAAAGTATTTACAACGTACCACAGTACCCTTCTTAATAACAACCGCTGCTTCTGACATACATTGTATTTTACTCTTTCCAAGAATCTAGAGGAAAAAATTTTGTAGCTACAAGTTCTTCAACAAGCAAACACGAGCACAGAAGACATTGTTGAAAAGGAAAGCTGTCCAGATATCTATGCAAAGCACTGAAACTTCTTTCTATTCCCCTCTTTTCCCATGGTTTGAGAAAACTTTAGAAAATCAATTCAAATCAATATTTACTTGGCTGAACTGCACTGAGGGAGAAAAAGTAATCAAGACATGCCAGAATCAACTAAATTAGGTGGACTTACCAAGGCCCAGATCAAAAAATTCTGCAATCTTAAACCAATCAGAAACCCATCTCCTCTGTTGCTGTTTCCTAATACCCATGTGAGAAACTGAAGCTCTTTCTTTGCTCTGTGTCCCTCAGCCAAAGACCTAGAAGTTGGACTACTGCTGCAACTTTGAATGGAAGAACGGACTCAAAATCACATTTGTATGCAAAAATTAGTTCCCATCAAGTTCACTGAGAGCAATAGTTCATTGAAAAAGACAATCTTCTTTCATCTGTAGTTACTCTGGTAGGTGCTGGTGGAGCATGAAGAGCCTTAGAAGGATTTTCATGCTTATTGAAGATTGGTTGACGTGTGAGTGTCTCTGGTGGAGGCAGGAATGAAATGGTGAAGGTGAGGGGCATGAATGAGAGAGAGAGAGAGAGTGAATTGAATGCAATGAAACTGCAGCTTCTCTCAAGATGGGCAGAGTTTTGGTGAAGGCATTAAATGAGGAGTTAATACAAATTGGTCTTTTCAAGCTTGGATTCCTGGACACATGTCCAGCAGCTATTGCCGTTCCTTGTTTATTATACGCAGCTTGAACGTGAGTCTCTTAAACCTTTTTCTTCTGTCATAAATTCAAAATTCATTTTCTCACTCTCAGGGATTAACTGTCTTAACCACTGTGCTGTTTGTTTGTCTTTTCATTTTTTTTTCTTTCTTAAAATTGGAAAAAAAAATTAAATGCAATTATGTGAGCGGACAGGATCACCTTTTATTTCCATAAAACAAGATTTGCCTTTCTTTCCAATAAAATGCATTCAATCATGCATTAGCTTAGCTGGCAAGAGCCTTATTTTCTTTTGAAATAGGATGGACGTAACTAATAATAAGTATAATAAAATTGGTAAAAGAGATCTTTTTAACTTACAGAATCGTAAAAATTATTTGGATGTGATTTCGAATTCTACCACTATATAAATTTATAACTTTCTGTTGTACGTGTTGGAGAAATGTAAAATCTCTTGTTAAAATTGATCTGATAAAGAATCTTGTGTCTCACAACCTTTTATACTATTATTATTTTTATTTTATTCCTTTTCTCATTTTTTTTATTTTGTTTATTATTTACTTTTAAAAGTTAAAATCACTAATTGAATTTTAAATTTTTAAAGTTCAATATTTATACCCAATTGATAGTTAACTAAAGAATACTCCGAGATTAAGTTTTAAGTAGAAGGGAAAAAAAAAAAAAAACGAAAATCCCTACTCAAATCAAACTGAGTTAGGAGTAGAACCAAAGGTATTAATGATTTAGAGGGTACAAAATAATTACTCTACTGTGTATTATTTGCCCAAGGTGGACAGTTAAAAATTTCGTGAATGTTCACACTCAAGGGAGGCGAATTTGGTTGGCTGACACACCAACACTAACAATATGAAATTAATATAGGGCCCGTTTGGTTTGTAATAATTTGCTGAAAATTTTTAAAAATCTTTATAAATCTCTGTTAATTTTATATCACATTAACTTTTTTCTCTCACTGTACGCATTACGAACTCTCCCCAAATCACAATTTACCTCAATTTATTTCATTTTTTCTTACTCTAAACAACCCCATATTATACTGACAGTGTATTAAAATTATATATTTTTAATATAGTAATATAGATATTGGATTATTTATTTATCTGTAATATTTCTTCTGGTGAGAGTACCAGTAAAAAAAGTTAACAAATCAATTATCTTAAACAAGTATCACTTGACCTCTTCCTTAAATTTATTCATTTGCCTTTTTGTTTTGGTGTATTGCTTGGCTCCAAAGCATGTGAGGTCCCCGATTTAGGGGCTTGACCTTTGCACCATCATTTAATTAATTCAATCTGGTTCTAATTTGTCTTGTTTGTGTTATTAGGTCCTCATTGATTTGTGCGAGGTCTTGGCTTCTCGAGATTATAGGAATTATCCTTATGATTAGATTATTCGATTAGTGATCAAGGCTTGGTTGGGAAATAAAAAATTAAGTGGCATTTGGTTTATTTTTTTATTTTTTATTTTTTGTTTTCATTTTATGTTTTAAAAATCTTAAAATAAAAAAACAAAAATATTCTACTTTCATTATTTTGAAATTTTTTCTTATTTTGAATTGAAAACGTTCAAAACAATTTTTTTGTTATTTTTCATTTTATGTGTGAGGTCATTTTCTGTTTTCTAAAACAAATTTTGAAAACACAAATAATTAAATACGTTTGAACTTTTCTTTGTTTTAAAAAACGTAAAATAAAAAATAAGTAAAAATGAAAAATAAAAAATAAAAAATAAAAACAGAAAACAAAAAATAAAAAAAATAAACCAAATGGGCCATTAGCTTTTGTATAGTTAGTTAAAAAAAAAAGCTAAGATGTCATTTGGTTTGTTTTTCTATTTTTTATTTTCTGTTTTTGTTTTCTATTTTCTGTTTTAAACTCATTTTTTATTTTATACTTTTGAAAATAAGGAAAAAAGTTCAAACGTATTTGGTTACTTGTATTTTCAAATTTTGTTTTAAAAATCAGAAAATAAATTTACACATGAAATGAAAAATAATAAAAAGTTGTTTTAAGCGTTTTCAATCTAAAATAAGGAAAATATCAAAATAAGAAAAATGGAATATTTTTTATTTTTTTGTTTTGAAATTTTTAAAACATAAAACACATAAAACAAAAAACAAAAAATAAAAACAATAAAACAAACCAAATGCCACCTAAAGCTAACTTTTTTTGTATTTGGAAAGGAAAATAAAAAATAAACTAATTTTTTTTGTTAATTTGATATTTTTGTCTTTAAAAAATTAAAAGAAGATTAAAATATAAGAGAATAAATTTGGTTATTGTAAAAGAAACCAAAAAGCCACAAGTTTCCAAACGGAACCTAAGATTCAAATGGTTCCAATTTTCTAACTTTCTAAGAACTAACAAAAATTGAACTTTTTTTTATTTTTTTTAATGCCAATGACGTATTTGACTTCACAGAATAAATTTGTTGCACCAGGAAGACATTGATGTTTCCCCACAAATTTATAATATAATTTAATCACCACACAGACATATGAAAAATCAAATTAAGTGAATTTTTTCTCGTATTTATGCTTATCTTAATTTAACATATATATATATATATATATAAAACAGAAAAACAGATTAAAATATTACATGGAACATAATCCTGAGAATCTCATTATACTATAATTTTGTTGGCAGCATCTGGAACACAATCCCGAAAATCAATTTTGGTTTCCATAGAAAATTCTATGTTTTAGTTCATAGCCACCGATGAGATGCACAAGGAGAATCGTCTCCCTTAGTTGCATAATCCAATTATTGTCAACCCAAAAAAAAAAAAGTAAATTGTATTTTGCACCTATACACTTATTTTTATTAATTAATTTTTATATAAACGGTTGAATTTTAACTTAATCATACCATTGGCATTTGTTAAGCAACACATGACAGAAAAAAAAAAAAAAAAATTCACGTGTTAATCACACATAATAAATATAAATATGCGTTACTTTTCAATAAAAAATTTAACAAAATAGCTAAATTGAAAATCGACAGTAAGTGCGAAGAATTGATAGTTACAGCTAAAAGTAAATAGATCAAAGTGATTCAATTACGGTGTAAAGTGTAATTGGTAGAGAAGTGTAAAATTTCCTTTGAAAAAAGGGAATAAATTACTTTTATACCCGATATACTAATTATAAAATCATTAATATCTTAAATTTTGAAAATTTACCTTAATAGCCATTTAAACTTTAAAAGTCATGCAGGTCATTTGAATTCCATGATTAAGCGTGATCGAGTAAAATCAATGATCTACCAAGAAGTACTCGCCTTACTCCTAATCAAGTCTAAAATGAAAAATATTAAAGGTTGATTAAGATACCACCAAAATACAGTGAAACACTCCTATTTGCATCGCCTGGGCGAAAGAAGTGTTATATATGTATTATTCAACATCTCAGAAGTACAACACATTTTAAAATCGTGTAAGTATCGAATTTCTTTGCAACTTATAATTAAGCATATTTAGGTAAGAATAGTATCAAAATGAGTAATTCATGAAAAATTTTTATAATATCCTTAACTGAATTCAAAACGAATTATATTGTCTTGTAATTATTTGAGTTATTGCAAAAGATATTGGAAACAAAAATTAGCAACAAATTTATTTTGAGCTTAGACACAATAGAATCCAAAAAAGCTCATAGAGATCATCACTACTATCACTCGCATATCCCCTAACCATCCTTAGTCTGCAAAAGTAGTAGCTCATTGTTTTCACATCCCAATTGCACTTCTTTGAGTTCATCTAGCTACATATACATTTAGAATCGTATAAATTAAGATCATCACCACTACCACTCACATATCCTCTAACCATCCTTAGTCTGCAAAAGTAGTAGCTCATTTTTCACATCCCACTTGCACTTCTTTGAGTTCATCTAGCTACATATACGTTTAGAATCGTATAAATTAAGATCATCACTACTAATCACTCGCATATCCTCTAACCTATACTTAGTCTGCAAAAGTAGTGGCTTCATTTCTTTTCACATCCCACTTGCACTTCTTTCAGTTCATCAGCTACATATATGTTTGGAATCGTATAAATTAATATAAATTTTCAGAGATAATAATTTTGTAATTCTTATAACAGGTAAAAAATTTAAATTTTATAGGAATTTGTAAAAGTTTATATTTCTCCAAACACCCCCCTTTTTTTTTTTTTGGCTACGCTTAAAGGAGTGACGGATGAACAAATCCAACTAAAATAAATTTTTTGTTCATCGGATTGGTTCATGGTTGATAAAAAAACTCAGGCCTAGTTTTAACTCCCAGGTATGTCCACGTAAACCCACTTATTTTTTATATAAAAAAATTAAAATAAGTTAATAGTAAGATAAATATTTTCATAAATTTTGATATATAAACTTAATTTTTATAAGAGAACATATATAAATACATAAAAGCATATGAATTTAAAATTTCAACTTGGCCTGGGCTGGGCTGGGCTGGGCTACGACCAGCGCACTCAATTCCAGGCCCAACCCAGGTAACCAAATGAGCTCAAGAAAATAATTCAGAGCATGAAAAAAAAAAATGGTTGAATTCACGTAAACCAAATCTATTAGAAAATATCATGTTAAAAAAAGTGATTAATTTATTATTTATTTTATGTCAACTTATTTTTCCCAACAAAAATACTTTTCTACTACAAGAAACAATCAAAATAATTATCATAATAATGTGATGATGTTCTGCAATTAAAATGCATGTTTATGGGTATTTTAAATAAAATGATAAACTGACTTCTAGTACTCCAATTGTTATGCGAATATCATGCTTACAAACAATTGAAAAGAAGAACACTCAATTCTCCATTGAATTACCGGGATTGCCACTTTGGTTTCTATAGCATTTTGAGAGGGATTCCAACTCTATAACTTGCTATCTTACAAATTCCAGATTCTAACAGTGATCTTCTGCCGGAAATATACTCAACACGCCGGCGACAACTGTCAATTACAACAGAAGAAGGCCATTGGAATTTGCATGCATCCACTGAGAAGCTCAGAAGGAAACAGCTGGAGTTGTAAAGAGGAAGGAGTGTCTTGTTCTTGTAATCAAAGGTATAATCTCATAGAAGCCAACAGGTTTAATCCAGCATTTAGACGCGAAATAGCTCACTGCAAAACGAAACACACACCAATATTAGATTTGGATGGATGGCTCCAGCTGAAACATCAATAATGGTGTGGAAATAAACAGAAAACATAAGATTCCACCCCAAATGTACTGCACTGAAATTTCATCCATCTTAATTGCTAAAATCGTGGCTCACATTGATTCACAAAAATACTTAGAAGGTTGGGAGTTGTAGCCAAAGTTTAACCATGCAGTATAGAACTGCCAATTTAGCAGTCCTATTTTAGACAAATTTCTAAATCCAATTCTAATTGGGTTTTCTATTCCTATATATATTATATATAGAGCGCATTGCACATTGAGATTAAGTTCATAAGAGTTTTAAAAAAATTAGGATTGACAAAAAAGAAAACTACGAACAAGTGATAAGTTTGTTTAAAGTTTTTTAAGGTTATCTCATATTTCTCTTTTAATTCCTTACTCCATTGTTGGAGTTTTTTTTTTAATTGAAAACTAATTTCACCGTATCTGTGGACATAAACAAATTGCCAAACTACATAAATCTCATACTCTTTCATTATGCGGTTTTTTTTTTTTTATTTTTTGTTTTTGTTTTATTTTTGTTTTTTTTTTTTTTTTTTTTTTGTATTGGTCTGTGAGTTTGCCATTATTCATCATGGTGTTACTAGAAGATGATTCAAAATTTCTGCAACATTAATGATTAATCCGATTTAACCTCCACAAAAACCTCGAAAAAAAATATATATCCAAATACTAATTTTAAAATTCATGTTAGTAGCTAAAGTAGTAACTTCAACTTTCTAGCCCCTTTACTATATACAGAATCTAGTAATTAATATTATAGTCGAGACCAACGGACTGCACGTAAAGTACAAGCCAAATGTCTGATTTCCGCATTGAAAACAATAGACATATCAAAAAGTAGGGAAAAAAAAAGGTTTATTGGTTATGAATAACAAATAAATTCCGCATCAGATTTCCAGGGTGCATAATGGAGAAACAAGCACTCCCTGGATGCGGCTTTTAATAGCTTTAGCCGCAGGCTTTTCACTAGCCTTCTAATGTGTTTAATATTGCAATCGAGAATTTAAGAAACGGGATATCCTCACATGCATGAGAAGAAGGGCCTGTTTGGTGTATCGAAAAACACCGACAAGTTCTAAAAAACTCTAATTTTCTATCAGACATTTCCACCTCGAATTACGTGAATCTATATAAATCTCTATAAATTTATATATATCCACAGATACCAATCAATTTTTACAAATCCTAATAAAATTTTTACAAATTCCAATAATATTTAGTACAAATCCCAATAAAATTTCTACAATTTTCAAAAAATTCAGATAGAGTAGTTAAAAAATTACTGCCGAAATCCATCCGTTTGAACGGACGAAAATCTATTCAAATAGAACTATTTATCTCCAAAAAACGTAATTTGGTGACAGAGCTTCAAACGCCAAAAATTTACCCAAACCACATTTTTTTAAAACTTTTGGAGCTTCAAACGCTTCCGAAACAATATGGTTACTTCAGAGCTTAGAGTAATTTAAAAGCTAGTAAAAAAAAAAAACGGAAGTCACAACCAAAACCAGTTTAAAAAAAAATAGCCACATCCAAACTGCACACTAAACATGGGCATTGAATAACAAAGAAACAGAAAATCTTCAAACAGAGCAGAAACATTATGGATATGGTTGATGTGAAAAATTTTAGAGTAATTTCCTTGCTACCTTAGTTGTGCATATTATTTGAATCATCTCTGAATGGAACAATATTAATTCCTTTAGATGCTGAAAATAAATCATTTCATTTCAATTTTATAGAAGTATGCATCCTCCACTTTTATGATCAAATAGAATTTTCAGGGAAAAAAGGCTAAACCTTAGAGATCAGCCGCATGGATCTTCTAGGAAGGACTCTATCACAAAGATGCTTTCTGCTTCTTAGAATCTTAGCATTTACTTCACCACAGCAACTGATAACTTCAACCCCAGAGTCCTTCCTTTTTCTTTTTAGTACTTTATCAGCTTCTGAACCATCAGACATTTTTTCCAACGGCTTCTTCAACTGCAAGGATCTGCAAGTGGGAAACATATGCTTATATTATCATATCATTAAAATTATCACATTTTCTTCAGGAATAGCACTTACTCTGCAGTATCTGCCCCATCAACACATTTGCTCCTTTCCTGCACAGAATAGTATGTTGTAATGAATTTTCTGTCCAGAAAAATGAAGAGAAATGGAGGTAATTTTACCTCAAAATGATCAAGTAGCCATATCTCCTAACTGTTTCAGAATCAAAATGTATTTCAATTCCCATAAATTAATATCGCCAAGTCCCAAGAAAATAATAGAACAGCAAACAAAGAAACTAAATTTCAGATGTAATAAATGTTCAAAGCTAGACAGAAATGACCAAATCAAAATTTGGCACTTGCAAATTGAAATTTTTGAATATCCAATACCATGAATTGAGTTAAACAGATTTAGAATATGAAAAAGAAAAAAATTAAAACGCATGCTGTATATTCAGGCTTAGCACTATTGTAATGTTAATGAAACATGAATAAGAAACATAAATGTGTAATGCAAAATGCACTGCTTATTTAAAAAAATAGTTAACTAGATATGAAGACTAGGCAGTTGCATCTTACTGTTAGGTTTGAGTTCAGTTTTCGTAATTCAATGAAAGGGGGAGATCCTCAGTTTTGGTCAACTCTCCTTTTAGATTACTTGGAAAAGATAAAATTATAGTCATTTTTTATAGCATGGTCAGTCACCCAAAAAAATATATTATTATGAGAATGCCTCACCCGTGAGTTACGCTCCCCTTGCAACTTTTATTAGATTGCTTTACCTTGAAAGAATAAGCAATTATTGTTTCAAAAACCCTTCTGTTGCAAGGTTCAGAGGTACTTCAATTGAGGCCATCTCTCTTTCTCTAGACTGAAAAATATTATTCTATATGAAAATTGCCTCAGGTTCAATTAATTTCCAATGATTCTATAATTAATACATGAACTGGAAATAAACAGAATTGTAAAATACAAGAACTTCCTGGGTTGTTATCAGTGAAGTGATTTGAAGGCCATACCCATTCTTCAGCACATGCAGCAGACATATGGTCTTGACATGTACTTGAATTAGCTAATTCATCATCTCTTGTCTCCAGATTAAGTGTTGGATCAAACACTTCCAGGAAACCATCTTTTCTGCAAGCAGAACATGATGCATCTTTTTGTTGACTTAAAACTTCTGACGAATGCATTTCCATCGAACTACTTGATGAAAATCCAGGATATTCCAGACAAGGGCTCACATGAAGACAAGTGTTTTTCAGTGTTAAATCGTCACAATTTTTTTCACCAACCTCTGAATGCTGATGCTCCAATGAGTCAAGCCTTTTTAGACCTTCTGGTGTAGAATTGACAACAGAATTGCTGGATGATTTTATCTGGGCAGTGTTAATGACACTCAATTCAAGAGGAACTGTTTCCCTGCCTATTGGAAAAGATTCTGTGCCAGAATTTAAATGGTTCTGTACATCAGAACTGGGTGTGAAGAAGACAGAAAGTTGTTTATCTTCCTCTAGCTGCACAGATATCTTCATGGCAACATTGCTAGGTTTGATTGATGAGGAACTCAAAGAACCTTCGCCTCCATATGCATGATTATCTTCAACTGGATCACATTCTATCTTAGTTGAATAAGAAGATGCCGCTTTTACATCACTGTTGTTCATGTCATGCTCCGAATCCACGTTCCAAAGAAATGAATTTTTCATTTGCTTGTTGCCATCTCCTAAAAGCCCAAGCTCTTCACGAAGACTTCCAAATTTGTTATTGTGCACATTGTGACAACTGCACACCTCACTCTCCAATATCTTAGACCAGTCTGATGGGCTTGAATTCAAATCAACAACAAGGTTAATGCCCACTTCTGAAGTGACATAAAACTCAAAAGAGGGAACAGCCTTTGAAGATTTTATAAAGGAAGCAGAAGCATTTTCAGCCAGAAACGTGTTGTGGTTTAGATTTCCCTGAATTTGGGGTGCATTGCTTACCCCAACCTCCCCAGCAAAAGAAATATTATCCATAACAGAGTTATTATTTCGGGACTTCACTCTATAACGAAAACCATTCTCATTGCATCCAAGTTCATTTTGTGAGCATGATGCCTGTCTCTTTTTGCGGGTTAAGCAAGAATTCTCTTGAACATTACACAAGGGATGCACCGAGTCTTGAACAATTTTAAAACCTGATTCCTGCATCATCATAAATAAAACGATCAGACAAGGTTTAGTTATCTGCACTCACAGAACTGCATTAAGGCAGTTCAGAATTAATACAAGAAAAAGCGGGGCACATTTCCAAATCGAAAATAGGTGAGAGGACCAATGGACCTACAGCTATGCTATTTCCTCAAACTTAGGTAAAAAGTGCATTTCAATTAAACCTTCCACATTTTGCAAAGTTCTCAATTGAACATAAAGCTGGTAAGTAAATTTGTGTTCTATCATTTAATAAAGGGCAATTGGAGTAAAAATAGGCAGAAAAATTGGAAGTATTGATACCCAGATATAGCATTTATCCTGCATTGACTCTCTTGCAGAAACCAAACAAATACACCTTGGACTATGACATTATATGGTATGAAATAATTAGCATACCACATGATCTCATTTAACAGAGTAACTGTAGAAAGAACCAAACCTTTTTATAACTTTCAGTTACCATGAAACCTCCTTGTTCATTGCCATTAACAGGTTGAGAATGGAGTTCTCCGTTATCCTGCCTCCTGGGACAAGCAATATTCCCACAGCTATCTGCAACAAAAGAGCCAGTCCTTTTATTTGCACTCTGTCGTCTATAAAAAGGAGTTAAATAATCCCAAAAATTATATGATTTATACTCTGTTTGGATAGATGCAGATTTCAAATGAATGGTTTTGGAACTAGAATTTAAAATATATATATATATATATATACAAGGAATGTGATTATTATAGGTAATTTGAGAATTATTTTGTCAGGATTTTTGCATAACTTGAATTTCATTAATGTTGAGAATTCCAAATAACTACTTTTACATGATTATTTCAAACACATCACATCCACTCTTTCAGTTTCAGGTTAAAATTGTTAAAATCCCAATCAAATTTATACGTGAGTTATTCTCCATTAATAATAGTGCCAAATCCCCTTCATTTCAATTCCATAAGTTAAAAAAAAAAAAAAAAGAAAAACCCTATTGTTCCAAATCAAAAGGACTAGTAATCTTATTAGTAAGGATCTCTAAACCTTTTGGAGTGTGCACCATGTTTTCTGACTCTGCTCCATGCTCAAGAGGTGGTCTAAGAGATGCAGAATGTACAGTTGAGCTTTCCACTTGGGATATTGAACTTAAATTCTTCTTCTGCATAGTTGTTAGATGTTTATAATTGTCGTAACACAGATAAAACATGCTCAAGCTTATCTTTTCAACCAACTAACAAGTTTACGATTAAGTAAATGTCAAAGTTAACAATAACAATATATCCAGAAACATGGGAGACAAAATGACATATGGCCTGAATTAAACACAAATATATATATATATATATATAGAATTAACAAATGTGTGATCGTAAAACAGCCAGACCATATAGAAACTTGAGCTACTAGGAAGTTGGCCAAAGTATATAATATCAAACTCTTCACTGTCATATAAGCACCTTCTCACAAATAGAATGGGGTACAAAGACAAACATAAGAGTGCATAAGCACAATATAATCAGGGAAAAAATGCATACAAATGGACTTGACCAAATTTCAAGCTCAAGAAAAGAGAAGAAAAGAAAGTAAAGACAGCTGAGAGGAAATTATCCAGTATACATTTAAGTTCAGAAACATAACTGTAAAAAAAGGAAAATTAAATCTTACTATCAAATAAAATAATTAAAATTACCTGGTATAGTTCCATACATCAATTAATATACAATTTGGAAAGCTTTGTGCTCAAAAAACTTTTGCCAAGCATATTATCATTGTCTCAAATGTGAATATGATGTGCAAAATTATATACAAAACACATGTTGATGTGGTCATACGTAACACGATAGACAATTAAGAAAATAGTTCACTGTCAACCACTACAGATTTCATTACCAATGACATTAAATCACTCTCAATATTTACCTTACTGTAAGAGGAAAGTGAACTAACTAAATTAGATTTCGTCATATATGGAGATAAACCATATCTCTTGCACAAATCTTGAAGCTCTTTCTTTGGAAGGCTGCGAAAGAAATCCTTATCTTCCTTATTTTCCATTTGCCTGAACCTAAATAATTAAAGGTAAAGAACAGGACCCACGTTAAGTTGCTTCATTCAAATTCATTTGCGAAATGCAAGACAGGCACAAAGGATTCCAAAATAAATAATAATTCTCATACCAAACATGTTAATGAGGTGCATCAAAATAGATTAGATCTAATACAAATCTTGCTTGTCCAGAAAACAGAATTTTATCCAATACAAACTACATAAGCATTGTCTCATTCTTTTAATGCATTCTGCCTGCTATATATAATTCACACTGATATTGTGCTCGTACTGCTAATTTTATTCACTAACTCACCAAATTATGCTGTCTTGTAAATGCAACCCAGCTACCAAAACAAGTACTTCAATTTCACCCATGTAAAAGAACATAAGCAGTTAAAAAGAAATGCGACTCACTTATCTGATTGTCCATGCACCATACCAACAACGAATATGCTCACAACACCTCGTCAATTTACACATTAAAGGTCACCCAACAACAACCCATGGGCAAAAAAGAACACTACCCAATGCTGATCCTTACTAATTGAAAGTGCTAGTAAGGTTAAGACTAGAATTATCAACAACTACACACTCATCACACCTTTGTCCAATTAAACACAAAGATACACCTAAACTACTATTCATGGGCAGAAAGGGCACACATTGGACCCTATTAATTGAGAGTGCTAGTAGGGGTAAGGGTAGAATCAGAACTAACAGTTGGTGTTACTCGCACCAAGTGGTTGCTCTCATGTTTAAGATACATTCTCACACTTTACATCCCAAACTTTTATTGTTGTACTAAGCAATTACCCTAATTCATGGGAAATGACACTAATTATCGTTAAAAATTCATGCAGACAAAAATTCCTATTACTTTTTGACTTTACTAGAATGTGCATGTTTCTAAATCAACAGATACAAAATCTGGAAATATGAAACTCGTCTGTTACTTCTTAGAATCACAAGTGACTCTAATTGATTCAAGTCATGAGATTGATAATAAAAAATAAAAATAAAAAATAAAAATAAGGAAAAGAAAAAGAATAGGGAACAAGTGTTTTTCAACCAGATAAAAAAATAAAAAATAATAAATAAATAGGTAAATTGATGCCATTTTTTAAAGATAGCTCTCCCAAATGGAAGGTATAAATAATTGCATCCCACCTAATAGCCTGGATGTGGATAATAAGCACAGACAACACACAACAGACACTGTAATTTTAAAAATCTTTTAGACACAACATCTTATGAAAACAACAATAATAAATACATATTTTCTATGAATATCCATAAAAATCATAACTGCTTTTCTATTTTTTCTATTACACATGCATTTTTATTTATATTTATATAAAAATAATATGAAATCATTTTTTTCTACCTACATATCGGGAAAAAAGGTATTAACAAAAAAAATTATTATTTATTTTAGAAAACTGTACTAATTGATAGATTGGATGTTATGAGCTTTAGAATTTTTAAATTTGAAAAACCGCAAAAGGTGAAAGGCCTTAATTGGTATAAATCCATAATCCATAGTGTTTTATTTTATTGTTGAATTCAATTTCTTTTCTTAAAACTTGCAATGTGTTTGACATATTCTATGCGTGAACATGTGCGCTCAAGTATACGGTGCAGGTCTAATTTTTCAAAAACTAAAAAAATGGATTAAACAACAAAATATAATGAATTCATCGGGCAAGCAAGTGAAACCTTCAGAGAATCACAGGTTGCTAACACCTAGTTACCCAGGAGTTGCACATAGCAAGCCAAGCAAAGCGTAATGTGTACTAGATAACCATGCCAAATTGGTTTTTAAAAAAAAAAAACAATTGCAATATGTTTTTTTTTTTTTTGGGGGGGGGGGGGTGGAGTCAAAAGTTTACAAGGATGCAAACCTTCGTTCAATTTAACAACTAACATGTAAGATTATATGTTACCAACTTAACAATGCTTGGAAATCCTTGCGCTCACGGCACCCACTTGAACCTAACGGCTATAGTTCTCTACATATTTAGTGTCAATAACATAAATGAACCCACTTGAAGCAGTGGTATGGTTGCTCCATTGCGATGGGTGTCCAATAATCGAATCTGGAATCACCATCTCTTCTTTGCAAAGAGAACCCTGATATCCTTGTGCACTGGATTGCCCTTTTAATATAAATGAAACTCAGCTGAGATCAAAAAAATCATTTGGGCATTTACCACTCAGATCATTCTTGATAAATTGAATCAAACTCTTTCTAAATTTGACGCTTCCTAGCTAGGACCCAAAGAGCATTTACCACTTAGGTCATTTTTGACAATTTGAATCAGACCATTTCTAAATTGGACGCTTCCTAGTTAGGCCCCAAAGATGCAAACCCCCAGCCCCCTTTTTTAGGTGCTGAACACATTCAACTGCCATATCATGACATTATGATTAAATCTAAAAACCCTATCTACAAACTCAATTCATAAATCAAGAAATACCTTAATAAAACAACCCACATTTCTTTTTTTATTTATAGACCAAATGGAATCCATAATCAACTTCCCCCAACTAAGATAAAGCTCAGACTTCTAATAGGCTACATAAAGGGAGACAAAAAAAAAAATTACAAATCAGCTGCCACTCAAATGTAACCGAACAAAGTGGGAACAGAAAACTATATCTTCATTCACCTTTCCCTCTATTTAGTCGCCAAGAAAACGGAGCCAAAATTGACATAAACCTACGGTTTGAAAAATCGACATTTTCTATTATTTTGGTACCGAAGGAATTAAAATCTAAACTTTACTTGACCGAACAAGGTCGCTGATTCAGTGGCCTCTCTCGAGCTTCCAACGAAGTAAAAAAAACCCGGTACCCCGAAATTACTTCCTTCCTTCCAACTTTTTGACCACTTGTCTCGGCAACCAAACAGGGTTTGATGGCTTTGGGGTTTCGTCTGAATATATATGCGGCAAACGGAGAAGCAAATGGAGGCGTACCTGATGACGAATTTTCCAGGAGAGTCAGGTGATTCGACGGAAAAGCGAGGGAAAACGTGTCTCTTCTTGCAGGAGAGCCGGGGGGTAGAGAGAGAGAGAGAGAGAGAGAGAGAGAGAGGGAGTGACCCACAGACCTCAATGTCTTCTCTTCGGTTCTTATCCGGCCGAGCCTGGTTTCTGTCTTATATGGATTGAGATTCAAAGCGCGGAGACCAAAGCTACGACCTTTTAGTTCAAAATCATGGCTTTCTAAAGGTCACTTGAAACTTAGGTGAAATTTGAATTTCTTATCAGCAAATAGGATATTTTATTTGAAAATAAAATTAAAAAATATAATTATTTTATTCAAAAAAGTTGAAAGAAAAATTATAGTAAAATTTTTAATTTTTAACTACATTAATTTTACATTAATTTTTACTTGAGATGCAACCTAGATTTTGAGACTGTTTGACATGTCAAAATCTACTAAAATTTACTAAAATAAAAAATTATAAATTATTTTTAACTACTTTAAGTAAGGTATTATTTGGAGTGTCAAGAAATAAAATAAAATCAAATAAATTTTCAACAATCTCTATAAATCACTAAAATTTTCTATTATACATTTATATATTCTCACATTTACTAATTTCAAAAAAATTTAATATTTTATTAAAAAAATAAAAAATTCGAAAGGAGGTTAATCGAATATGTAAATTTTTTTTGACGATCATATTTTTCGAGTTGAAAACTTTCGAATGAATACCATTATCGCTATTTTATACGAATTTTTTTGAATCTATTAAAACGGATTTTGAGGAAAAACCGTTTTAACAATTTTGTCATTATACATCTGCAAAGAAACTTTTTGAATTTGTTAAACGGATTTGAAAAACTATTCTAACGGTTTATCACTGTTGAGTGAGAGAATAAAGAGTTATTGTGCAGAACATTGAGTGTTGATTTTTTAAATCCGTTAGAACAGATTCCCACGTTAAAACATATTCCCATTTGGGAATCTATTCTAACAGTCTGCTACTGTTTATCTCCAAAAAACACAATTTGGAAAGAAAATACCAAATACTAAAACTAACCCAAAATCACGTTTTATCTCAATTTATCTTTTTTTTTATCACTCCAAATGCTACCTAAATGTCGTCATGTGTCATTTTTGCAACAAACTTTGTTAATTTTTTTTTTTTTTTTTTTACCATTCTTTGTATTTGAGGATGCACCTGAGCTTAATAAAAAAAATGTCAAGCATTTAAAATTTTAAATGTTCAATTCATTAAAAATGCACTTTTATATTTTTTATTTTATAATTTTGTAAATTAAATTTAAAAAATGTCCACAAATTGTGTCGTAGGATGCTTATATGTACCACAGTCCAAAGGGCTAATGATGCTGGTGATCTTAGTACCGCCAAACAACTCATCGTGGGGTTCCACAGAACTCTCAAAGGTTGGTGGGATCATGTGATCTCAGAAAATCAGAAGTCTCAGATATTATGAGCTATCAAGCAAGAAATTCAAATAGTACAAACTGAGGTAAGACTTAGTACAAGTTAGGTGCTTGTAGAAGATGCAGTATATACACTCATCCGCACCATTCTTGACCATTTTACTGGCCAAATTACTAGCCAGAGTGAAAACACTAAGACGCTACTTCAAAATCTCAAGTGTCCTACCTTATCCCATTGTAGATGGTATAAGGATACCTTCTTAGCAAGGGTTTCTCAACTTCAAGATGCTATGTAAGACCATTGGAAATCTAAGTTCATAGATGGTCTTCCAACTCTTTTTAGTGAAAGAGTTAAACAGGTTCTTAGAAACTGAGGTTCCCCCAATATGCTTATGGATATCTTATGTATGTCTGTGAACAAGAAGGATTGGCTTTGTATAAAGACATGAAGCTAAAATCTCAGATTAAACGTTAGCAAACTTTTGAGCACAAAGAGTTAGGCGATTTTTGTGACTAGTTCGCATTTGACATGCCAACTCCTTGGATTAGTCATAAGACTAAGTATAGCCAGCCTAGTTATAAGACTAGGAAACGTATTCAACGATCTAGTCGCCCTCAGGAAACCTCTCATAAAAGAAAATCTACAACTAAGTTTAAGCGTAGTAAACCTCCTGAGAAGAGAGTAAGATGCTGGAAACGTGGTAAGGAAGGCCACTATGCAAATTAGTGTCTTCTTAAGAAGAAAATTCAAGAGCTTCACCTAGACGAGGAGACTCAGCAGGCCATCTTTAAGATTGTCCTTAATTCTAACCCTCCTTCAGATGAAGATAAAGAATTAGAAAATCAGATTATAGAATTTAACTCCTCCAGTGACTCAATAGAGTGGCCTCAGTGTCACTGCCAAAATGAAAGTGACATAGATAGAGCATTAGCTGAAATGCAATGTTTGCAACTTAATGTCCTTATAAAGGTTCAGGAAGATCTTATTGATCTAGCCACTAAAATTAGTGACCTTGACCTAAGGAGGCAAATTTTAGGACAATGCCTCGAAAAAGAAGAGCATAAGCCTTTAGGACCTGATACATATAGTATGTAGAAAGTATATCGTAGAATGTCTTTAGGACAATCTCGACCCATAACCATTCAAGACCTTAGGATGGAAATTAAGGAAATTAAAGAGGAAATAGGCCTCTTAAAACTAGAAAATTCAAGCCTTAAAACAGGATAGATCGATTAGAATCTAAGCCTAGTTCTCTTCTACACCCGTCATAGATACGTCATATGTAGTCAACACTCTTAGGACTATAACCATTCAGAAATGGTATGTCCAAATTAAACTTGTTATAAACAAGACCTTAGTTTTAGACACCTTAACTGCATTGGTAGATAGCGGCACAAATATAAACTGCATAAATGAAGGTCTAGTACTAACCTAATATTTTGAAAAAACAACCCAAACCCTATCATCCGCTAGCAGCAATAAGTTGCATGTCAACTACAAGTTATCTCAGGTGCATGTTTGTGTGAATGATATATGCATTCCTACTGCATTCTTACTTGTCAAAAATTTATCACAGCATGTTATATCAGGCACTCCATTTTTACGAATGATCATGCCTATTACATGCATTGATTCTTTAGGAATTACAGGATCATACATTGGTAAACAAATTGTTTTAAAGTTTATCACTGATCCACACATTTTGCTTTTTAATGAAGTGAAACAGCTTTTTCATAAAGAAAAACAGGTTACATTTCTGAAAAAAGAAATTTGTTTTCTTGATTTAAGTAAGAAACTTAATGAGCCTTTTTATAAGAAAAGGATTTCTGAAATTGAAAATAAATTTGTTCAGATATTCCAAGCGCTTTTTGGAATAGAAAATAGCACATGGTCACTCTTCCATATGAAAAGAGTTTTAATGAAAATACTATTTCTATAAAAGCTAGGCTATGTCAAATGAATTAAGACTATCTTGAACTTTGCAAGAAAGAAATTGAATCTTTACTTGCAAAAAGGCTCATAAGACCATCTCACTCCCCATGGAGTTGTACGGTATATTACATGAACAATGCCGCTGAAAAGGAACGAGGGGTCCCTAGGTTGGTAATCAACTATAAACCTCTCAATCGGGTACTAAAGTGCATTCGGTATCCCATTCCAAATCAAAAGGATTTGCTTTCGTGCCTTTGTGACGCAAGTATTTTTTTCAAAATTTGATCTGAAATCCGGATACTTGCAAATCTTGATTACTGAAAAGGACCATTATAAAACATGTTTTACTGTACCAACTGGGCACTATGAATGGAACGTAATGCATTCAGTTTAAAAAATGCTCCTTTAGAATTTCAAAATATTATGAATAATATATTTTACCCTTATACCAAATTTATTTTTGTCTATATTGATGATATCTTAGTATTTTTCAAAACCCTTGAAGAACATTTCAAACATTTAAAAACCTTCAAGAAGATCATCAAGTACAATGGGTTAGTTATATCTTACCCAAAAATGAAGCTTTTCCGAACTTCAGTTTGTTTTTTGGGTTATAAAATCCAACGGGGGACTATAACTCCAATTTCTTGAAGTATTGAATTTGCTTCAAAGTTCCCTGACGAAATTGTTGATTTTAAACAATTACAAAGGTTTTTAGGAAGTCATAATTATATTTCAGACTATTATAAAGATTTAGCAGCCGATGCGGCCATCTTATACAACTGATTATCTAATAATCGAGCTGATAGTCCCTAGACCGAGGATCATACTCGTGCAGTAAGGACTATAAAGGTAAGAGTTATAAACTTGCCTTGTCGCCACCTTTCAAACCCCTCCTGGTTCAAAATTATGGAGACCGATGCCAGCAATATTGGCTATGGCGGTATTCTAAAGCAACGCCATTTGCAAACCTATCACGAATTCCTCGTGAGGTATGCATTGGGTAAATGGAACCTGACTCAGTCGAGATATCCAACTATTAAGAGGGAGATGCTTGCGGTGGTAAAATGTATTAGCAAGTTATAGGATAATTTATTAAATCAGTCATTTCTCATTCGTATTGATTGCTTGGCAGTTAAACCCCTCCTAGAAAAATGATGTTAAAAATCTGGTCTCAAAGCAAATATATGCTGCTTGGCAAGCCCCAACTAAGTTGTTTTGATTTTACAATCGAATATATTAAAGATGAATCTAATTTACTTCCGGACTTTCTGACTCGCGAATTTTTGCAGGGAACATGAGCCGCAATAGCGGTCAAGGAAGGAGATCTAAGCCCATTTCTAGAGGTAGAAGAAGATCTACTGCTACCTCTACATGGTCCGGACGAGGAAATTCAAGTTCTTCTACTCTAAACTAAGGGAATCTAAGTCCCATCGGAAATCCATTCTTATGCTTAGGTGAAGAAGAGACTCTCTCTATAGTTAACCTTAATGAATTCCTCAATAAAAGGAAAGCAGATCTTCAAGAGTTTCTGCAACAAAAAAGGAGGAATCTAAGTCCTCAGTAGCTTCTTCATCATCTAGATCTAAGCCGGAAATTACTGCAGCTTCCATACTGCAAACTCAGCCCGTATATAAGACGAGCGACTTCACATAGCCAAATTTGACTCTGAATGAGGAAGATTTAATCTGGGTAAATGATCCTGGCTATATCAAGAAAAAGTTTATAGGCTAGTTTCATTATCCCGTTCCTCATTACAAGTATAAACCTATCTGTGAGGCCATGCTTGTGTCTACAGACTCAGTGGAAATACGCCACTTTTACAATAATAATAAAGTTTCTGAAAACATTAATTATAGCCAATGTTATATCAGAAGAGTTATGTACAAAGTTGATTGGGGAACTGATCCTTTTGAAACTAGAATTTTAAAAAATGCCCCATGATAAAAATGGACAACGCCTTCAATTTCTAGGACTATATAAAGGCCTGGAAACTTGCGTTTTTCTATGAAAACAATCAACAAAAAACATTCTTGATTTTTCCGTATCAGGGACAAATTTTTTGAAAAAACAAAAGAAATTTCCCTCTAGTTCTACTAGTGGTGGAGAATGTTTGGGCCTCCGTTATCTTTAATGCCCAAGCCGGTCTAAGATCTTTATGATTCTTGGGCCAAGGCCCATCCAATTTTTAGTGACCTAAATAAAAGGTCATATGGCAGGCAACCAGTTTTCTACTTCTAGGCCGAATTTCATGTGCCTTAGATGTGGAAATAGGGATTAAAAATTGACCATGATGATCTAGGCATCCCAACACTGATCAGAACCTTTCATTTCCTATGGTGGCAAAAGGTTGATGTCCTTGATTTAATCTTTAAGATCTAAAAGGTTATTGCTACATACAAAAAAAGAATCGAAGCAGAACCATTGGAACCTAAGTCTGATCACATTTCCCAGCTCTGCAAGAGTTTACAAAGGCGATATCTAATGCCACGAAGTAAGAAATTATGATCAAATGTTTGGAATACTTTAAGTAGGAGTTCTGTTAGACTTTTGACAAACTTCCCAGTGAAAATATGTCACTAGATACCCGTTCCTCTCATTCGGATGACCCAATTTTGGCGGGTGAATTTCAAAACCCAGATGATGACACACCCTAGACGCAAGATATTCTGGAGGCAGCCCTTGAAATGCTCAGACAGAAGGGAAAAGACAAGGAACAGTAGGATCGTGGGACACTACCCAAAGCTGGCCGTCCATGAGCTAGGATCCTGCTTGGTCATAGGACCCCCATATAGTTGCCTTTAAGACAGCTGCACAAAGCGACAAAATACCTTTCGATGGAAATAAGCCATCAGGCACCTTAAGTCAAAAGGTTAATAGTAACCTGTCACCCGCGAGGGCAGACCGACTGCATCCATCAAGCACATGCCACCCACCGAGTATTGTCGTGCATACTAATTAAAGTTGTACTAGTAAAATTGTAATAATTTCTTAGATTCCAAATTGTATTTTTCGAGTCCGAATAGTTCAGTTTCTTTTTCTATTTAAAGGATAGCCCCACCCTTGAACAGGCAGGCTTTTCTTTACCGCACACCTTACCTCTCTCTTTGTAAAAATCACCCTAAAACTCTTGTAACCACCTTTCGTAAATAAAATAAAAGTTTAAGTTTTTATTTCTTCTTTTGCTGCATATCTCTCAGACTTTCGTTACACAAAGCCAATCCTTCTTGTTTACAGACATACATAAGATGTCCATAAGTATATTGGGGGTAGTTTGTAGATATCCCATCACCTCGGTTTCTAAGAACTTGAGGTTAGAAAACAAAAAAAAAGGCCATGCATTTAAAATTTTAAATGATCAATTCATTAAAAAATGCACTGTTATATTTTTTATTTTATAATTTTGTAAATTAAATTTAA
This sequence comes from Vitellaria paradoxa, assembly GCA_019916065.1. Lineage (NCBI taxonomy): Eukaryota > Viridiplantae > Streptophyta > Magnoliopsida > Ericales > Sapotaceae > Vitellaria > Vitellaria paradoxa. Next base: position 35,648,846 of record CM034234.1, read on the forward strand.
ACCCTTACACACCCTTAGACTTTTTATCTTAAATTTAATTACAAGAATCGCATTTTTATTTTTAATTTATTGTAGTGCGTACGCTTTCTAAATCTCATTTCAAAATTTTTATCATTTTTTCAGGGTTAAATTGTAAAATTATTTATTTACTTATATTTTAATTACAATACTTAATTCTATTTATTTAATATATTTTATAAGGTTGCAAGCATATATTTATCAAGTAACTTATTACGATATGAACATACAGATTATCACGTCAGTACACAGTGAATAGGAACAAATTTTTTGACGCAAATATTGAAAAAAAATAAATATTCGTGGACCCACTAATAGTTACCATGAGGTGTGCCGGTTATTCAAATGTGTAAAACTTATATTGCATTTTTGAAATATGGGAAATTTTATGGTACTAAATTAATAATTTTTGGTACACTAAAAAAATGTGTGTAAATTTAATTATATTTAGGGCCTATATGGACCGACAAAAAAGTGATAAAATTTGATAAAAGTTATGGATTCATAATTTGTACAACGAGATAAAAAGTGAATAATTTTTTAAAATTTTCAATATTTTTCAATGATTTTTAGAACTCCAAACGGGATCTTAATGGCAAAGTGTATCGAATTAAATGGTAAATTGGATGGACACGGTTATTAAAAAAATTAGAGAATTATGCTATATTGTGTGTTTAGAGTTATATAAAATTATAAAAATTAATGTCTCGTATTTTGTGCAATGAATAGAAAGTTTAAATTTTATAGTCTTGTAATTCGTGTGCATAGAATTTTGTAGTTTTTTTTTTTTTTTTTTATTAACTCCAAACAAGACCAAAATGAACCCTTTGCTATTCGAGTTCAGTGGCTGACAAGGATAAATAAATAGATTAAAGTATGGTAGAGCCCAGTTTATAAAAAGATCAAAACAATTTTTTATTGAAAAAATTTTGGAAGGCACACAATATCATTGGGATTTAATAGCTTATCAAAATAAATAAATAAATATAAAATAAAACTAAAATGGAGTCCTGTCTCTGAAAAGATTAAATAACTTTTTAAATAAAAAAAAATGTTGAAGGCACCATATCAATAGAGTTTAATAATCGTTAAAGAAAAAAATAAAATGGAGTTCGGTTTCTAAAAAAATCAAATAAAAATCAATGCAGAAGGCGCAACGTTAACAAAAGAAAGTCTCCTTCTGCTACAAAATTTCATAATGAGAAATATTAAATGTACTTTACTTTTAATTTTTTTACATTCTATGTTTTCTCATAAAATAAAGCGTATTTAACATCTTTCGTGTATTATTATAAATATAATTTATATTATTATAGATATAATTTATATATATGTATGTCCGTTTGGAAGTGTTTTATGGTGTGTTTGGAGTTGTATAAAATTATAAAAGTTAATATCTCGTATTTTATGCAGTGAGTAGAGAATTTAAATTTACTGTCTCGTAATTTATGTTGTAGATATTTGTAAAATTTTATATTATTTTGTAGGACTCCAAACAGCCCCATATTATTTGGGAGAGGGCCAGATCAGGTAGGGTTTCATTTATTTATTCTAAACACAGCCCATAACCACAATTAGATCTAATATTTATTTTTCCAAACAGGGCCTTATGAATGTGGGCATACAAATCATGTCAAGCCCAACATAATATGACTGGGTTCAAGTAGATACTGTACGTCGGCCACCAGACCAATAACTGGGTTCTTGATTCTTGGATATACACACACGCGTGTGTGTATATATAATATATATGTTATAATACTTGCAGTTTTGAAAAAGTTAAAAAAAATAAAAATTAGTGTTGGAATGATATAAAAGTTATACGTGACAAAATTTGATTAAAGAAAATTGAAAATTTTTTTAAAGAAAGTCTGAAAGTACAAATATGTATCGAATCTTTTCATGTTTTCACTATGTGCTAATATATTGCATGTTATAATTTAAAATAAAATTTTAATACTACCCATCGTATGATGGACCCATTTAATAACTCTCTACCCTTCGCTAATAGTTGTTGATCGTTTTCGGAAATATAATTTTTATGTTTCAAATACAATTTTACATTTACCTCTAAAAATTATTCAATATATTTTTTTAAAAAATATTGAAAGCACTTGAAATTTAGGATAACTTTTGTAAAATGTTTTGAAAAGCTAAATTCATAATCGTATAGTTATTTATTAAGTCATAGAATCCACTATTTAAGGATAGTAAATCATGTTTCAACTATCTAATTATATGTTGAGTCACAGAATCCTCCACTTAAGGATAGTAAATATGGAAAACAAATTCATTATTTCTCTTTTATTTGAAAGACACGTGTAATATTATGATAATTAAAACACATTAAATGATTTTAGGAGTAATTTTTAGATAATTTATTGATAAATAATGAGTATGCATGAAACTATTATACAAAATTTATGTACGTGGTATTATAGTTGTATCATGCTCATGGATGAAAATTTTATAAGATATATTCTGTTTTTAATGTTATTTTAAACAAAATATATTTAAAATAGATGATTACTAATATAAACATATACTAAATATTTTCATTTTCAATAGACACTTTGAAAATGCTCTGAATTATATATTTTTCAAAGTTGTTGCTCCCCTCTAGAATAGGGTTATTTTGACGGCTGCAGTGAACAAATTCATTGCGGGGGCTATAGTTAAGAAATGAAGGGCTGAGATTTATTTCACTTTAACGACACATGACTTTTTATATGACTTTTTATATTATGTATTAATTGTCTTCCAATCAAATTTTTTTAACTTTTATTTTTATTTTGAAAATAATTTTAATTAAATTAAATTAGAACCATTCGATTAAAAATAATTAAATCTCAACCTTTGATTTTCTACTGCAGCCCATGCAATGAATTTTTTCATTACAGCCTCCTGAAACCCCATTTTGACCGACCCATACATTAAATTTTTAAGTCTCCTATGCCGAGTCACAAATTTACCTTATGAGTTGCAGTATTCAATATAAAGTCATAGGAGATAAATATGGCACTGTTTGGAGTTTAAAAAAAAATATAAAACTCTATAAATATCTAAAAATACGAATTATAATACTATAAAATTTAAATTTTTTATTCACTGTATAAAATATATGATATACTAATTTTTACAAATTTATACAACTTTATACAATTCAAAAACACCCATATCTAGTAAAACTTGAAATCAAGTAGTATTAGGCTTGGTTTGGAAAGTAAAAAAGTTGTCTTTTTTTTTTAGTTAGCTATTGAAAAAAAAAGTTAACTTTTTAGTAGTTGGCTTTTTAATCTTTGTTAATTTAACATTTTTGCTTTTAAAAACTTAAAAAAAAAATTAAAATGTAAGAGGATAAATTTAATTATTTTACAAATAAATAAATGAATCAATAAGCCAAAGGTTCCCAAACCAACTTTTATTATCATAGTCTTCTGCACCGCCTAAAACTAGTTACACATGACATATACTCTCTATTTACACACACCCCTCAGAGACTCATTCAAACAAGTAACCACGTGAGTCTGGTGAGTTATAAATCAAATAGTGCTACTACCATAGATTTCTACACCAGTTAAAATGGTCGGTGTGGTCGCATAGGGCATATGCTCTCTTTATCCCACTTACGCGTCAGCTACTCCTTCATGCTAACTAGTGGAGACAAATGTACCTGGTGAAATCATGCAATTCTAATATCATAAACGTCTACACACCTTAAACTAGTCATTTTTGGCGTGCACTTTCTCAATTTCACACATCTTTAAGAGCTCATTCATGCCAGTGGGAATTGCGGGGGTGGTGATTGCATCCAATAGGATTACAATTATGGTATAATTTTTAAAAAGTATCACTCGAATTATTTCTCTTTTTTCTATTTTGTACTCAAACTATCAAACTTACCTATAATATTCTCAAATTATCTAATTTTATTTTATTTGTTTCAAACACTAACTCTATCCATGTACGTGCGAGTTGTATGACATTTTTCACTCCACCTTAGGAGTATAACAGTCAATTTATGTCTATTTCTCTCATTTGAAGCAAAAAGTATATGTCATGCATATGCAAGTTATATGACTTTTTTCACTCCATCTTAAGAGCATAATGGTCAATCATGTTATTTCTCCTATCTGGCGTCAAAAAGTATATGTTTTTCTCCAATTACTAGTTGCTTTATATAATAATAAATTATTATTTACTTTAATGATAAACTATTATTTAAATTATTTTTAATAAATTTTTTTAATAATAAATTATTAATAATTTAATAAAAAATCATTATTTACAAAAGAATTTTTTTAATTTAAAAAAAATATTATTTTTATTTTAATAATAAACCAATTTATAATTTTTTACTTTGCATTAATAAGTATTATTTTAATAATAAATTATTATTTTTAGAAAAATATACCATAAAATTATTGTTAACTAAAGAATAATTTATTAAAATAAATTTAAATTTATTTATTCAAAATAATTATTAATTTAATCAAATAAGTTATTTTAATAATAGATTATTATTTTAATATTGTCATGAAATAGTAGCAACTAGCAATTACAAGAAAACATACATTTTTTTATCACCAAATGAGAGGAATGAATATAAATTGACTATTATACTCCTGAGGTGAGGTGAAAAATGTCATATGATTTACATATGACAATTTTTCATTAACTTAATGGATATAATTAGTAGTCGGATCAAATAAAATAAAATTAGATAATTTAAAGATATAATAAATGTGTTTGATAGTTTAAGAACGAAATAAAAAAAATTAATGATAATTTTAGAGGTATTCTCATTAAAAAAAAACTCTCTTAGATTTGGGGGCGAGGAAAAGCTTGCTTGCGCGCGAGGGAGAGAGAGAGATTTAAAATGTTTAGAAATAAGAATCTTTTGTGAAGAAGAGACAAGTCACATTTTATTGTCTACTTGAATTAAAAAATTTTTGCTACTTTACGTACTCAAATTAAACCAAAGAATTAGTTAATTAATGTAATTAACAGTGAGCATATGGAGACATCCACATGCAAAGTTTCAACTTGATTGGCTGTCGTGTTTTACACAGGGATCGATAACATTGGAACTTAAACTATACTTATGTCTAATTAAGACTAATTTCCTTACGATTCGGATTCACTCACTTTTCATAAACATGTTCCCAATTACTTGCACACGAGCGCGAATACCACTGTGGTAAACAAAATAAAAAAGATTATCCTAATCATATATTATGCATAATTGCAGGGCTAAATCCATGCATGTTTGTTTTTTTTAACTGGTTGCATGTTCAAGTTGGCCACGAGAAAAAAGAGAAAAACCAGCTCAGTGACAGACGGAGACACAAGTGTCTATAAAATTCGGTAGTTCTGATAGAGCAGCCAGCATTGTTTAATAAGTCAACCAAATCTTAATTAACAAGCACTGTTACTTTTGAGACAGTGTAAGTGCATTTTTCTCATATATATATATATACTTTAGACACCTTATTTTGTAGAGTGGTAGAAATAAAAATAATTTCTCACATCAGATTATCTATTGATTCTCTGTATCTTTAAGACATATCTGATTTCTAAGTTGGTTCCTCCAATATAGAGAATTTTTTTCTTTTTCGTTTTTTTTTAGATGACGTGAGAGTAGAGGTGGAAACGAGCCAATCCGAGTCGAGCTTTTAATATGCTTAAGCTCGGCTCGAGCTTTTTATAATGAGATCGAGCTCGGCTCGATAAAGAAGAATTTAAGTTTGATTAGGTTCGCGAATAGCTCGATTAAACCAAAATGACATCATTTTAATTTAAAATATAATATATTTAAAAAATATAATAAAAATATTATTAAAAAAATATATATTATTCTAATCGAGCCTGCTCGCGAACTTTTGAACCGAGCTTTTCTAGGCTCAATGCTCGAGCTCGAATCTAAAACGAGCCAAAAACCAAATTCAGTTTGAAGCTCATTTAACTCACGAATCGAGCTCGAACCGAACTTTTTTCGAGCTGAGCTCGAGTAATTCGTGAGTGGTTCGGTTCGTTTCCACCCTTACGTGAGAGGCCCTTTGAACTTATCCTTAGGGTGTAAACTCTTCTAAAAATTGGTAAACACCCCCATTCATTCGTAAATCACAAGTCTATTTAGGAGTGTCACGGTAATTAAAGTTTCGCCAAAAGTTAAAAACACAAATGCAAACTGATTTCATTACTGAGTCTCGAACTCATGATGTGTTTCAACTCCTATAACCTCTGCATGCCCCATCTAAGCTAGCTTGCTAGAGCCCAATATAGAGAATCATCCATTACTAGAGTTTTATGTTTTTGCGACTCCTAACTCGTGTGTCTGCCATAAACGGTATGCTACTCACTTTTTGATGTCAATAATTATTAAAAAATTATATGTTGTCATAATTATTTTACCACAATTTATAATTGGAATGAGGATAATAATATTTTTGTAACGTCAAATTTGTTGATGAGTTATATTTTTAGAAACAATTAGCTATAATTATTTGTCTCATTCAAAGTATCATTCAATAATAAATTGTAGTAGAATATTATTGCTGATAACAATTTATAGAAAAATATTAAATGTAATTCGATATTAATTTTTTAACACTTAATATGTGCCATTCAGGATCCAATATATCTATTATGAAAGGGGATACAGTGCCAAAATCTAAAATAACAAAAGTATCATTTGAAAGTCTAAATTTTAGTAATTTTTGACATTTTTTTGGCAAAACTTGTTAGTTATAATTTTTATCCGTTTGGGCAAAGCAACTAGTAGTATTTAACAATTTTTAGTAATTTTTTATAACTTTTGGGGTGTTTAGTAAATTTTTTTATAATTTTTGATAATTTTTAGTAATTTTGGTTACTTTAAACAACTTTTAATAATTTATAGTAATTTTTAAATTTAGCAAACTATTGTAATTAGGTAAAAAAGTGATAAAAATTTTTAGTTTATTAAACACCTAAAAAATAATTTTTTAAAGTTTTTCGCTGAAAATTGAATTGTCAGACGTTGTCTCGAGAGGAAGGGGGAACCCCTTGCTTTAACAAAAGCCTGCCTCACCTTTCCACCAGTTTCGGAAGGTGCCCAGTCCCTTGGGAAGCCAGTTGTAACTAATGTTGATTGGAGACAGAAGGACCAGTCCAAACTTTGAAATTAGAGTTGTGAAAGGGAAAGAAAAAAGGAACAATTCCCTTTCTCTATTTCTTTGATTCCTAATTTACGAGATAAAAACCCAAATAATAAGAGGAGAAAATTATTCTTATTTTATTTTTTGCAAAAAAAAAAAAAATTTAAACAGGAAAAATTTTTTATTTTCATTTTATATATATATTTTTCCTCTCCGTGAATTTTATTTGTTCATTTTCTCTTATTATTTTCCTACCACAAATTTTAAACACAGTCAATGTGATTGTGTTTATTTTATTTTTATTTTTATTTTCAATTTTTAATCAAATTTTTTTTTGAAACAGTATTGGTTACGATAAATGAAATTAAACCGTTGGCAGTAAGTGACATCAGCAATAAAAAAAGGCCGTCTTAACTCATGCAACACGTTCCACCTGTCACCGATTCCACCAATCACGCGGTTCTAGCCGTTCACCCGTCCAACGGTCTTTCTCAGCCGGCCCTCCCCTTTACTTTCCCGCGTTCCGGTCCCACCCAACGTTCTTTCTTTAATCTTCAGATCCGTTATCAACGGTCATTTTTTCTAACCAAATTTTAAATTCAATTTATATGCACGCCAAATTACCAAACAACAATTATCACAACGCGTCTTTGAAAACCCACCAAATAATAATACCAAACCTCTCATCTAATACGCGCAAAATTTGGCAGATCCAAGAACTAAACACTCCTCCCTTTCATCATTGGATCCCATCTCTCTCTCTCTCTAAGCTCCCTTTATTTAGCACCCAAATTTCATTCCCAAGTTTTTCTCAACACCACAATCAAAACCCACCGAGCAATGGCCACCATTTTGCTGAGAATTTTCCTGGTTTACAATCTCCTGAACAGAGTCGTCCTCTATTTAGTCCCTAAAAAGCTCAGAACCTATCTCCCATCATCTTGGTACCCTCAACAAACACCCAACAACAACCATATTCAAGGCACCACCAGAGCCACCCTTCCTCCACCACCGCTACCCCCGCCCCCGCGGAGGATGGACACCACCGAGCTCCGGCGGGTTTTCCAGATGTTCGACAAAAACGGAGATGGGAAGATCACCCAGAAGGAGCTCAATGACTCACTGGAGAAAATGGGGATCTTCATCCCCGCCTCAGAGCTGACTCAGATGATCGAGAAAATCGATGCGAATGGAGATGGGTTTCTCGACATGGACGAGTTTGGAGCTTTGTACCTGTCTATAATGGATGAGCGCGACGAGGAAGAGGCAATGAAGGAGGCATTTGGTGTGTTTGATCAGAATGGAGATGGGTTCATCACCGGGGAGGAGTTAAGGTCTGTTCTGGGGTCTCTGGGACTTAAGCAAGGGAAGAGTACGGAGGATTGTAGGAGGATGATCACGAAGATTGATGAAGATGGAGATGGGATGGTCAATTTCAATGAGTTTAAGGAAATGATGAGAGGTGGTGGCGGCGGCGGATTTGCTTCATTGAGTTGAAGCATTTTCACCTTGAACGGTTTTAAATTTCTGAGTTGTTATTAATTCATTTGCGTTGTAAATACCTTTTAAAGAAAAGGCTCTGAGAAATGTCTTGGTACATGTTTTTCAACTAATTGATCTTTGATCTCTCAACCATTTCTGTTTTTGGAACAAAATTCAATTGCAGTTGTCTGTTTTTGTGTTTCTGTAATTTCTTCTCCCGTTGATCTTCCTTTTGTTTTCTTGTCTGTATATATATATGTGTGTGTATTTAATGGGTTGGTTCTGTTGGGACTTTCCAAGGAAACATTTATGCTTGAGGATTCTGTGAAGGGTAAAGCTATGAACACTTACGTTGTTGATTGGCTTGGATCTTTCAACGAGTACAACCCCAATCAACGATTGTGGCTGGACAGTCTACTAACGGGTTCCAGGAGGTTGCAGTGGGAGAAGCTATTGCAGGGGGTTGCAGTGAGTCAATCAACGGTCCGGATGTAGTTACATTTTAATATGATGTGTCTTTCTATATTCTTCATTAATGATCTTCCAATCAGATTTTGTTTAACTTTTAATTTTATTTTGAATTTAATTTTATTACATTAAATTAAAACCATTAGATTTGATGCAATTACATCTAAACCGTTAATTGACCCACTGCAATTCTTGCAGTGAATTCTTCCACTGCAGTCCCTTGGAACCCGTTTACTAACTCTCCTTACACGCTTCCTCTTCCATAAAAGTCAGCTTAGCCGCTCGTGAATTTCTAGAAAGAGCTCATCAGGCAAGTCTTTAATTACGTGGAGGGAAGTCCCTAAGTTTTAAAAATATGGAATTTTATCATTAATATTTGTAAAATAAATCCTGTCATTTTTTACCAAAATAAAACACAAAGATACATATTTTTCTACTAGAATTTTTCACCCGGAAGTTGTACATTGAGTATGTGATAATGGCATTTTAATAATAAAAATGTATTTTAGTGGACTGTTAAACCTGTTGATCTACAAAGAGACTTACGTTATATTATTAAATTTTTTTGATAAAATATTTCAGTAGTATACGCTGTACTCCTTGGAAATAGAATTGCATAGTCCATTAGGCTCAACCTTGAGCAACCTAATTTGAGTCCGATCCAATTATATTGTCCTAACACTGTAATTAGCAATGGATTGGCCGAATTCAAAACTTGAGATAATGTAAACTGAAAAAAGACTAATCTTTCAGTGTAAAAAGTAGGCGTTGCAGGTAGATACAAGCTTGACCACGTTTTTCACTGTTTGGAGCGCAAATAATTCGTTTGAGCAAAACCATTTTTGAAGTATACACACAAGCAATCCTTCAACTCGGTCAGCTTAGCCCAACACCATGGCTGGTTTGACGACGTTATTGCCTCAATGCATGGTCTCTGTTGCTGCATTTGTTGTCGCTCTTTTTATGTTTCTCATTTTTCTCCGACCTGTGCTTCGCTCCGAAACCGCCGCCGCCAGTCTACTGTGTGTGAGAGAAAGGCAGGGTGTGGGATGAAATGGCTCAATCTTTCCCCAAAGGTTTGATGTGCAATTAATATAGGCATGTCCCCCTTTTTCTTTTTTTTTGGTGGTCGGGGTTACAGTAATTAAACGGAAATTTGTAACTGCTCAAACCAATTTAATTGGCATCTAGTGCATTTGTATATCAGTTTCTATTTTTCATTTTGACAGTGAAAAGATAAAATAAGTGAAGTTAAACGTGAGCTAGATTTGTCCAAAAGGTTTGCATGATTTTTTCCTTAAAGAATTTGCTTAATTTTGTTTATGCCCCGCACCCCTGCCGGCATGCCAGGCAGAGATCATCTCTTTGATGTCTGTAGTGACCATCTCTCTATTACCTGTGTACACTTTCCTTTCCTGTCACAAATTTGTTCATCTGAGAGCGAAAGATACGATTCGGCTTCACCCGTCGCTCTCATAGCATTTGTCTTGTTTCTTTTCTCTTTAAGCTTTTATTGTTGACGTTTTCTACACAACTGTAGTAGTAAAAGCACTAAACTTTCAATCTCTGGCTTTTCCACCTCCATCACCCTTTGTTGATACCCCTTCTATTACTTCATCTCAAGATCTAGACCTTCTTTCGTACACATCTCCTTCCTTAGTGCCTTCCTCTAGCAAGGAAACTCAGAACGGTAGGAACTTGTGTTGTTGTTTGACACAACCAACTGATTTACAAGGCAATGCTCCAGAACTCGTGCTGTTAAAATTGTCTAATCTCCTTCTCGTCCTCTTGTTTTTAGCATCCAGCTTCTCATTTGCTGGTTTTACACCCTCCGTAGTCCAATGGGTAGCTTGATTGTTATGTAGAATAATGTGCTTTTTATCTGATAATCTTAAATCATATTTATGGCTTTTTTATTTTTTATTTTTTTATAACAACCTCATTTCATCTGTTGTGTAATTCGCCATCTTCACTTCACTCATTTAAATGTGATTCTCATGATTTTGACCTAGCCAATGGATCTAGAATATTAAAAAAGAGTGGAAATGGCTTAACTGAAAAAATGAGAATTCTTTTGGGTAAAACTGTAATTTTAATAACTCTAAGAGAAAGAGAGATTGTAATTTCTCAAAATTCTGAGGCTTAATTGTAATTGACCAAAATTTTGGAGGCAATATGAAATTCCAAAAACTTCTTGAGGCTAAATTGTATTTTAAAAAATTTTTAAGGGCAAAAATATAATTTTCTTTTTACTTACCAAAAAATATATATATATAGATAATTTTTCCCAAATAAATAGGATCGTTGACTAAATTTAAGAAGCACGCGGTAACGGTGCTCTCTCCAGGCAAACACTTGGCCTCCTTAAAGATATGGAGTAATGTGCATTTGCATGTTGGTGTTTGTCGTGCAATCTGGTGACTTCTGTGCAACCTGTGGCCCACGCTTCTTATTTGCTTCATTCAGTTGAAGCATTTTCACCTTGGACTGTATTAAATTTCTGAGTTGTTCGTAATTCATTTGGGTTGTAAATACATTTTAAAGAAACGGCTCTGAGAAATGTCTTGGTACATGTTTTTCATCTAATTGTGATCTTTGATCTCTCAGCCATTTCTGTTTTTGGAACAAAATTCAAATGCAGTTGTCTGTTTTTGTGTTTCTGTAATTTCTTCTTTTCCTGTTGATCTTCCTTTTGTTTTCTTGTCTGTATATGTATATATGTATGTATTTAAAAGTGAGTTCTGCTAGGACAATTCCAAGGAAACATTTTTGCTTGAGGACTCTATGAAGGTAAAGCTATGAACACTTGACGTTTTTTTTTTGGTAAGTATATGAACACTTATGTCGTTGGCTGGTGTGGAACTTTGAACCAGTACAACCCCAATCAACGATTGTGGTTGGACAGTCTAGTAACTCTCCTTGCACGCTTCCCCTTCCATAAAAGTCAGCTTAGCTGCTCTTGAATTTCTAGAAAGAGCTCATCAGGCAAGTCGTTAATTATGTGGAGGGAAGTCCCTAAGTTTTAAAAATATGGAATTCTATCATTAATATTTGTAAAATAAATCCTTTGTCATTTTTTACAAAAATAAAATAAAAATACATAATTTTCTGCTAGAATTTTTCACCCAGAAGTTGTACATTGACTTTGTGATAACGGCATTTTAATAATAAAAATGTATTTTAGTGGGCTCTTAAAGTTATTGGCCGAGTTATTTTATTTTAATTCATGCATTATTTTTTAATAATTTTTTTGATAAAATATTTTAACAGTATAATGCTACTCCTTGAGACTAGAATAGCATAGCCCATTAAGAGCTCGTTTGGAGCTCCAAATTTTGATAAAAACTTTTGATAAAGTGTAACTTTTTTAGTTTTTTGGATATGTGGAGTGTGGAGTAATTTTTAGATTTTTTTAGGTATTGATGTTTGATTTAATAAAAAAGTTGTTTGATTTGATACAAAAGTTATGTAAAAGTGACATATTAGCTTTTGGAGTTTTTTTAAATTTTTTATAGTTATGTTGAATACACTGACAAAGAAATTCAAAATATGTTAGAATGAATTGTCAAAAGTACATTGAAACCTCTTTTTTTAGGATTTAAGTTTTTACATTTTTTTTGGAGTTCTTTAGAGTTTTTTTTTTTTTTTTTAAAGATTTTTAGAGTTATCTGGTGCTTCAAACGGAGCCTAAATGAGCCTAAATGAGTAATTCTAATTGGGTTAGGCTCAACCTCAAGCAACCCAATTTGAGTCCGACCCAATTATGTTGTTCTAACATTATAATTAGCAATAGATTAGTTCAATTCAAAACTTGTAATAATGTAAATTAAAAAAAAATAATTTTTAGTGCTAATAAAAAAAAATAAAATTTCCTTCTTCCATTTATACAAATTCAATTCCAATAAATTTATTGAAAGATCTTGATCTGAACATCAAACTCTTTTGGGAAAACTAAGAGTTAAGTAATAATGAAATTAACATAACGTGAACTTTCCATGATTTGGTTTTTCTTAAAGAAGGAATTTGACTTTTTTTTTTTTGTTTTTTTTTTCCCCATCTTGCCCGACGGTTTTTCTCATAAAAATTATATAAAAGGAGTTGAAGTTTTCCATCTTACCCCATTCCCTCTCATTGTGGGGTGTGGGTTTCTACTATCTTTGCTTAATTGTTCGTTAATTTTTTTATTTGATTTTTTTATCAAAATTTGATTTTTTATTTAAAAATTATAACTTTCAAGCATGTCAACTATATTTGTTAAAAAAAAAAAGAAAAATTTACATTCATTTGAATAGAATTAGAAAAATAGAGATGAAGAAAAAAAATTTACATTTGATTGGACAAAGCACCATGAACAAATTTTCAGCAAAAATCAACTAATTTTTTCTTCTTCGTATTTGGCAAAACATTAATTTTTATTATTTTTCTATAATCTTTTCCGTTATAGTAACTTGATTAATTAAAAAATTATTAAAAATTTTATCATATGTACAAAAAGATGTTAAAAATTGTTAAAAATTGTCAAAAGTTATCAAAAAATTTATCAAATATTCAAAAGTTGTAACAAATAGTTAAAAATTACTATTTATTTTACTAAATATGTCAAAAATTTAACTATTAACTTTTAACAAAAAAAATCAAAAATTAATAAAAATTAGACTTAACGACCTAAATGCATGGGCTCAAATTCTTGGTGCTGCATTTGTTGTCGGTCTCTGTATATTTTGGATTTTGGGAGACTAACATTGGTTTCGATGTCAATATCATAATATCAAATCTCCCAGTCATTGAATTAATATCTAATGATTCAAATATATTCAAGTATTTTTATATATTTTTAATTAAAAAATATTTGAATAAATTTAAATCGTTAAATTTTTATTTAATTATTTGTTAAATTTTGAAGGGTTGACATTTGGCTTTAATGTCAGTCCTGTACCATCAAATCTTTCAGTAGTTGAATTAATATCTAATGTTTCAAATATATTTAAGTATTTTTATATATTTTTAATTAAAAAATGTTTAAATAAATTTAAATTATTAAATTTTTATTTAATTATTCATATATTTAATGTGGACTGACAGATAATTACTGTCAGCCCTCACTTTCGTATGTTTTTTTTTTTTCTTTTTCTTTTTTTGGTTTTTCTACTGTGCTTCGCTCGGAAAAGCCGTCGCCGCCAGTACTACCGCCAGTCTGCTGCGTGTGAGAGAAAGGTAAGGTGTCAGATGAAATGGCTCAATCTTTCCCCCCAGAGATTTGGTAAGCAATTGATATAGGCGTGTCCTTTTTTTTTCTTCTTTTTTTTGGGTGGTGGTTGGGGTTAGAGGAATTTAATGGAATTTTTTGTAACTGCTCAAGCCAATTAATTGGCCTCTAGTGCATTTGTATATCAGTTTCTATTTTTCATTTTGACAGTGAAGAGATAAAATAAGTAAAAGTAAGCGTGAGAAAGACTTGTGCAAAAAAATATGCATTATTTTTTCCTTAAAGAGAAAATAAAAATATCGTTTATCTTTTTTTTTTTTATAGAATTTATCACCAATTAAAATTTGTTGGGTTTTACTTACACCAAGATTTTGGCAACTGTATAGGTCAACATTTAAAATGATTTTTTTGTTCTTTTCGTGGTTTTGGAGGTGTTTGATTGAAAAAAAGTTAGCAAAAAAGTACAGTAAAAGTACAAAGATTTGATGTAAAGGTGATATGTGGTAAAATTTAATTAGAAAAAATATAAACTTTTTGTAACTTTTGATAAATTTTGGTATTTGGTTGGAGGCCAAATAACCTCTTTATAACCTACACAAAGTCATTATAATTTGCATAGCTAGAAAAGTTAATTATTTGTTTAATTTTGTTTATGCCTCCCACTCTTATTGATATGATATGTTATGCGAAGATCATTTTTTTTTATTTATTTATAGTGATCTGTTTCTTCATTACCTATGTATAGTCATAAATTATTCATTCGAAAGAAAAAAATACTATTCAACTTCACATGTTGATGTTATAACATTCGTCTTGTTTTCTTCCGTTTGAACTTTTATCGTGGACATTTTCTAGCAGTGATTGCATTTGTCTGGTTAGGCCTGATATTCCGCGATACTATTTGATTTCATTCCAACATTGGCATTCCTTAAGCATCTTACGGGTACCTCTGAACCTATTTTGCGTACGTTTATGCAATGTTATATTATCTGTTCACTCCATCCAACTCTATTACCAGACTCATGTCCAACAACAATTTCAACCGTCTATACTCTCCTCCAGCATGTACAATACTAACCCGTCCCTCTCAAGTTAAATAACAACCGTAGTCAGAGTCTAAAAATACTGCTACTTTTTGCAATTGATTTTTTATTGCTTTATTCTTTAGCAATATCGCTTGTCATGTCCTCATAATTAACAATTGTAGTAAAAGCACTAAACTTGCAATCTTGACTTTTCCACCTAAATCACCCTTTACTGATATCCCTTCTATTGCTTCATTTCGCGACTTGGGCCTTTTTTGTGCACATCTCACCTTCAGTGTCTTCATGTGACAAGGAAACTCAGAACGGTAGGAACTCGTGTTGCGGTCTGACACCAACAAATTGATCTAGAAGGTACTACATAACTTGTACCGTTGAAATCTCTTAACCTTTTTCTCGTCATCTCGTTTTTACCATTCAGCTTCCTTCTTCTCCTGTGCAGGCTTGACACCCTCCACTAGTCTAATGGACAACTTGATTTTTTTGTAAAACAATATATTTTTTATCTGATAATCCTAAACCATATTTATGATTTTTAAAAATATGTTCATTTCATTTGTTGTATACATCGTCATCTATGCTTCACCTATTTAGAAGTAGAATATCATGATTTGACCTAGCTGGATGGATCCAGTATATTAAACAAAGATTGGAAATGGCTCAATTGAAAAATCTAAATTTCTACAAGGTCAATCTAAAATTTCAAAAACTTTTTGAGACTAAACTATAATTTTTTAATTTTTTTTTGATGGCAAAATATAATTTTATAAAGTAAATAAGCGCTTTGATTAAGTTTAAGAAGTATGGCTACAGTAGAGTGTTCTCTCCAAACAAACAATTGGCCTCCCTGAAGATGTGGAGGAGTGTGCATTTATACGTTGGGTGTTCTTCTATTGTGCAACCTATTGACTTATGTGTGACCTGTATCTCATGTTTTCATTTGTTTAGAACGAGCAGCGTAAGCTCTGATTAATTCAAGTTTTTATAAGTATCATTATTTTATTTGTTGTGTAATTCGGCATCTTCGCTTCATTTATTTAGAAGTAAAATCTCATGATTTTGACTTTATGGATGTATGCAAAATGTTATAAAATATTATAAAGGGCTCAATTGAAAAAATCAAAATTGTCAAGGTCAAATTGAAATTTCTCATAACTCTAAGAGAGAAATTGTAAATTCTCAAAATTATGAGGTATATTGTTATTAACTAAAAGTTTGAAGTCAATCTGCAGTTACAGAAAATTTTGAGACCAAGGGACCGGATTGGATGCTACAAAATATGACCTTCATAAATAATATACCATTATAAGCTTTGATGTGATGTTTTTTACTTGGTTTGGGAAGTAAAATTTCTCCCCTCTAAAAATTATCATTCCTTCTTAATCTTGGAAGAAAGTGTATTATTTTTGGAGAGGGTTTGAACTCTCCAAAAATTATTCCACCCTTATATAGACTAAATTGGACCATTATGCCCCTTCTCATCCCCATTCTCACTTATAAAATGTATTTTATATTAGAATAATTTTTTTTCTAATGGAAAAATGTATTAAAAAATTATATTTATAAAAATAAAAAATATAATTTTTTTTCCAAATAGGGGGTCGTGTGATTAAAAAAATATATTTTTTTCAAATAGGAGGTGATGTGATTTTAAGATAATAATATTATTTTTTAGCAAATATAATAATATTATTTTTTAGCAAATTTATACAAAATTACACATATATTGATATTTTTTAGCATAAGGATAAAAAAATAAGCGACTAAAGAAGTTTCAGATAAATTGAGATGTTATTATCTACGAAACTAATTTATATATTTTATAAAGTTTAATTTATTAATAACATAATTTATTTATAATTAATTTGTCTAAAATTAATTTGTACTAGTTAGTTTTCACATTATATGATTAATAAACATATAATTAAGTTTGAGTAACCAAGTTTAATTTAATAGGTAACTAAGTTTGGGACACCACAAGGGTAAAATAGTCATTTGACTGTTTTTTTCTATCATTCACCTTCTCTTATCTATAAAACATCCAAACCAAATCAAAAGTTATCTCCCTCCATAAACATCACATCAATGTAGGCTAATCATCCAAAAATAATACCTTCTCTTATGTTATATACCCTTTAAAATTTATTCCCCCTGAAATTTTAACACCATCCAATCGGACCTTAAACTGTAATTTCAGAGGCAAAATATAATTTTCGCAAACCCAGGACTGAATCACAAGTTTTGAACCTTTGAAATAGTATTCCAAAGGAGTATTCTCTTTTAATTAGTTCAACTGGCAGCTTGCAGAAGTTCTTCATCAGCGAACTGTATCTGCAGAGTATTCACGGGTCATTCGACGATGAACTTCGGCACGATCTCTGTTTTTAACGCAGTTTGAACCGGTGTGCTCGTATCATCGTCCTCTAACTCCTGGTAAGCTCAATTTCTATTTTTGAATTACTCCGTTTCTGGACAGCGAGCAACAACCTCCTTTTTTGCAATTGGACGGGTCGAATTTTGACCTGTAACTCCACCACGGCTCCAAAAAAAATAAATCAAACACAACATAACAATAGCCTACAAAAACAAGTGATGATGTAACACACACGCACAAAGGTTGTGTTTGAAAGAAAAAAAAATAATTTTTTTTACGTGTTTGAGAAGAATAAAAAAAAACTTTTTAATAGTTATTTTTTTTTAGCTAATTTGAGATTTTTGCTTAAAAAGAAGTTTAAAACCTAAGAGATTATTTTGGAAGGCTGCAACTTGCAAGTACAGTAACATTAGACTTTAGGGGCCTAAAACTATATTTTTTATCTATAAAATAGGACTAGACAAAATTTTATGAATATTGCCAAATTTTCTTCATTTTGGATATTTAAGGATTTTAGAGAGGTTCTGTGCACAAACAGTTTTTAATAATTGTCCCTAGAAGTACTCACCGTACAATTATCAAGTCTAAACTGACAATATTGTATTATGAAAATAGTGAGTCCTTACAAATATTTACATTTTTTCTCTTTTACCAATTTTCGTTTATGATCATGATTATTATTATTATTATTATTTTGTTTTCAGTTTTCACGTATAAGAGACTGTTTGCTCAAATTGTGGCCCCAAGCTCATAATTTGAGATGTCAAAATGTTTCTGAAGACCAAAAATTAGGCAAAACCGACAGATTCTTATATTGTTCATTCCTAAAAGTCATAAATGATGAGGGCCATTTAGCATATCAAAAATTTCATAATTATATTAAGATCATTAATTCAAATGTGCCTTGAACTTAAAAATTTGTGATAGCGAAAAGTTTCTTAAAAACCTACTCACCAAGACTTTAATTTTAAAGTTATTTGTTCTTACGATAAAAATGAGGAGGCGACCTTAGTGTGATAATTTCACGGTTACAAGAAATATTGTTCGCTATATTTGTGCCTTGTACTCAAAATTTGAGATATGAATAATGTTCTTTAGGTTAAGATTTAGACATAATTTTCTCACCAAGATTCAAGTTGCTTAATTGCTCAGGTGTATCATATTTTGGTATAAAATTCGTGTCTTTGATTTGGAATTAGAGACAATCTTTACATATATACTTTGAACTCTCTGGCCGACCGTTTCAATTCCAAAACATGAGATTTTATAATGAAAACACACAAACATATTCTTTTTCACAAAAGTTTTTGAACAAAATTTAAAAATAAAAGAATTAAATTACATTTTGCATCCTTTTATTACACACACAATTATGATCAAATTTCAATGTTGTTTTCTCTATCAAATTTATTGACGAAAAATAGAACAAGTCAATTATATGTGGTTTAATGTTTCTCGACAGCAGTGTAAATGTGAAATTTGACAATAGATGTAAGGAGTACTCACTCTTACAATTTGAAAGTAAAAAGATTAAAATCACTTTTGGTGTATATTGTAAGAGTACAAATTATAATTTACTCAAAATAAAATTATTATTTTTTTAAACCAACTTAAAAATATGTAAAAAAAAAAAAAATTGTCTTTCTTCCTGCCACTCTTTGTTTTTCAAATTGTTGTATATATATTCTTATCACTTTACTTCCTTGGTTGTCATAGAAAATAAAACCAACAGAGGTTATTTAATCTGTCGATTGAAGTTAGTTTTAATTTTTTGGATAAATTACACTTACCATTGTTGTACTCTACCATTAATTTTTCTTTGATCGTTGTACACTAAACCATCGAACTTTACCCCTTATACTCTTTAATCATTTCACTTTGTCCCTTTGTTAAATTTATTAATGAAAAATACTAAGTACTGATTGTGCACGGTAGACACATGATATTTTTTGAAAAATCTTGTGAAACACCATGTGGCCATGTGGATAATATACACTTGGTGTTTACTATAAAATTTTGTTAACAGTTGCCAGAAAGGAAAAAGTGAAATGATTTGAAGGATTGAAACCAAACTGATATTAGTGGTAAGTTATTTTATTCCTCTTTTTTTTTTCTCCTCATATTGTTTAATTATATGTTACTTATCCTTATATTCTACATATTTTGTTATTTTAGGTCTTACTGCAATATATATACAATTAAAAGAATCTCAAGTTCAAAACATATAGGATTCTTATCTTCCAAACAACCTTGCCTTTATTTTACCTAGGAAATTTAGAAAAAGAAAAAATGTTCACGCTTCTATCATTGATATGCTTGTTTTCTTTGTTATTGTAATGTTTTCAAAGACAACATATTGGATTCTATTAGAACAACTTATTTGATAATGTAATCACAACTTTATGTTTAATTCAAAGGAGGCATCAATCACCAACTTCTTCTTGTAGCATTTCTGTTCTATGCTCTACCTTTTCCGTGGTGCAATTATTATACATAAATTGGGTATTATAGTAATCATTGATTTATGTAAGATACGCATTCAATAATTAATATTGTTGTGTTATACAAGCTAAAATGTAACATAGAGGGACATTTTTAAACATTTCGTTAAATGCTAGTAAACCTTATATCATTTAAATATTACAATATTCTTTTTTTTTAATATCATCCTTTATTTTACAAATATTATTAATTTTGAATCTTATCCATTATCATTTCAGTTAATCTTAAATGAAAATAGTAACATGATCAAAATATTTACATCATAGAGCTTATTTATGCTTCTTTAAACATGTGATATGTTCTAGATGTAATTAATAACTAATTCTTAATAACTTATTAAGGTATACAATTTCAACATTATTAGACTATAAAATGTTCTTAATTCCTTTTGAACTTTCTATATTTTATAAAGTGGTAGGAAAAGTATATTATATGAATATTATGATAATATTATTATTTTGATTAACAGTTGAAATTCAGTATTCATAATATTTGTAAAGTAACACGTCTCTACAACATTGAGATGTCTTGAGATCTATTTATATTTACCTAAATATTTATGGGAGATCTTTAATCATATCGTTCTTATTAAAAGTTTTATTTTGATAGAATAACTTTTTTCTATAAAATATTTCATTACATACTATAAATTACTTCAAAAACCTTCACGTTAACCTACTTTTCTAAAGTTTACATTCTCTTAGGTGGTTGATTGAGATATTTGTCATGCATTCTACTTGTTCTGGATTAGAAACATGAATGAATTGATTCCAGCAAAGTGATGTTTGAATCTTGTTAAATTTAATGTCTACATCAAAATTTCTTCAAACTTAAAAAAAAAAAAAAAAGAAATAGTGTAAAGTAGCTTATGTGCAAAATAACATGATTTTTACGTGGCAACTCAACTCCTAAAGTAGTATCCCACAAAAATTGAAAAACAAATAGGCTAACGTAAGCTTTTTCAAGAATACCTAAATGACATAACCAATTGTTAGAAAAAGGAGTCGTAATCAATTCAAATAATTCGAACCCAAATTTGAACCACCAGATGCAATCTACCTAAAACATTTGGCAGAACCATTTGAAGCGTAAAAGAGCTCTCGAAATAAAGCATTTGAGATCAGATACTACATAACCTAGTGAGTTCAACAAATGAATTTCATTCCATTAACTATTCAAGCAAATAAATTAGTTCAGCTCAAAATTTGGTTTACTGAGTGAAGACAAAAGGAACTCATAATAGGAGCAGTTAATGGAATTGCAAACAAAGTGCTCCAAAGTGAACATTAGAAATGAAATCAACTATATATATCATTTAGCAACGAGATATGCTACTGATTCATAGACAGAAAGGCCGATAGTTCAAAAGGCCATTTAGTCAAAGTCTAAATTAGCTTGGTTCACTACTAGAAAAAGGTTGATTACCAACTGACGAAATCAGTTGGTAATAAGCCAAATTCGATTGGTAATCATAGATTATCAACTGATTACCACTGATTTGGTCAGTGGCAAAAACCCTAGTTGGTAATGTTTACCTAACCAAAATTTTTAAGGTCGGTTGGTAATTACCTAACCGAATTTTGGTTAGTAAATTAAATAAATCAGTTGGTAATTTGTTATTGGTATGAAATTAAGTTTCAAAATTTTGGTTAGTAATTACCAACTGAAGTTGTTATTGCCAACTAATTCTTCGGTTGCTAATTGCCAATCGATTTGTTAGTTGGTATTGTTTAACTTTCGGTTGGTAATTTGTTATTGAATATTAAATTGATATTTCATAATATACCAACCGGAATTTGCTTTGTAGCAACCGATATTGTTAGTTGGTATTTTGCTGACCGAAATGTTAGTTGGTAATATACCAACCAAAATGTACTTAGTAATTACCAATTGTTATTATTGGTCTACAATAATAAAATTTTCGGTGGGTAATTTACCAACTATTTTATCAGTTGCTAAATTGTCTGTTGTTAATTTTGCCAACTGTTGTGATTGGTTGGTAATTTTATCAGTTGGAAAATCACCAACCAAAGTTTTAATTACTAATGCTTATGGTTACCAATCGAATTTGGTTCGTAAATTCGGTTGATAGTTTACCAACTGGTTAAAATAGTTGGTAATTAAACCTTTATTACCAACCTATTACTAGCTTGTATTTAACATAACAACTCCACAAAATAATACAATCAAAACATACAAAATCATCCATTCAATTAAAATCCCATAAACTCAAATCAGTTGGCATCATTAATTCACCAAAAAGCACATCAAACTTGCAAATTTAAACAAAGCATAGAGTGAAAGTTTAGCAATGTCTAAAGCAAACAAGTTCATAATTCTGAACCAAGTTATCAAGGATCATTAGAAGGCGCATCCTGTGATGGATCCAATCCTTTGAGCTGCCTAACCTGCTGTGTTAGGGATGTAACTTCAGATTTAAGATGTTCGTTTGCATCTTTTAGCTTTCCAAGATACACACTAAGAGCCTTTTGCACAGACTCCTCAACATTTTGCTGAAATTCTGTTGTTTGAACATAGTCTGACGGCTGTGCTGATGAACAGGATGAAGAAGAGGACGACCTATATGCAGTGGACTTCTCTAAGCAACTAGAGCTGAGGGATCCCATGCCATAAACTGTCATTCCCTTTTTTGGTGGTCTCACAACCCGCAACCAAACATCAACCATGTTCACTGGTGGAGGCTGCTCCCCTTCAAGTGTTTGGCTAGCAATTTGCGCCATTTCCTTTGCCAATTCTTCCTGGTACTGGCGCTGTCACAACAATACGATACAAGAAACATGCAGTAAACGTAAAATGTAGTTAATATTCTTCAACTTATCTTATAAATAATATAAAGACAATAAAGCTAAATCTTACATATATGAAAAAAAAAAAAAACAAATTTTCAACAATGTCATCTAAAATTAATCAACTTCAACATCCCTAAGATCATATCCAATCACAATTTACACTAAAATGTAAATACAAAATTTTCACCAACATTATTACAAATGAATCAACATTTCTAAAACCATGAACAAAACTGTTTAAATTCAATCGAGCAAATTGTGGGATATATATAGAATATTCAAATTGCATCCAATGTCACCTAATAGTTGCATGATTTAAAGAGTAATAATCATATCTATTACATTGAACTAGTTGAATTTGATAAACGGTAGATGATATATATCCAAAAATTAAAATTAAAACTAATTACGCACCCTCTTTGTTAAATGAAAGTGAAGTGGAATCAATTGGACAGCTTGCAACCTATACAAATTAACTAAAAGTAAAGTAAACTGGTTTTAGATATATGTCCCAAGACCATATCCAAGAGCAATTAACACCTCCAACACCACCAAGACCATATTCAAATCAATCAATCACCTCCAACACCTCCAAGAGCTAATAATATTATTGCAAATGAATTAAATCCAACACCTCCAACACCATATTGAAGAAACAATCAAATCCAACACCTCCAACACCATATTGAAAAAACAATTACATAGAAATGTAAAAAATCAAATTATGATATTTACATAGGTTTCCTCTGACCGCTTGTCAACAAATACAAGTTGTGGCACCTCATGATCCTCCTCTTCCCCCGCTAGCATTAGGCGTTCTCTTTCAAGCGTCTACTCAACCTCTTTTTCAGTATTGGTCGTGTGGGTGAAAAGATAAACATCACACTGCGAATAGTCCCTTTGATATTTCTCCTCCTACATTTATTTTAATCATGAAATAAAGAGATATTGTATGTTAATCATAGACTAAAAATTAGTTAATTCATAACTTAAGAGTAACTTTAGAGAGATTAGATTACCAATTTCCTCTTGTGCACTGTGGCTAGGATGGATCCTCCAGAATGATGTGAACCCCCACAATCACTCTTTCTATTTGTCGACATAGTTCTTGAGAGCTTCTTGTATCCTTTACTAACCCAAAGTGCTCGTAGCTCCTCATAGTGCTCAACTTTGATAAACTCATGCTTGATTTCCCCATTGCGAACTTGATCCATCAAGTATTTGTAACTCTTATTGCTGTTCTTTTCCCATGTTGTCCTCATGATTGAATTATTTTGGTATCCCATTTGTATTGTTTTTGCACATTGCTAATAAGAATTATCAAATCACTTAAGCCTATAAATACATGTCCCAACAACTATTTTACAAACAAAAAAAGCAGCACTTACCATCCACTCAGCATATCATATGTCCCTAATTGAACGTGGGACTTTCGTCTAGCTAGGGTATGGTCCTAAAAACATACTTTGCACAATTGGTCGAATGGATCGCATCGGTTTGTTGTTAGGCTTGGCATTACAAATAATTCTACAATGAAATAAAAATTACCAAAAAAACTATTAAACAAAATGGCTACTGTCAGAATTGAAAAAGAAAATTACTAGGATTAAAAAATGTAGACATGCAAAATAGTAGATAACTATTGTACATCAATAGTTAAAAAGAATCCACTTACTCGTCTTCTTTGATCCAAACATGTATCTTGCCCTCAAATGAAGCATCAAGAGCTGAAGATGAAGAAGCTGGCTGCACAACCTGAAGGCTAGTAGTAGGCTGAGACTGATCATCAGGAGTAGGTTGGGACTCATTATGAACATCAAGAAGAGTAGACTGAGACTGGGCATGAGTATTAGGAGTATGCTGGGCTTGATCATCAGGAGTACATGAAAAATGAGATAAAGTAGTGCCCACACCTAAGCTATTCTCAGGCCCTAAAGTATGTTGGGCTTGATTACTTGGGCTATGAGTAAACAGCAAATGCGAGGGTGTAGAATCGGAGACTTGAGTAGATGTTGTTTCGCGGTTGGTTGAGGGCAATGTAGTTTGGTCCCGTCCTCTCCCAGTATTAGATCCTGCACGACCCAAACAGATAATTTCTGTAATCTATAAATATTTGACTAACCTTTCAAATGGATACATCCACCTATATTGTACAGGTCCTCCAACTAGAGCTTTATAGGGTAAATGGATTGGCAAGTGCTTCATTGAATCAAAAAAGCTGGGGGGGAAATTTTTCTCTAACTTGCATATGATGACAGCAATGTTTTCTTCTAATTCAAGTATTTGATCATCGCGCAATATTCTAGAAGTTAGCTCTTTGAAGAACAAACTTAATTCTGTCAAAGCTTTCCACACACTATCGGGAAGCAAATAACGAAATGCAGTGGGGATCAATCGAATTATGAAAACATGACAATCATGACTCTTGAGGCCAAACAACTTGCATTCTCTTATGTCCACACATCTTGACAGATTTGAGACATAACCATCTGGAAATTTCAAAAATTTGATCCATTCTAAAAATATTTTTCGAGCATTTTTGTCCAAATAGTAGCAAGCCCTTGGTTTTTTTGTACCTCTCTTACATAATTCCAAGTCATTCTGACGGTAAATTTCATGTAAATCCTTCATTGCATTGTCATTGTCTTTTGTCTTCCTTTTCATATCAAATATAGTATTGAAGATGTTGTCAAAAAATTTTTAATAATGTGCATAACGTCAAGGTTATGCCTAATGAGATTAGTCCTCCAATATGGTAGACTCCAAAATATACTTTGCTTACGCCAATTGTGATATTCTCCTTCACTTTTAGGTATGTCATCCCCCACCATTTTCAAGGACGGCAGGCAAATGCTTCACTCGAGCCCAAATTTAATCCCCGCTTAATCTTTGTGAAGGCAGTGGATTCTCAGTTCGATTCTTCCTAATTGAGGTCTTATTCTTTCGAAAAGGGTGATCAGATGGTAGGAATTGACGGTGATAGTTGAAGAAGCATTGCTTGCGAGAATGTTGAAGCCTAAATGCTTTTGACTTCTCCATGCAATATGGGCACGATAATCTACCTGCTGTACTCCATCCAGATAACATGCCATAAGCTGGAAAGTCACTAATTGCCCACACCAGAGTAGCCCACATTTGAAAATTTTGCCTCAATGAAATGTCATATGTAGGAACTCTTACTTCCCATAACTGTATCAACTCGTCTATCAAAGGTTGCAAATACATATCTAACTTCTGCTTAGGGTTTTTTGGGACCAGGTATTATAGTAGTAAGAAACATGTTTGGTGTTTTCATACACATCCCAGGTGGCAGATTATACTGCGTTAATATCATAGGCCAACAAGAATACTGCTTACCAGACTGTCTAAATGGAGTGAAACCATCAGTAGAGAGTCCGAGTCTTACATTTCGAGACTCAGCTAAGAATGTGGGGTGGGCGTGATTGAAAGATTTCCAAGCCTCTATGTCGGAAGGATAATTCATGCTCCCAGAGAGGGGTTCATGCTCTGCATGCCATCTCATATGCTTAGCTATTACCTTCAAAAACTCCCAAGCTGCCATATCTTACATACATATTCCTCTTTTTTGTCCACCCTGTATTCTATACATATTCCTCCCTTTTTCTTTCTAACCTTTGGTCAACTCTTGCCCTCCACGCCACATAGCCCTCTCATCTTTGTTTATTTTATTTTTTCTTTTAATTTTTTAAATAAATTATTAAAAATATGATAGTCATTATTACACAAAATATTAATAGTTATTATAAATGTCGTTACAATGCGCGAAGTGTCATTTCTCAATTATGACCAATACTCACGTATTGTAATAACTGACATTCACGTATTACAATAACTAGTATTATAGGAAATAACAGTTAAAATTTTATTAAAAAAGGGGAAGGCGAATATAAAAAGAATGATAATAACAATGGGTGTTTTAGACTTCAATAAATTTATATAAATCTCTATAAAATTAAATTTTTTTTCTCACAATACAAATTACAAAATTATAATTTTCACAAAATTTGTATATATAACTCCCAACACATCCAATAGATGATGCAAAGGCAACGAGCGGGAGTGAGAGGGGTAGGGAGTGCCACAGACGGCAGGGTCCAATTTCATTCACTTTAAGATTCTCATTATACTTACATATCTTTTAATAATGACTTTTTGCTGACACCCCAAAAAAATGTTCTTTATTACTTGAATGTACGGTTATTATAAGCAACTCCAACTGATTAGCTTATCCAATCTCATTCTTCATTTCTTGAATTTACGGTTAATGTAATTATCTCTTTCTCTCATCTCAGCTTTTATTCTTTCTCTCATCTCTCATTCTTTCTCTCATCTCAACTCTTAGCAGGCAGGGCTCTCCCACACACCACCAGATTCAGAATTCGCATACAGACCAGGTACCATACAACTGTATCTCTCTTTCTTTTCTCTCCAGACCCAATTTGTGGTGGGCTGTGACGAATTTAGGGTTTTCATTTGCGTGAGTTAGCAGGGGGTAGACGGTGAAGGTTTGAATTGGCAATATTCTTGATTTTGAGACTACACTTAAGGTCGGATTAAAATTCAATCCAAATTCCACAACTTTTATCTCTCTCTTTCTTTTCTCTCCGGACCAAATTTGTGGTGAGCTGTGATTGGGGGAATTTAGGGTTTTCATTTGGGTGAATTAGCAGGGGGTAGACGATGAATGTTTGAATTGGGAATATTCTAGATTAAAAGACTACACTTGGGGTTGGATTAAAATTCAATCCAAATTCCAGATTCAAGCTCTCTTATTCTGTTAGAAATTACTTCTACATTAAGTGATAACTGCTGAGTGTGTTTCTCTACGTACTTCAAAATCATTTGTAACTGTTCTTGATAAGCAGCGGATCTTTTTCTCTCACGATGTACCTTTGTGGATAGTGCTCTGATTTTAAGATCTTTTTCATCTTGTAAAGTATCATAAATATTAAAATCCATTAAGTACATAGAACACTCGCAGAAAGTTTTATATTAAGAACAGTAACCCTGTTGAAATATTACAATGTAACTGGTATATGTAGGGAGAGAATCAGTTATGCTTTAGTTAATGCAAATGTAATCTATGAGTGCAAACTTTCTTCACTTTATATATATATATATATATATTGTGTTGCAAACTATTTAGATCTTTAATAGTCCTATTTTTGAACGAGTACTAAGCATTCAATTATTTTATGCTGTATTTGTCTAAAGATTGGATGCCATGATTATAACATTAGTCTAGATAGTATAAATTCCTTAATTGTGAAGGCTAGGCAATTGTATAAATCATCATCATAATTGCATAAAAAAAATCCTCCGTAATAGATGGCGAATAGAATTGCTATGACAAAAATAAGGAAGAACTAATTTTAGAATGCAATTGATAAATTCCATAATTTACTTTTAATTTGTTCACCCGAGCAAGCCCATGGGCCTCTAATGATTGTAAAAAGTATCCTTTACTCTTTGTTCAAAATTTTTACGTTGTTTTCTCTATTATTTTATGCTCAAGGGCATTCCTAAAGGGGGTTGAGTGGGGGCCACGACCCCCTAAGTTCTAGAAATCCTTTAATACCCCTATAGATTTTAGGATTTTTCATAAAAATTAGTGTTTGCCCTCCCAAGTTTTGAAAATCCTTTAATAGCCCCATAGATTTTTAGATTTTTTCCATATAATATAGTGCTTGGCTCCCAACAAAAAAAAAATATAAAATTTTACTTTTTTTTTTTTAAGGTATAAAATTTTTGCTTTACTCTCCACTCAACATGAAATTTTTTACATTAGCCCTTCACCCCAAAATCCTGACTTTGCCACTGTTTATCGTCGAAATGAACCATAAGCCTCATTGTCTACCTATTTAAAAAAAATGGAGAATCTCTAAGGGTGTGTTTTTGGAATGAGGATTTGCTGAGGAAAAAGGAAAAGAGAAGGAAAAGTGGTCAGAGAAATAAGAAAGAAACATCAAATTCCAAATACATATCATTGTCTAAATGGATAAAAAATTTAATAAAATAAAATAAAATAAATTCATCAAGTAAAATAAATTCATCAACAAATTAGTTTTTTAATTTAATTAATTTCAATTTTCTAAATTTCATGTCTTTTCCTTTCTATATTCCATCACAATCCAAACAAGAGATGAAATTTTGAATCCCTATTCCTCTCTTTTTCCTTTAACAAATCCTAACCTTTCTAATTCAAGCATGCTAAGAAGCATAACCTATGTTTCAGATCTATCTACAAGCTTTATCTAGCTTTAATATGCCGATTTTAAATTCTTTATTTTTAATATATCCATCAATAAAATCTTTGATTCATCTCAACATTTGAAAGTACAATATTTTTTTAACTAAGAAGCAAGATACTAACATGTGATATAATATGTCACATTACTAGAAAAAAGCTGATTACCAACTGACCATTACCAACCGAATATAATTGGTTGGTAAATACCAACCGATTACCAACCCATTACCAACCGATGTAAAAATTGCTAAAATTTAAATAATTATCAACTCCTTACTGGCTGATCCAATTCGGTTGCTAAATTTTCGGTTGATAATCGGTTGGTATATTGGCGGAAAAATTTTTACCAACCGATTACTAACTGCTTACAACTGGTTGGTACACGTTTCAGTTCGTAATTTGGCGGGAATATTTTTCCCACCAAATTACCAACGGATTATCAACTGAATAGTGTAGTTGTTAGAGGTTTTGGTTGGTTCTTCGGTTGGTAATTTTATGGTTAAATTATTACCAACCGCAATGTTTGGTTAGTCATGTAATCACCTGATGAGAAAATTGATACCAACCGCATTGCCAACTTGTAGGTTAGTTGGTAATTTATTTAGTTGGTATTTAGTTGGTATTCCTTTGGTAATTGGATAGCAATGCAACGAGAATATGTTTAGCAACCCAATTACCAACTGACGGTATCAGTTGTTAATTTATTTGGTTGGTTATCGGTTGGTAATCCGTTGGTAATAAAGTGTGAATACATTTACCAACTGCATTAACCACGGCCTTTAGCGGTTGGTAATGTAGTCGGTTGGTAATCTGGTGGTAATCCGTTGGTAATCAAGCGGAAAAAGTGTACTAACCAAAATACCAACTGGATTTTTCAGTTGGGAATTTATCGGTAATCGGTTGGTAATCTATTAGGAATATATATATCAACAGAATAATGTATTCCGTTGGTAATCAGTTGGTAATTGGTTAGTAATCCAGCGAGAATATATTTACCAACCAAATTAACGACTAAACTTATCGGCTGGTAATATATTAGGTTGGTAATCAGTTGATAATCTAGTGAGAAAATATTTTACCAACATACTTACTGACGGAATGGTTTGGTTGATAATGTCATCGGTTGATATTCGGTTGGTAATAGGGTGAGAAAATATTTTTACCAACCGAATTACCAACTAATTACCAACCAAAAATTTTGCAATTTGCATAGAACATTAAAAAAAAAGGAAATTTTGAATTTCAATATTTTTATAATTAATTTTATATTAAGAAATATTTGTAATTAATTATATATATTTATATATGGCATAGAATTGTTTCATGATTTATTTGGTCATGTGCTATAACCTTTAGATTAGTAAATTTATGCGTTTTTTGATAACATGGTATGGTTCATTCATATTGGGTTTGGTGTTTAAATTACATCAGGACGTAGTTGTAATTTAAATATTTTTTTTATATGCACATGAAAAACATTATATTTCCTAATTTAGTGTAAACTATCAATATAAATACAATATGAGGGAGAAGAAAATTTATATCTCTTAAACCTCTTATTCTTTATTTCAACTAGTAAAAATTCGAGGGGGTACTTACCAAAAAATTCCAGGGGGTGTAAAATGTAATTTATCCAAAATAGATTGAAAATTATATAGTTTAAAATTATTGAAATTTAAAAAT
The DNA here is from genome assembly GCA_019916065.1 of Vitellaria paradoxa. Taxonomy (NCBI): domain Eukaryota; kingdom Viridiplantae; phylum Streptophyta; class Magnoliopsida; order Ericales; family Sapotaceae; genus Vitellaria; species Vitellaria paradoxa. The sequence goes on from CM034234.1 coordinate 35,679,842, forward strand.
CTAAATGAGAAGAGATTAATAAGAGTAAATTTAAATTGTTATTATTGGATTCTGTCAAGAAATCCAATAACATATAAGAAAAGTGACCTCAATCTTAAAATCCAATTATAAGTTGAGGACCCTTAGTCGTAAAACCCAAGTGTTAAGATGAGAGAAATACATCTCTTATATGGAAAATTAACTTTTTTCATGGGTGGGAAATACATCTCTTATATGAAAAAATAATCTTTCTCATGAGCCGGTGTGAGACAATTTTTGACATATTTCAAATATTTTCTTCAAGCTTGTAATTTGTTTCATGTCTAACAACTGATAACGTGTGCCTACGAGTGTCCGATTTAAAAAACAATTAAAAATAATAGGCTGAAAAAAAGTCCAAGATGCACTAGTAGAATGGCGAACATGTGTTGGACACTCCGACACACATCAACGTTTGATTTGTGTTTCATATTGCTGCATGACTAAGTTGAAGCAGACGATTCACAAAAAAAGAATATGGAAAAGGAGTATTTGATTATAATCAGAGAGAGAGGGAGAGTACAAGAGCTTGAGGACAATAGCAAGCCATCTGAGGAACCGTATAAAATTGGAAGGGTTGGGGGGGAATAATAACCATCTGATGTTCATTATAATAGATGTTGGTGATACATGGGTTAATAGCCCTCAGATTGGCATCTTTGAAAACAAATGGACAGTGGATCATCAACTTTAAGCCTTCTCATCTTGACCGTTGGTAGGGGATACATCCAAGGGACAGACTTAAATTAGCCATCAATCAGCAGAGACAACACACTCAGCACAGGACAGTTAGGAACAAAGGTTGGGAAGATTAATCCAAGTGGAGATATAGCTGGAAGGCACACTGAGGCTTCCACAATAAATAAGTCAAAGGCAGCTAAGAGTGGTTCATGCTGGTGGGCCGGGTTGAATGCTCCAATTACTTGGGTCAAGAGAGTTGCTTGGGTCCAACTGATTCTGTTATAGGCCAGCTCATCATTGGGCTTGCTTAATAGTTGGTTAGGATAGTTCAAACAGCTGAACCAATTTAGTTAGTTAGTTTCATCTATTGGCATGTAGCTAGCTATAAATACAATACATGTAAGTGTAAGTGGGGAATCGGGAAATAAAGTTCAGTCTTGGAGGTTGAATTGCCTTCGAAGCAATTCCTGGCTTTTTGTAAAATTTCTCTCTCTATTTTCTTTCCATTTCTTGCTGTTTATTGCTCGCCAATCAGTCAAGATTGGGAAGTCTAAGGCTCGGAGTGCAAGATTACTGCAAGTGGTATCAGAGCAGCAAATTCCTGATTCAGACATGGCAGAAACAAATCAATGACTCAGCTCCAAGAATCACAACAGCAGATGCAGAACCAGATTAATCAGTTGCTGAAAGTGATAGAAGAACTGAACAAAAATATGAATCAAATCAGTCAAGAGGTGAAGAACTTATCTTTGCAGTTTAAATCACAATCACCATGCCATCACGGACCAGAACATGGGGTTGGTTCATCCTAGAATGTAAGGCCTGTGATTGGCAATTCTGAGCAAGAATGAGAAGTCAGAAATGAAGAACAACACAATAGCTCTTTCTAAAGGATACAAGTTAAGTCGATAAAGTTAGATTTTCCAATATTTTGTAGTGATAATTCAGTAGAATGGATTTATAAATCCAATCAATTTTTCAAGCATTATGAAGTTCCAGCCAGTCAAAAATTAGAGATTTTCTCCATGCATATGGAAGGCAAAGCATCCATTTGGTTTCAAGATCTGATGAGTGGAAATAAAAAGATGGATTAGAATGAATTTACTCATGCCTTGCAAGTTAGATTTGGTGAAAGTGCATTTGAGGATCCAATGGATCAATTGATAAGATTGAAACAGTCCAATACTGTGGAAGATTACAAAACCAAGTTTGAGGCCATCACTAATCGTGTTCAGGGGTTAACTGAAAAACACAAGCTTAGCATTTTTTTGATTGGATTAAAAGAAGAGATTCGATTCTCTGTAAGGATGTTCAATCCTACTACAATTACTGATGCTTTTGATTTAGCAAGGCTACAAGAAGAAAATTTAATGGCAGTTAGAAGGCAGCAGTATAAAAGTAATTCTAGTTCCACTAATCAAGTCAGTTCCAATGCAAGGATGAATTTTAATAGCCAAGTTATCAGAAATCAACCATGGAAGATTAATTCTGGAAACACATGTAGTAAAGATAATGTTACAGCTTTTCAAAGGCAAGGCTCTACTCCAAAATTACCAATAAAGAAGTTAAGTGCAGTCGATATGGATGAAAGAAAGAAGAAAGGCTTATGCTTTCACTGTGATGAAAAGTGGAATAGGAATCATGTATGCAAAAATCTAAAGCTATTTGTTTTGGAAACATTAATGTATGGTGAAGAAGACATGCAAGCAGCAATGGTAATTGAAGAGGCAGAAACACATGCACAGCTCGATCATGAAGCCATTACAGAACCAGAAATCACAATACATGCAATTACAAGTATGCCTACTCCCAATACTTTAAGGCTCTATGGTTCCATTAAAGGGAGAAGATGGGTTATTTTGGTTGACATTGGTAGCACTCATAATTTCATAGATCTGCATGTGGAAAAAATGAGTCAATTAATTGCCAAGCAAGGCAAACAGTGGCATGTTAAAGTAGTAAATGGTGATTCTATTATCAGTGCAGGTTATTGTAAGCAAGTTCCCATGTTGATTCAGGGTAATCAGTTTGGTATTGATTTTGTATTACTGCCCTTAGTCGGTTGTGATATGGTTTTGGGAATTCAATGGTTGAGAAGTCTGGGTCCTATTAATTTTGATTTTGCTAACTTGACCATGAGGTTTCAGATGGGAGAACAGTATGCCAGTATTTCAGGAATATAGAACAAGGGAGAATTTATTGAACTAATCGAATTTACCCAGCTCAAGGCCACAGCTCACAAAGGGCTGTTATTACAGTTAATGCTGCAAGAATCAACTATGGGGGACAATCAATATCAAAGGGTTTGTGATGACAGATTGACTGCTGTGTTACAGAAGTATAAAGCTATTTTTCAGAGCCTAAGGGTCTCCCACCTGTCAGAGGACATGAGCATCAAATTGTCCTGCAATAAGGCACTAATCCCATTTCATTACGGCCCTATAGATACCCCCATTATCAAAAAGAAGAAATTGAAAAGATTGTGAGGGAATTATTGGTTTCAGGCTTAATAAGGGCTAGTCAGTCCCCCTTCTCTTCTCCAGTGTTGTTGGTAAGGAAAGCTGATGGTTCATGGAGAATGTGTGTTGATTATCGTGCCTTCAATTTAGCTACAATTAAAGATAAATACCCCATTCCAGTAGTGGATGAGTTACTGGATGAACTATTTGGAACTACTGTTTTTTCTAAATTAGACTTAAGGTCTGGCTACTATCAAATCCGAATGTTGGAAGAAGACATTCCTAAAATAGCCTTTCGAACCCATTCAGGTCATTATGAATTTCCAGTTATGCCATTTGGTTTAACTAATGCCCCTGCTACTTTTCAGAGCCTCATGAATGATATTTTCAGAAAGTACTTTTGCAAGTTTATTTTGGTATTTTTCGATGACATTCTGGTTTATAGTAAGACAGTGGGAGATCATGTACAACATTTGGAATTGACCTTACAAGTGCTACAACAGCATGGGTTATATGTTAAGGAGTCTAAATGCCATTTTGGTTATTATGAAGTTGAATATTTGGGTCATCTAATTTCTGGTGCAGCTGTGAAGGCAGACCTAAAGAAAATTCAATCAATGCTTAATTGGCTAGTTCCTACATTCTTAAAGTCTCTAAGAGGTTTCCTAGGGTTAACTGGTTATTACAGGAGGTTCATTAAGGGATATGGAGGCCTTGCCAAGCCATCAACTGATTTATTGAAAAAGCATTCGTTTGTATGGACTCCTGCTGCTGCTCAAGCTTTTAAAGCTTTACAAATAGCTGTCACTCAACCCCCAGTTTTGGCTTTGCCAGATTTTTCTAAGCCTTTTGTTATTGAGTGTGATGCTTCAGGCAATGGAATAGGGGCTGTTTTGATGCAAGATAGGAGACCTATAGCCTTTTTTAGCCAGGGCTTAAAAGGTAGAAGCTTAAGCATGTCTACTTATGAAAAGGAGCTTTATGCCCTTGTTCAAGCTATTAAAAAATGGAGACCCTATCTTTTGGGCCAAACTTTTATCATTAAAACCGAACATCACAGTCTCAAGTTTTTACTGGAAGAAAAAGTAGGCACTCCTTTACAACAGAAATGGATTACAAAGCTCTTGGGCTATACTTTCACCATTGAATACAAGAAAGAGGTTGAAAATAAAGTGGCTGATGTACTCTCTCGGATTAGCAGCGACTCTGATTCATCTTTCTTACATTCTTTCTATTTTGCCTTAGCGATTTCTGGTCCTATTCCTACTCTTTTGCAGGATTTAAAGACAACTTATGCTTTTGATCCTAAGGTTCAGGAAATTTTTCACAAAATTGATCAGGAAGTACTTGGATCCTTTCAGTTTCAAGTTCAGAATGGGCTACTTCTATACAAAAACAGACTTTACATTCCTAATGACCCCACCTTAAAAGCTACTATCTTGTAGTTTGTTCATTCAGACCCTTCAGCAGGCCATTGTGGTTTTCAAAAAACTCTACAAAGGGCTAAGCATGATTTTTTCTGGCCTCACATGAAGATAAATATTCAGAAATGGGTCTGAGATTGTCCAGTATGTCAATGTTGCAAATACTCTAATCAAGCACCTACTGGTCTCTTACAACCATTGCCTATTCCTTTCTAGATTTGGACAGATCTCTCTATGGATTTTATTGAGGGCCTTTCGAACTCAAATCGTTATTCTACCATTTGGGTTATTATTGATCGTCTCACCAAATTTGCTCATTTCATTCCATTGACACATCCATATTCAGCGGCTCAGCTTGCTCAAATTTTTATGGTGTAGATTTTTAGATTGCATGGCTTACCTAAGACCACTGTGTCAGACAGGGATTCTGCCTTTACTAGCAAATTTTGGTCTGAAATTTTTGAATTGATGGGTACTAGTCTTCATTACAGTACTAGTTTTCATCCTCAAACGGATGGCCAGACGGAAGTCACAAACAAAACCCTTGAGACATACCTATGGTCCTATACATTTGAAATTCCTCAGAAATGGTCCACTTGGTTATATTTAGCCAAATGGTGGTATAACAGTTCTTATCATTCAACTATTCAAATGTCTCATTTTCAAGCACTCTATGGGATTTCACCCCCTAAATTGATTCATTATGTTCCGGGTCTCGCTAAAGTTCAGAGTGTTGATGATATTTTACAGGCTTAAGTACGGGTTTCAAAGCTATTACAGGAATCTTTTATGCTGGCTTAGAATCGCATACAACAACAAGCCAATCAAAACAAAACAGATAAGCAATTCGCAGTTGGAGATTGGGTATTTTTAAAGTTACAACCCTATCGGCAATTATCAGTCCGGAAGAGATGAAATTTAAAATTGTCTCCTCGTTATTTCGGCCCTTACAAGGTTATTCAAAAAATAGGACAGACTGCTTACAAGCTTGATTTGCCCTCTTCATCGACTATTCATCCCGTATTTCACGTCTCACAACTCAAACAGAAATTAGGGGAGAAACTGATACCTGAGCAGTAGCTTCCACTAACCGATCCCAACGGTCATCTCTTACCTGAGCCGGAACAAATCCTTCACATTCGCTAGGGTTCTCAAGGTCGTAGGACTTTTTCAGAAGCCCTCGTTCAATGGAAAGGAAAAGCCTCCTTCGAAGCTACCTTGGAAAATCTTCATCGATTACTCCGTGATTTTCCAAACCTTGAGGACAAGGTTAGTCTTCCAGGAACGGGCAGTTGCTGCATGACTAAGTTGAAGCAGAGCGATTCACAAAAAAAGAATATGGAGAAGGAGTATTTGATTACAATCAGAGATAGAGGGAGAGTACAAGAGCTTGAGGACAACAACAAGCCATCTGAGGAACCGTATAAAATTGGAAGGGTTGGGGGGAATAATAACCATCCGATGTTGGTGATACATGGGTTAATAGCCCTCAGATTGGCATCTTTGAAAACAAATGGACAGTGGATCATCAACTTTAAGCCTTCTCATCTTGACCATTGGTAGGGGATACATCCAAGGGACAGACTTAAATTAGCCATCAATCAGCAGAGACAACACACTCAGCACAGGACAGTTAGGAACAAAGGTTGGGAAGATTAATCCAAGTGAAGATACAGCTGGAAGGCACACTGAGGCTTCCACAATAAATAAGTCAAAGGCAGCTAAGAGTGGTTCATGCTGGTGGGCCGGGTTGAATGCTCCAATTACTTGGGTCAAGAGAGTTGCTTGGGTCCAATTGATTCTGTTATAAGCCAGCTCATCATTGGGCTTGCTTAATAGTTGGTTAGGATAGTTCAAACAGCTGAACCAATTTAGTTAGTTAGTTTCATCTATTAGCAAGTAGCTAGCTATAAATACAATACATGTAAGTGTAAGTGGGGAATCGGGAAATAAAGTTCAGTCTTGGAGGTTGAATTGCCTTCGAAGCAATTCCTGGCTTTTCGTAAAATTTCTCTCTCTATTTTCTTTCCATTTCTTGCTGTTTATTTATTGCTCGCCAATCAGTCAAGATTGGGAAGTCTAAGGCTCGGAGTGCAAGATTACTGCACATACAGACATGGAACCTTCTTAAAAGTTTTTCTGATTTAATTTTTAATCTATAAACTAACAAAAAAGTCAAAGATAATGGCCATTTTGTGTGGTTTAAAATTATGGATTGCTACGATGATATGTTGCTATGCAGAGGAAACTAAAAACAACTTATACAATTTTAAATTATAGAATATATTCCTTGACCATATACCATAAGCAACATAATCTGATGATGTAAACAGGAAGGACGTCCTACTAAACCATGAAGGTAGGATCGTTCAATTGAAGCATACCCAGTAACCCAGTAACAATAATCCAATGAAACAATGGTCTTGAAAACATACCTCACAAAATGCAATCCTATGCGACCTGCGGGGTGGTATTGTGCCAGGATTGAGCTCATGATTATGTTCTTTGACAAAACCATATACAACCCGCTTTCCTCCATCTTTTGCAGCTGTCCTCAACATGGCATTGCATCCCTCTCTGGTAGCTGGTCGAGATAAGAAATCCAACCAAATTAACTAAAATAATTTAGTTTGATTTCGGTTAAAATCGAAAATGTATTTATACGTGTGTGTGTATCAAAATTTTAATATTTTATAAATTTATAAATACTAATATAATAGTAATAATTTAATTTGATTTTATGTTGAGTGAAGTTAAGTATTGGGATGTTGAAACTTGTTTGCTTAGATTTTTGGGAACTCAAATTCGAGTTCAAGTTTACTTTTTATGGAGTTTGAAATTTTGTGTTTGAACTTGACTTGTTAATCTATATACAAGCTTAACGACGACTTGGTTATAACAAAAATAAAACTGCTCATTAACTTTTATCAAGTATGCTCGCGAATTTTTTGTTTTGCTTGCTCACATATCCATTAATGAACAAATTTAATACAAACTCTTTTTTTTTTTTTATAACTTAACCAACAAGTTTTAGACATAAGTGGCTCGCCGAAACTCGGATTCTCAAAATGTTCATTTCCACACATCACAAATAATGAGGCCAACTTACCTGCCAAATTTCACTGAAACACATTCTCAAACTATTTGTTTTACATGTTAGAAATCATGAGGCTATCTTACGTGTCAAATTTAAAGTTATATGAGACTATTCATTCAATATGTACTCCAGATCCAAAATTTCAAATATCGAAAAGTTTCTTAAAAACAAGTTTTAGATATGAGTAGCTCATCGGGACTTAGACTCTCAAATTGTTTGTTCCTACAAGTCACAAAAGATTAAGCAATCTTATGTGCAAAATTTCACGAGTACGAGAGATTGTTCGCTCAAAATCTCCCCCAAACTCAAATTTTGAGATGTTAAAATATTTCTTAAAATCAAGAATAAGACATAACTGTCTCATCGAGACTCATCTTCTCAAGTCATTCATTCCTAAAAGTCAAATGATGAGGTCATCCAGCATATCAAAAATTTCATAGCTATATTATGTGCCTTGAACTTAAAAGTTTGTGATAATGAAAAGTTTCTTAAAAATAAATTTTAGATATAATCCGCTCACCAAAATTTTGATTTTAAAGTTGTTAGTTCTTGCAAATCACAAATAGCGAAGCGACTTTACGTATTAATTTCATGGTTATAAGAGATTGTTCGCTTTGCTCTATTTGTACCTTGAACTCAAAATTCGAGATATGAAAAGTTTTTTTTTTTTGTTTTCTTAAGATATAAGGGTCGTTTGGAGGTATAATTTTTAGCAGTTTTTGGTATTTTTTTACTAAAAATTGTTAGTTGTAATTTTTGATGTGTTTGGTGAAACAAGTTACAATTTTTGGCAATTTTTTACAACTTTTGAGTTTTTGATAAATTTTTTTTTTTTGCAAATTTTGATAATTTTTAGTAACTTTAAATAACTTTTACGTCGAGAAGTTATTGTAATAGAGCAGAAAAATGATAAATTTTGGTATTTTGTCAAGAAAAATTTTGTTATTTTTTGCTAAAATTTTTGTTGCCAAATGCAACCTTAGGCATAATTAGCTCTCACTGATATTCAAGTTCTCAAATTTTTTTAATTGATTTCCTCCAAGTTTTAGATGGAGAAAAAGGACATCAGTTTATTTTTGAAAAAGCAATCCAAATGAAATAAATGGCAGTATTTAACACCCCCCCACCACTTCCATTTAAAATCCCTCAATCCAAACATAGACTCAGTTTATCTTTTCTTTTTTGTTTTTTCGATCATAAGGAATCGCAGCCACCACCTTTTGGGTATGGCAAGGATGATTAAACTCACAACTAGCTGGTTCAATAAAATTAGATACCTTGCCATGGAAATTCGTAAAGCTATATAATTACAAATAAGATGATGAAAAACTAAAGTAGTATTTGATTTACTTTCCTATTTTTTTTTTTTTTTTGTTTATGTGTTTTATGCTTTAAAAATCCCAAAACAAGAAAAACAAAAAATGTTCTATTTTTCTTATTTTGATATTTTTCTTATTTCGAATTAAAAACCCTCAAAACAATTTTTTCTTATTTTTCATTTCATTTATAAACATATTTTCTGTTTTCTATAACAAAATTTGAAAATACAAATGAGTAAATGAGTTTGAGCTGGTTTTCTTGCTTTTAAAACGTAAAATAAAAAATGAGTTCAAAACAGAAAATAGAAAATAAAAAAAAAAAAAACAAATGCCACCTAAATTTTAAGAATGGGAGTCCTTGGATTAGGAAATAAATGTGGATGCTATTATGCTAATAAAGACCAAAAGGGTGCACAGTAAAGAATAGCAAGTTACCCAAAAAAGAAAAAAAAGGGTAGAAATGTCCTGCTGTGAACTGGTACTGCACTCAGCTTACTCTGCAACAAGGATTCCAAGTTAGTGATTTCAGAACTTGATAAACCCCATAAACATCATTTGCAGTAGCTATTTTCATGAATTAGAAGAAAATGTGATATTTTCATCAATATACATCTATACACAATCACTATTAAGGATGTCTCCAGAGAATGTCTATGCCAACCAGCGAATTGAAAGGGGTTGCTCTTTAGATTCCACCTCTATGACATCCTTCACTATGTCTTCAACAGTTCTTGACAAACATTGTACGTGTTCCTCAATATATGTCAAAATTGTTGGCAGCTCTTCTTGACAAACTGCCAGCCGAGAGGATAGCTCTATGATCTTCTGATCCTTCTCATCCTGTGAAACCCAAATGCATAGATGATTAGATAGTATTCCTAAGAACCACCTGAATATAATGAAGCCCAAAGAGAGCCACACCGTTGATGAATTTGAAAAGAGATGAAATTCAGATGTCAGTAATGAGAGCAAGTCAGTTGGGAGTGGGGACATGTTTGGAAGGGAAACGCCGAATGGGACCTTTGAATGCTCCTTTTTGCTCTTGTAGTGAAGAAAAAAATAAATTCTAACAAGTTATTCAAGGAAGTTGATATCTTTATTTATTTATTTTTATTTTTGAAGTGGATGGCCTTTCATCCACACATGCTCAACGAAAAAAGGGAAATTATATATGCTACATTATTAATAAGGAAATCCAGAGAGTTGGTGAAGCCACCAATCAAATTGTCACATTTTACTGGGGACATAATTGTCAAAAAAAGGTTTAAAAAAATTTCTTTTTAATCCTTATTTATGACTTAATAACCACTCATGTTTTGCTCTATTAATGAGCCTATTTTAGTGGGAATAAACTTCGTGCGTAGATTATGGTAGTGTGGGAAATTGAAAAACTATGTTGTGCCAACCAAGAAATCGAAATATTTTGAAAACAAACAACTATCAACATAACAAATAAAAAAGGCAACCCAAGCAGAGGCTGATTACGGGGTTGGAACAAATTGCTCAAGCCACTCTTTCAACTATCAACATAACAAATAAAAAAATAATTGACCTTGAAGGTTAACTTAACTGGTAAGATCTTGGACTTACTCCCCAGTGGCCACTGGTTCGAATCTCCTCAAGACCACTGGAGGTTCATCCAGTCATTAACTTTAAAGTCCCAGGAATTAGTCAAGGTACGCGCAAGATGACCCAAACATCCTGAAATATCTAATAAATAAATAAATAAAAAAATAATTATAATTAATAAAAGGCAATAAAAAGACAAGACTCCTAAGATACAAAACAGACTTTCCAGCTGACAAGCTAAGCTGCAATTGCTACTTTCAACCCTCGACACTCCTACAACTAGAGACCACAACCAAGCAACGAATTACCCTATGGCTAATTCCTCCATAATGATAAATTTCAATCAAGACCCATAATTGGTATCTCCCAAATTGATGATAAAAAGAAAAAGAGAGAGAAAAGAATGCAGGAATCAGCACAATATGTGTAATATGAAATATACCCAAAATATATTAACTCTTACCGGTCGAACCACCCATTAGTTCTTTGGGTAGTTGCGTATAAAAATAAAATAAAATGGAATGGGCCGGGCAAGAAAACGGTGGAACCGAATAGGTTCTGATTTTTGGAACCTCGAGAGTTCGCGATCGATTCAATCCGGTTCTAAGTTCCGATGAACCGGACGATTTGTTCCCCTTTAGTAAGCCCGTCTTAAAGTAGTGTTTGCGAAAGCAGTTGCTTGCAGTTTGCCCGTCTTGTTTGCCATACAATCCATTCTCTCTCTCTCTCTCTCTACACAAACAATAAAACCCACATACAAATTAACTCTGTTCTTTTGATAGAATAATTTAGAAATTCACAAAATTTCTTATCCTCAATCATTGCCATACGTCCTCAATCACATGGAAGCCATCTGTCTCTTCTTATCCTCCTCTGTCAGCAGGGCAGCTTCTACCATTGTCCTACAGCAATAGAATCAGTTTTCCCTGTGGAAGTATGGTTATCAAAGGGAGTTCTTCCCATCAGATTCTATTCTCTCTGGCAGCAACAGCAGCGTCACACTCAAATAATACCGATGATAATTTTGGGGAAGACTTCAATGCTACCACTAGCAGTAGTGGAATTCCAAATGGAAAAGCTGCTAAAGGGTCAGGTACAAACGCAAGAGGTCGGAGACTGCTTAAGATTCGGGAGGAGAAGAGGAAACGTGAATATGACCGTCTTCACAATTATCCCACCTGGGCTAAGTAATTTCCTCCTTTAGTTCCATGATTATTATTTGAATGATGGTTAATGTATGCATTTTCTGTTCCTTTTCTATATGCCAGAACAATCGGTGTATTTCTTTTACTTGGTCGTGCAGAGTGCTGGAAGATGCGTGCAAAAATTATGAAGAGCTCCGAGCTGTTCTTGGTGATAGCGTCAGCAACCCTGAGCTCATGAGGAAAGGGGTAATGCCTCGTCCACTCTCTCATCTGTAGAATTTTTGTATTGGATATTCAAAACTTAACGAATGTATTCAGAAAGAATGTTTGAATGGGATGCTTAGAACTTATTGTAGCCTTTTGGTATGTTACAACTTGTCTACTAAATGGGATCAATAGATAATGGGTTAGAATGCATTTCATTATACTCAGAACAGCACAATTTCATATGCATTAATAGCAGTAGGATTTAATTAACTAAGTGAATTGTGCATTTCAAGAAGTAGCCCTTAATTCGAAAGCAGTTCTCTTGAGAAATTGAAGTAGTCTGTGAAGTTGTTAACCCTCCTTCCTCCTAAAGTTCAAGTCACTTATTTATCTATTGTGTTGTGTGGTAATGCTAAGACGTGTTTAAGGTTGAAGAAAGGGTTCGAATGAAGGGTCGAGATTTTCGCTAGTCCAAAACGGGTTCTCTTTTGCTTTAGTCCTTAATTGAATATAAACCACATCAAGATGGAAGTAAATTCCCCATTAAAATGTTAAAATTTCTTTTCTGCGTCATAAATCAATGACTTTGATCTTGTATCTTTTATTGTTACGGCACAGCTTTAATCCCATCGACTCCTACATATGGTTTGAATTATTTGGATCACCTTTTGATCGGGATGTTGACCTTATTGGTAGTGTACGTAGATCTTTTCATATCCTCTGTTAAAAAAAAAAAAAAAAACTCACACAACACAACTTAATTATAAGGTTACCTGGTAGAAATAAGGTAGTAAAGCTAAAATAGAAATATGTAATCAATGTGTTATATTTATTTTTATAATTGACAAATTAGTGGACAAAACATTGATTTCAAACTTGTATTTTTAGGTATTTGGTCAAGGTGTCAAAAGTATAGGATTGAAGGTTTTTTGAAAATTTCCTAATCCAATGTTGAAGATACTTTAATGAAGATTTCCTAATGTGAGATTGAAGATATTTTAAGGAAAGTTCCCTGATATTTAAGGAGACTAGAAAGTTTTCTAAAAAATTTTGAAAATAGGAAACTATTCAATCCTATGTAAGATTGGATTAATTGCTTGAGTGCTCTATAAATACAGATTTTCTCCTAAGGTCTTAAAGCGCATCTAGATAGAAAAGAACAAATTCTTTGCGAGCTAATAATTGACTTCTCTCAACTTAGCTACGATAGTTTTTAACTATCAAATTTCTTGTGCGCGAATTCTTCGAAGGAGTTCAAAAGCGTGAGCGTTGTCTTCATTCCTTAATTTCAAAGGTTTTTTTCTCATTAATTATTGTGTTTAATCTCTTTATTTTTTTTCATTGTGAGAATGTGTTTGATTGCTTGGTAAACTATAACTAGCACAGAGCCATGTCTAGAAATTTGGAGACCTTAGGCAAAATTTTTAGGAGGTCTAAATCTATTTAGGTAAAATTTTTAGGGTTACCTAACTTATTTGATGCCATAAACTTTTAAATAAAATTAAAAACATTAATTAATATATTAAACTGTTTGTTTTCCTAAGATTTTTGGTTTTTTATTTGTTTCCTTAATTCATATGTTGAAGGTTGGTTATGTATGCAGTGTAATTTGAATGTTAAATTTGAATCAGGATAGCTTCGTGATTTTTTCACCTCCCATTTTCTTTTTCTTCTCACTCTCTGGCTTTTTTGTGTCTCTAACTCTCTCTTGTAAAACACAAATGACAAGAGGTAATGTAACACACACGCACAAAATAAAATAAGAAAAATAAAAGTGGCTCTAGTACAATAGCTAAGGCTTCGGGGGCCAAAACAATATTTATGAATTTTGCAAAGCTTTTTCCTTTTAGATATATATAAGGATTTTGGAGAGTTTTCTGCACTAACAAATGAAATTTGGAATTTCACCAACGGATATAGGTGTATTATAACAGAATCCTCTGTAAAAAAATATATATATATCTCACACAACACAACTTAATTATAAGGTTACCTAGTAGAAATAAGATAGTAAAGCTAAAATAGAAATATGTAATCAATGTGTTATGTTTATTTTTGTAATTGGCAAATTAGTGGATATTGATTTCAAACTTGTATTTTAGGTTTTGGTTAAGGTGTCAAAAGTATAGGATTGAAGGTTTTTTTGAAAATTTCCGAATCTAATGTTGAAGATACTTTAATGAAGATTTCCTAATGTGAGATTGAAGATATTTTAAGGAAAGTTCCCTGATATTTAAGGAGATTAGAAAGTTTTCTAAAAAATTTTGAAAGGAAACTATTCAATCCTATGTAAGATTGGATTGCTTGAGTGCTCTATAAATACAGATTTTCTCCTAGGGTCTTGAAGCACATCTAGTTAGAAAAAAACAAATTCTTTGCGAGTTAATGATTGACCTCTCTTAACTTAGCCACGATAGTTTTTAACTATCAAATTTCTTGTGCGCGAATTCTTCGAAGGAGTTCAAAAGCGTGAGTGTTGTCTTCATTCCTTAATTTCAAAGGTTTTTTATCATTAATTATTGTGTTCAATCTTTTTATTTTTTTGCATTGTGAGAATGTGTTTGATTGCTTGATAATCTATAACTAGTATAGGCCGTGTCTAGAAATTTGGGGACCTTAGACAAAATTTTTAGGAGGTCTAATCTATTTAGGCAAAATTTTTAGGGTTACCTAACTTATTTGATGTCATAAACTTTTAAATAAAATTAAAAACATTAATTAATATGTCAAATTTGAGATAATTATTATGGCAAGTAAAAAGTTCAAAATTTTTTTCTTACTATTTGTCAAATAGGATTTAAATAAAACAAAAAAAAATTAATGATTAATACATTAAATATTAGATAAATTTGACATGTATAGATAAAATTAAATTGAAAAGTTCAAAAGTTGGTGTCTAAATCTTAAATAAAATTAAAAAAATAATAACTAATGCGTTAAATATAAGATAATTAAGACATGTATAGATACAATTAAAGTAGAAAGTTAAAAAACTTGCTCTTTTTATTGGTGTACATTAATATGAGATAATTATTATAGATAGAGTTAAAATAAGAAATTTAAAAATTTTTTTATTCGTTAAATAAAATTAAAAACTAATAATTGCATAAGATAATTACAATATTATATTATATATATAAAGTAGAATCTGGCAACCCCGCTACATCATGTAGGACTTAATTTGTATTACGATTATGACACGTGGCACCCATGTATAGTTATTTTAATTACCTTATAGAGAAATTAGTATTTTGCATAATTACTACTTATTCATAATTTTTAATTTTATTCAAATTAAAATATTCATGGATATCATTTGATATTTTTATTTAATCTACACTTCTAGTTATCATATAACTTCTTATTTTTTTTTATTTTTATTTAAAACATATTCTTATTTTTATATAAATTATAATTTAAAGCATAATAAATATTATTATTATTAAAAATTAATGCCAAAAATAACTATATTTGATAATAAATATAAATATTATTAAACAAAATAATAAAAATAAAACATAATAAATAATATAATATTATTAAGCAAAATAATGTAAAAAAAAAACTAACCGGTTAAATAAATATTTTAATTTATTAACATTAGTTTGTAATTATGATTATCTTAATTTATAATTATATAATCTAAAAAGAATTAGTATTGTACATCATTATTATTTATTCATAATTTTATTCTAATTAGAATGTTCATTGATTAATTTTAATACCAATTAAATTCTATCAATTAGATAAATCCTAACAAGATTTTCTAAATTAAAAAATCAAAACAAATACTATTCTTATTTTATCACATGATAAGATAAATTAAAAATTAATGAATTTAATAAAATTAAAAATAATTGGCATTATCTATATCTATGTTATATTTATAATGGAACTTATTTTTTTATATATTTTAATAAATTATAAAAAATTAAATTTTATCCTATTGTGTAAATAAATAAATATTTTAATTTATTAAAAAAAACGTGTATAATTTTTTATATCTTAATAAACTATTATTTAAATGATAATAATAACAGTAATAATTATTATCAAATAAAATAATGAAAAAAATAATTATCCTATTGAATAAATAATTTGATCTATTAAAATTAATTTATAATTATAATTATCTTAATTTATAGTTATACAATCTAAAAAAATTAATATTTTACATAATTATCACTTATTCAAAATTCTATTCAAACTAAAATGTTTATTGATATCACTTAATATGCTTATTCAATCTACACTTCTATTTATAATATAACTCTTTATTTTTTATTTTTTAATAAATAATTGGATAGTTTCAATTAAACACTATTAAATGGATTAATTAATTTGATATTTATTAGATTAGATAATATTCCTATCAAAAATAGAATACAAATTCACATAAAATTCTAATACACATAACAAGTTTAAAAAATGGTAAAATAGAATTCGTACCCAGAAAAACTTGTTAGAATTTTATTATGATGGCTTTTACATAATTTATTGTAAGTTTCTTTTGAGTTATTAAGAATGAGAATGTGTTTGTTATATTTATTTTTATTAGATGATATTTCTTTATATTGACATTATTTTTTTGTTTATATATTTAATTTCTTTGTTTGCAAAATTTTTTGGCATATTTTTAATCGGTTTATTAAATATATAAGATTTGGCTTTTTTTTATTTTATTTTTTAATGTGATTGTTAAACTATATAAGGTTTGAGATTTCTAATTTTCATTTTACTTTTTAGTGTGATTGTTAACATTAATTTTTAAATTTTATTATATTTTTCATTATTGATAAAATTTTAATTTTTTTTGTGTAACATATGAAAAACCTACTCTTTACTATATTTTTCAATTTATTTATTCAAAAATATAAGGTATGATTTTTTAAGTTTTATTATATTTTTTAAATGTGATTGTTGACATATTTTTTTAGATTTTATTATATTTTATTATTTTTGTTAAAATTTAAACATTTTGTGTATTAAATTTCAGTAAGAACCTCTTTTATAATTATTTTTCAATTTATTTATTGTTCTCCTTAAATTTATTGCTAATTACAAAAAGTAAAATAAAAATCTTATAATAAATTAATATTTCAAGTCATTCATATGTTCAATGAATATAATTAAGTAATAATAATCATTTATTTATCATGTAATATTTTAATAAAAAATAAATTAATTATATATGTAACTTATTTTAATAAATTAAATTTTTATTTAACGAATTAATTATTTTTTACATATAATTTAATAAAAATTATTTTTTAAGTGATTACTAACATAAATTTTAATTAAAAATTAAAATAAATATATAATATGACAAATCTGTACATCGCACAGTTTTAATCACTGGTGTATAGGTAAAATTAAATTAAAAATTTTAAAAATTGTGAGAATTGGAGAAAAAATAGGAAGTTTTCTAAATTTATTAAATTTTAATTGATTTAAAATATTATTTAATATTTATATTATTAATAAAACTTTTAAATACGTAGGGCGAAGCCTTAAAATATTACCTTATTTGTCTATTGAACGAGCAAAGGCAAAATTTTCACGATCAATAAACTCAAAGCAACAAATTAATTCGCTGGTTTTTATTCTCCAAAACCAATCAGTAGCCCTAGACGGGAACAGAGAATTGAATCTATGCACTCTAATTATCTGTGATGTCATTTGTGGGGCAGGATATAAACAATGGCAGATTCGTTGGGGAACGTTCACAAAGAAGTTGCTAGGATCAAGGCTGAATTAGAGAGTATAACGGCTTTCTTGAAAGATGCAGACTCAAGTCCAGAAACAGAAGACGAAAGAGCCAAGAACTGGGTAAAACAACTCAGGGGAGTGGCTTATCAGATTGAGGATGTCATCGATGAATACACAATTTGCTTGACAGAACAACGCCAGCGGCGTGGCTTCGTCAACTTCCTCCGCCATCTTGCTTGCTCAATCATAAAACCTAAGCCAAGACATAAGTTAGCATCTCAAATCCAAGACATCAAAAAATTCATACGAGAGATGATGAAGGAAAGATCTGATACATACGGCTTTATGCAAGGCTCAAGTTTGGGCACAAATGAAAGAATGTGGCATGATCCTCGCATAGATTCCCTTTTCCTTGACGAAGATGAAGTTGTCGGCATGGAAACACACAAAAAAGAACTCATAAGAAAACTTGTTGAAGGAGAAGAACTGAAACAAGAGGTGGTTTCAATTGTTGGCATGGGTGGGGTTGGCAAGACCACTCTTGCTAGGCAGCTTTACAACCATAAGACAGTGACTGCTCATTTCGATTGTCATGCTTGGGTACCTGTCTCTCAATCATACAAGATAGAGGAGCTCCTCAGAATAATGATGAAGCAGTTACACTTTTCAAAAAATGAGCCTGCACCTCAGGGAATTGAAGCCATGGACCAGATTTCGCTCTTTCAAAAGTTAAAAGAATATTTGCGTGAAAAGAGGTATATAGTTGTTTTTGATGATGTATGGGCGGCAGATTTTTGGGAATCTATAAAAAATTCTTTACCCAAAAATGGGAAAGGTAATAGGGTAATTATCACCACACGAAGTCATGAGGTCGCAACTTTTTGCAGAGAACCTTTGTTATATGTCCATGAACTTCTGCCCCTACCTGAAGAAATGGCTTGGAAACTTTTCTGCAATAAAGCCTTCCAATGGGACCTTGGAAGTCATTGCCCCCCCACGTTAGAGAAAGTATCTTGTCAAATTCTTAGAAAATGTGAAGGACTGCCACTTGCCATTGTGGAAATTGGTCGTCTTTTGTCAACCAAAAACAGAGATGTGCACGAATGGGAAAATTTTTGTGAAGGCTTGGGTTCCCAGTTAGAAAGGAATCCCAATCTTTCAAGCATCAAAAAAATTGTGTTGCTCAGTTACCAAGAGTTGCCTTGCTATCTCAAATCATGTTTCTTGTACTTTAGCATAATGCATGAGGGTTACTCCATCAGTCGTGGAAAACTCATTAGGTTGTGGATTGCTGAAGGCTTCATTGAAGAACAGAAAGGTCAAATATTGGAAGAAGTTGCAGACGGATACTTGACTGAGCTTATATATAGAAATTTGATTCAAGTGTCTAGCATTAAAAGTACTGGAAGGGTTAGAAGATGCCGAATCCATGACGTAGTGCGTGAGATCATCCTCTCAAAGTCAGAGGAGTTGAGTTTCTGTCAAGTTCTTGCAGAAGAGAATCCAAGGTTGAATGATCAAACCCGTCGGCTATCATTGCATAGGCATTACTGCAATATGGAAGGATCTAGGAAATCCCAAATTCGTTCTGTTTTTCTTTTCTCAGTGGGAGAGCTGCTGGAGAAGCCTTCATTTGGTGCACTAGCGGCAAACTTGAAGCTTTTGAAAATAGTACATCTAGAGGATGCTCCGTTGAGTGAACTTGATGAAGAAGTGGGGAATCTAATTCATTTGCGATACCTAAGTGTGAGGAGTACAAAAGTGAAGGTAATTCCCAAGTCAATAGGAAAGTTGCACTATCTACAGACTTTGGATTTGAAATATTCCTTTGTTTCTGAGCTACCAGTTGAGATCAATATGCTTACTAAGTTGCGGCATCTTCTGGTCTATCGGATTAATCATGCAACTGATGGTATATTCCAGTTGAGTGGAGTGAAGGCACAGAGAGGGATAGGGCACTTGACAGAGTTACAGAAGCTGTGCATTTTGGAGGCAATTGATGATGGGCTAATTGGAGAGCTTGAGAATTTAAGGCAATTGAGGAAGATAAGCATTGCAAAATTAAAAAGAGAGAATGGAAGGGCGCTGTGCACTGCTATTGAGAAAATGCATCACCTTCAACACATCCAGGTATGGGCCATAAGTGAAGATGAGGTACTGGATTTACATTCTATTTCTTCTCCTCCCAAATCTCTTCAGCATCTTGTGTTGAGTGGCCGTTTGGAGCATTTTCCCAATTGGATATCCAAACTTGAAAATCTAGCCAGACTAGATCTGTTTTGGTCAGTTTTGATCGATGATCCACTAAAAGCCGTTCAAGCCTTGCCTAATTTAGTAAAGCTGCGTTTCAATGCGGGGTATAAAGGTGAGCAATTGTATTTTAAGGTTGGAGGGTTTCAGAAACTAAAGATACTACGGCTTGAAAATTTGGAGAGATTGAATTCAGTGGTAATACAGGAAGGTGCATTGCCTCTGCTTGAAGACCTATATATTGGGCTCAGCCCACAACTGAAGAAGGTTCCCTCCGGCATCCGCCACCTCGCAGGACTTGCAACTCTCACAGTTTGTGATATGCCTAGAGAGTTCTTACACAGAATGCAACCAAACAAAGGCCCGGACTATTGGATTGTTCAGCATATTCCGTTTGTCCGACTTAAGTTCAGGTATAGAGGGCTATATTATTCCTATGCTATCGAGGAATTCCCATATGAAACTGAAGAAGGCCAAATGATTACTGACAATCAAAACCAACAGCAGAGTTGAAGGCCGAAATTATCAAGGTTTGAGCCTTCGAATCGCAAGATTATATTTATTTATTGCATTACATCCCTAAGTATTTTGGTTATACGTATGAACTTTCAAGTTGCTTAATTGCTCAGATATTGTAGTTTGATATAATAGACAAACTCGAGTTTTTTTTATAAAATTTGTGGCTTTGATTTGAAATTCGAAACCATCTGATGCATGTATTCTTATCAAATTGTTGTATGTGTATTCTTTATCACTTTACTTCCTCTTGGTTGTCATAGAAAATAAAAACAACTGAGGTTATTGTTTTTTTTTTTTTTGGTAATTAACTGGGGTTATTTAATCTGTCAATTAAAGTTAGTTTTAATTTTTTTTAGATAAATTACACTAAGCACCTTTACCTTAAATATTTCTTTGGTTCTTGTACACCAAATCTTCCAACTTTATCCCTTATATTCTTTAATCATTTAACTTTGTCCCTTTTCGTTAAATTTATTTATTAAAAATACCAAGTGATGATTGTGCATGATAAATAAGTGATATTTTTTTTAAATATTGTGAAATGTCATGTGACCACGTGCACGATTACACTTGGTATTTACTGTAGAATTTTGTTAACAATTACTATAAGGGAAAAAGTAAAATGATTTAAAGGATTGAGACCAAAGTAACAATTAGGGGTAAAGTACATAACTGTTAAGTTTAATTTACGATCTTCTTTTTTTTCTCATATTATTTGCTTATATGTTACTCATTCTTATGTTCTGCGTATTCTGTTATTTCAGGTCTTGCTGCAATATATATACAATTAAAGGAATATCAAGTGCAAATAAAGGATTATTACCCTCTCTTCAAACAGTTTTGTCTTTATGTTACTTAGGAAGCTTGAAAAAAAAAAAAAAATCTTACTTCTATCATTGATATGCTTGTTATCGTTTTTATTGTTATATTTTTGAAGACAAAAAATTGGATTTCTATTAGAGTAACTTATTTGGTAATAATTACCAAAAAAAAAAAAAAAAACTTATTTGGTAATGAAATCACGACTGTGTTTAATTTAAAGCCTAATTTGGTACAAGAGAATGAAATGATCATTCCTACACTATCATTCCATTACATTCTATTGTATGGAACGTACCTAAGAGTTAACCAAATGTTCCATCTGCATGTTCAATTTTGGAGCATCCAAATCCATAAGCATTACTCTGTGATACCTTAAAACCATCAATCACAACAGCTTACAATTAGGCAATTTGAAGAAATAAAAACTGAAAATAGAATCCAACGTACTGTTTTTAGTTGTGATGGCATCTCCACGTCAAATTTTCTTCAAACTAAGAAAGCAATACTATGAAGTAGTTTCTGTGCACAACAACATGATTTTTGCGTATCAACTCTCAACTCTCGAAAGTAGCTCCCCACGAAAATTGGAAAACAGATAGGTTAACATTAGCATTTTCAAAAATACCTAATAGCACAACCAATTGTTTAAGAGGGGGGGGGGGAGTCATAACCAATTCAAATAATCCAAACCCGAATTTCAACCACCAACTACAATCAGTCTAAAAGATTCATCAAAACCATTTGAAGCATAAAAAGCTCCTGAAATAAAGCATCTAAGTCTATTAGATACTACATTAACTAGTGAGTTCAGCAAACGGATTTCATCCCATTAACTATTCAAGCAACTAAATTAGTTCAACTCAAAATTTGGTTTACTAGGTCTAGTTAATAGGATCTTGTAATAGGAGTAGTTAATAGAATTGCAACCAAAGTGCTCCAAAGTGAACATTAGAAGTGAAATCAACTGTATATATCATAAAGCAACGAGATATGCCACTGATTTACAGACAGAAATACCGATAGTTCAAAAGGCCATTTGCTCAAAGTCTAAATCAGCTTGGTCTTCATATTCAAATTCTCTTACTATGTTAGAAACTACCACATTGAGTGATAATTGCTAAGTGTGTTTCTTTACATACTTCAAAATATCAACTGTAGCTGTTCTTGATAAGCAACAGACCTTTTTCTTTCACGATATAACTCTGTGGATAGTACCCTGATCTTAAGATCTTTTTCATCTTGCAAAGTATGATAAATATAAAAATCCATTAAGCAAATAAAACACTTGTCGGAAGTTCTATACTAAGAACAATAACCATGTATTACACTGTGACTGGTATATTTAGGGAGAGAATCAGTTATGCTCTAGTTAGTGTAAATGCAATCTATGAGCGCAAACCTTCTTCACTTTTTATATATATTGTGTTACAAACTATTTAGATGTTTAATAGTCTTGTTTTTGAGAGAGTACTAAGCATTCAATAATTTTATACTGTGTTTGTCCAAAGACTGGATGCTATGATTATAACATTAGTCCAGGTAGTATAATCAAACATGTTTCGAATTTCCTCTGATTGTGAAGGCTAGGCAATTGTATAAATCGTCATTATAATTGCATAAAAAAATCATCCATAGTAGGCAAAAAGTAAATTTGCTATGACAAAAATGAGGAAAAACTAATTTTAGAACGCAATTGATAAATTCCATAATCTACTTTTAATTTGTTCACCTAAGCAAGCCCATGGGGCTCCAAAGATTGTAAAAAAGTATCCTTTACCCTTTGTTCAAAACTTTTATGTTGTCTTCTATATTATTTTATACTACTTTTTAGTTGCTTCATCGTCAAAATGAACCATAAGCCTTAGCATTTACCTATTTAAAAAACAAAATGGAGAATCTCGACGGGTGTGTTTGGAGTGAGGATTTGATAAGGAAAAAGAAAAAGAAGGAAAAGTGGTAGGAAAAAGAGGAAAGAAATATCAAATTCCAAATACATATCGTTGTCTAAATGGATTAAAAATATAATAAAATAAAATAAATTCATCAATATATTTGTTTTTTAATTTAATTAATTTTAATTTTCTAAATTTCATGTCTTTTCCTTTCTGTATTCCATTACAATTCAAACAAGATAAGGAATTTTAAATCTCTATCTCTCTCCTTTTCCCTTGACAAATCCCAACCTTTTTAATTCAAGCATGCTAAGAAATATAATTTATGTTTCAGATCTATCTATAAGTTTTATCTAACTTTAATATGTACATTTTAAATTCTTTATTTCTGACATATCCATCAATAAAATCTTTGATATATCCAAGATGCACGGGTGAATGTCTAACATGTGTTGGACACTCCAAAACATGTCAACGTTTGACATGTGTCTCATACAGACATGGATACTTCTTAAAAGTTTTTTTGATTTAGTTTTTAATCTATAAACTAACAAAAAAGTAAAAAATAATTACCATTCTGTATGGTTTAGAATTATAGATTGCTATGATGATATGTTGCTATGCAGAGGAAACTAAAAACAGCTTATACAATTTTAAATTGTAGAACATATATTCCTTGACCATATAGTATGAACAATATAATCTGATGATATAAACGGGAAAGACGTTCCACTAAACCATGAAGGTAGGATCATTCAATTGAAACATACCCAGTAACATTAATCCATTGAAACATTCCTTACAAAATGCAATCCTATGCGACCTGCGGGGTGGTATTTTGCGAGGATTGAGCTCGTGATTCTGTTCTTCGACAAAACCATATACAACCCACTTTCCTCCAATTTTTGCAGCTATCCTCAACGGTGCATTGCATCCCTCTCTGGTGGCTGGTCGTGATGGAAGAGTTCTGTTTTCTCTATTTGCAAATTTATCTGCACGGAAACCTTCTTTTGAACAAACAAATTCCCGGTCAATTATTGAGCTATCTTTAAGTGAACGTTGCGTGCGGTTATTCCAAATGGTAAAGCCCACACGTCATCCGTACATCTCATATAACTCCCTAGCATCCTCTGCTGATGCAAATTCCATGCCATTATATGGTTCTAAAGGTTCCAAACTTAGAGGCAAATTTTCAACAGATGGTTTTATGATATCATCATTTCCATTCAGGTTAATTATCTGGTAGCTCATCTTCTGCTGTTTCGTGACCATAAAGTGTTTCAGCCAACCAATGCCTATCGATTTTGTTTGGATTATGCCCCGGGCTGGATGTCCCTGCCGTTATGAACCTACCAAAAGATAATAAATTTCATGGCAAAAGTCATCATCCTGGAGTGGACAAGTGAGGAAGAAGCAATTCAAGCAAAGTGATGCTTGTTCTTCCTGCATCCTAATCATTCAATAGAAAGCAACAAAGGAACAGTAAAGAATATATATCATTTAGTTGTGCATTCCATCTTCCTATACTGCCAATTATAAAAACTACAGTAATACCAAAGTTAACAAATTTAACTGAAAATAAGAGTTAAATATTTTATACTTTGGTTCAAATGCACAATGTAGAAATGGAGGCCCTTGAGTCTTTAGTAGCAAAATTGAAGATTGTTCTAGTAGGACCAGGAAAAAAAGATTTGTCTTCGCAAATAACCGAAAATAGATTAATGACATTACAGGGGGAAGAGCTTCTGTTCCATTCATGTTACCTTCCTTCCAGGGTTTCATTTCTTTTGCAGCCTGATATGAGAAAGAATATGCCAAAGTTTTACAAACAAAGAAGTGCCTAGTCCGAAGTCTCCAGAAAATAATAAACTATAATGGAAATTCTTTTCATCAACATCATGTCACAGATAACAACTTGACATCCAATAAACATCAACCATGATTGATTGGTATATTAGCCCCATCTTTTCTTTTATAGAAAATAGGAAACATGTTTTTCTTTTTTTCCATTAGAGTTTCTTAAGCATTAGCATTATTTCTAGTTGATGGGTACTCGTCACTTTGAGTTATTAATATAGTGAGGGCCACAGAACAATGCAGAAACAGATGGTCGAGGAAATCTTCCTTGCATTTACCCATCACACACCATTGAAGGAGAAGTGGTGGGAGCGTCTCCTTTTTCTGAGGATCATTGGTAACAAGTTTCTTATGACTCACAATCCAAGCGAACTTTAATACTAGCACGATCAAATGGATATTTTAAAATTGAACTGTAGTAGAAAGGAATGCTAAGGAGGATCGATTGTATGAGGATCAATCTACCCCTGGAAAGAACCTTCTTGATTTTATCCAAATCAGGATTCCAAAAGGTTTCTGAGTTTGTGCTACCACCTAAATGCAACGTAAGGTAATTTAGAGGCCAAGAGACTATAGGGCCTGGTATGATCAAAACTAGACCATTTATTCTATCTAAACTAATGCCAGTAAAAGAGCTTTTATTCACGTTAACTTTAAGACCAGACGAGCTCAAAAATCTAAAGAATTGACTCAAGGTTTGAAATATAAACCCCAACACCATCTAATAAGAAGATTGTGTCATCACCAAATTGTAAGTGAAAAACAGCCACCCTCTTCCTAGTCCCTGCCTACATGACAGACAGCATGCAGTCTAGCTTGAATAGCATTATCCACCTTTCTTCTTAAATCATCCACGACCAGATAATAGCCCATATCGAAAGCCCCCCCCCCCCCCCAAAAAAAAAAAAGGTAAAATGATATTAAATAGAAGATAATAAAAATCATTAATCTCTTACCAAGGTTAAGGAACAAAGAATTATTTTAGTTTCTTCTCCACTTTTCAATTTCTCCAGTAAATTTCTCTGAGACTAAGTGCAAATTGTTTATTTTCCTTTGATCCCTGATCCAATTCAAATCAGCATTTGACTAATATAAACTCCAAATTTATCACTAAAACCCGTCTACCCTTCCCCATTCATTTATAACCAAGGAGGAATAAAAAGCTCTCATCAAAGCCAGAGGTGACTGCCTAATGAATCCCTCCTTTCGACCTGTGCCCTAGCATCTCTTGGGTTGGTCCAACCAAACCTTACTTTAATCTAGCTTTGGGCCAAAGCCCAAGAGGCAAGCTACAGAACACCTGTTCATATGTACGAATTTAGATTCATTAAATGTAGTGATATCTGGAAGTTTTTATCCTCATTCTTTCTTTTTTTTTTATCTTTTTTTTTTTTTTTATCTCTCTTTTCTTTTGGATAAGCCAAAAGGTGCAGAACCGTGCAACTTAACAACCTCATGTACACTCCCCAAGCTCTACACATCTCACAATGTTGCATTAAAAGGAATGGAAGCTCTACACATCTCACAATGTTGAAATTAAAAGGAATGAAACTATCCAACAAATCCCCCTCCGGTAGATATAATGCATTGCAAGAGTTGTCCTCATGTACAATTCCAAATCTTTATTCTCAATCACATTCTCGGACAATGTCAAAGCTTTGTATTTTCTTCTGTGAATGATAAAGGGATATGTAAATCAAACCTTTTAAACCATCCAATCAAATTGAATCCTTCTGATTATTGATCCAGCTTAGTTTTATGTCTAAGTAGTATGATCTGATGGGAATTATATAGCAAATCTAAAACATTTTGGAAGATCTATACTACTGCTCACTCTATCCTGCAAAAACACATCAACAATTATCTTACTGACCCATACAATGTTCATTCTGTTCACAGTTATTTTCTTCAATTCACTCTTCCAAATCTACTGTAAAACAAAGGGGCTGCAATTTGCGGAAACTAATCTTAGATGGGTAATATGAAAAGGCATAAACAATCTATGATCAAAACTAGTTTGCTGCTTCAAAGAGATCACTGTTATGGCATTAGGTAGTAACACCGCACACACATTGGTCAATTAATCAAAGCAGAAAGGCTTCAATTGGAGACTAAAACACTTCTCCCAATAACGACGTCACGTGCCAATACAGAATAAGATACGTACATATGTTCAATTGCGTGGCAAAATAGGCAGATTTTTGCCAGAAACAATTAACAACACGAGCTTTTCCTCTCAAATTAATCTCCAACTGTTGACACAAAACAAGAGCAGAGATCATAAAGTGAAAAATAGAAAAGATAAATGCGTTTGTTCATTCACACACACACACACAAAGGTTTCATATGCAACAAACACACACACACACACACAAAGGTTTCATATGCAACTAATACAGGAATG
This sequence comes from Vitellaria paradoxa, assembly GCA_019916065.1. NCBI lineage: Eukaryota > Viridiplantae > Streptophyta > Magnoliopsida > Ericales > Sapotaceae > Vitellaria > Vitellaria paradoxa. Next base: position 35,707,214 of record CM034234.1, read on the forward strand.
TCCCCCCCCCTTTTTTTGATAAAGATTTGTGCAAAAAATATGCATTATTTTTTCCTTAAAGAGAAAAAAAAAAATTTGTCATTCATCTGTTTTTATAGAATTTATAAAATTTTGTTGGGTTTTACTTGCACAAAGATTTTGGCAATGGTACGATGAGTAGGTCAACACTTAAAAAAAGACTTTTTTTCTTCTCGTGATTTTATAATCTGCACAAAGTCATTATAATTTGCATATCTTACAAAAGTTAATTATTTGTTTAATTTTGTTTATGCCCCGCACCCTCTATCAAGACGTCGTGCAAAGATCGTATCTTTGTCGTCTATAGTGATCTATCTCTCCATTATATATGTATACTTTTTTGAGAAATTCTTGTCACAAATTGTTCACTGGAAAGCAAAAGATACTGTCGTACTTCACATGTCGATGTTGTAGCATTCGTCGTGTTTCTTTCCTATGAGCTTTTATCTTGGACATTTTCGAGCAATGATCGTATTTTGTCTTGTTAGGCTTGATCTTCCACACAATATTCCATTTCATTCCATCATTAGCATACCCTAAAGTACCATTCAGGTACTTCTGCACCTATTTTTTGTGGGTTTATGCAATGTTGTATTCTCTGTTCACTCCATCCAACTGTATTACTGGACCCATGTCTAACAGCAATTTCAAACGTCTACACTCTCCTCCAACATATGCAATACTAATCTGTCTCTCTCATGGCTAAATAACATCGTGGTCAGTGTCTAAAAACACCACTACTTCTGGCAATTTGTTTTTTATTGCTTTATTCTTTGGCAATTTCGCTTGTTATGTCCTCACAATTGACAATTATAGTAAAAGCAATAAACTTGCAATTTCTGACTTTTCCACCTAGATCACCCTTTGCTGATATCCCTTCTATTGCTTCATTTCTTGATTTGGGCCTTCTTTCATAGACATCTCATTTTTAGTGCTTTTGTCTGGCAAGGAAACTAAGAACTGTAGGAACTCGTGTTGTTGTCTGACATCAACCAACTGATCCATAAGGTATTATTCTAGATTTTGTACTGTTGAAATTTCCTAATCTCTCTCTCTCGTCATCTCGTTTTTACCATCAGGCTTCCTACTTCTCCTTTGCAGGTTTGACAACTTCCACCGTCTAATGGGCAACTTGATTCTTCTGCAGAACAATGTATTTTTTACCTGATAATCCTAAACCACATTTATGGTTTTTAAAAACATCTTCATTTCATTTGTTGAATAATTTGTCATCTTTGCTTCACTCATTTAGAAGCAGAATCTCATGATTTTGACCTAATGGATGGATCTAGAATATTAAAAAAAAGATTGGAAATGACTCAATTGAAAAAATCAAAATTCTTTAAGGTCAATCTAAAATTTCAAAAACTTTTTGAGACTTAATTGTAATTTTTTAAAATTTTTCTAAAGGCAAAATATATTTTTTCTTAAGTAAATAAGCGTTTTGATTAAGTTTTAGAAGCACGATGATGATAGAGCGCTCTCTCCAAACAAACAATTGGCCTCCCTGAAGATATGGAGGAGTTTGCATCTGTATGCTTTTTTTTTTTTTTTTTTTTTTTGGTAATTTTTGCATCTATATGTTGGGTGTTCTTCTATCATGCAGCCCATCGACTTATATTCGACATGTGGCCCATATTTCTATTTATCTAGGGCGGGCGGTGTAAACTCAAATTCAATTCGGATTTTTAAAAGTATTATTGTTTCATTTGTTATGTAATTCGACATCTTCGCTTCACTTATTTAAAAGTAAAATCTCATGATTTTGACCTTGTGGGTGTACGCAAAATGTTATAAAATATTAGAAAGGGCTCAATTGAAAAAAATCAAAATTCTCAAGGTCAAATTGAAATTTCTCATAACTCTAAGAAAGAAATTGTAAATTCTCAAAATTATGAGGTATATTGTTATTAACTTAAAGTTTGAAGGCAATATGAAGTTTCAAGAAATTTTGAGACAAAACTGTAACTTTTGGAGGCAAAATATAATTTTCACAATCTTGAGACTGAATTACAATTTTTGAAACCTTTCAAATGGTATTGTTGTATATTCATTCTTATCACTTTACTTCCTTGGTTGTCATAGAAAATAAAACCAACTAAGGTTATTTAATCTGTCGATTGAAGTTAGTTTTAATTTTTTAGATAAATTACACATATCATTGTTATAAGTTAGTTTTAATTTTTTAGATAAATTACACATATCATTGTTATACTCTACCATTAATTTTTCTTTGATCGTTGTACACTAAATCATCCAACTTTATCCCTTATACTCTTCAATCATTTCACTCCGCCCCCTTTGTTAAATTTATTGATGAAAAATACTAAGTGTTGATTGTGCACAATAGACACGTGATATTCTTCGAAAAAATCTTGTGAAGTACCATGTGGCCATCTGGATGATATACACTTGGTGTTTACTGTAAAATTTGTTAACAGTTACAAGAAAGGAAAAAGTAAAATGATTTGAAGGACTAAAACCAAACCAATATCAGGGATAAAGTACATAACAGTCAGTTTGAAATTGGAAGCCCATTTTGCTTGGCGTTCACTGGAAGAAGAAACAGGAAAAGAAAAAGAAAAAGAAAAAGAAAAAGAAAAAAAAGAAAAAGAAAAGAATAGAGAAAATGGTTAGAGATATTACCATTTGCGGTGTCTACTCTTACTCCTACCTCGCCTTTGATTTCTGTTCTTTGTGACAAGAGCTTGAGATGACTGAGAGCTCATCTCATTTCTTCTTGCCTCTTCATTCAACGAGGCATCCTGAACCATTTCCATGGTCATTAATTCTCCAAGAGCTGAGTTACTGAGAGATATAACTAGAGTCTCTCAGCTATCAGGCAAAGTACTTATCAAAAGAAAAGCCTACATTTCATCATCCAACACTTTATTCACAGAAGCAAGTTGATTCACTAGACTCTGGAAATTGCTCATATGTTTTTTCATGAAGTTGCCATCCTTGTATTTTTGATTTGTGAGCCTCTGCATTAACAATGCTTTGTTTATACTAGTTTTACGTTCATACATATTTTCTAACTTCTGTCAAATTTCATAAGTATCAGTTTTTTTAGCCACATAATGAAAAATGCTTATATCAATTTGTTGTCTTATCATTCCACTACTTTTCTTTTTATCTTAACCCATTCTTCATTTTTTCTGTCAGTCGGTTTAATCCCTTTAGTTTCAACGGGGTCAGCCAAATCCTTGTAATATAGCAAATCTTCCATCAATGGCTTCCAGATTGGATAATTAGATGAGTTTAATTTATGCATTCCATTGTGAGAGTTTTGCATTTCACCAATCTGGAATTTACTGAAAAAAAATCCTCACAAAAGTGTCTGGGGGAGCAAAAAACTTTTAGAGGGCTTAAACGACAAGTTTCAGAAAAATGGGGGCAAATCAGTAAATTTTCAGGGATGTTTTTGAAAATTTTTAAATTTTTCTGGGGCTTTCAGCAATTTAAACAAAAAATTTCTCCAGCAAGGGGAAAGAAAAAAACAACTACCACAATCAACCGAAACACGCATCAGCCAACAGTGATTGGCTAACTTAGAAAAATTATGTTGGTGTGTGCCACGTGTCATTTTATTACTGGGTGATTACAATACTTTTACTACGTATCAGAATACAAATATCACAAATCTGACAAATGCACAATCCCACGTGGCTATTTCTGATTGGACCAAAATTTACAATCGATATGGTAGTGGGCCCCTGATGCTAATGTGGCAGTGTGATCTAATGATGTGGCCGCTGATATGGCCACGTGATCTGATGGCGTGGCAGCTGATATGGCAATCTAATCTGGTGGTTGACGTGGCGCGTGGCTGACGGTTGTGATGCTGATGTGGCAGTGGTTGATGATGTGGCAGTAGTGGGGTAGCACTAATGATGTTACACAGCAGATGGTGTGGTAGCAGAGAGAAGGCTCCAATTCATGGGCTGCTTCGCATTTGAACTGGGTTGCAGGCATGAAAAATGATAAATATTCTTCAAGCATTTCTAATTAAAATTGAACCCTAGTCTCCAGGAAAGTTAGTGAAACACTTATCCACTGGAAGTAGCTTCTTATGGCAAGCATTTACACCAAAATACCTATAAGATATGTGTTTGTTTCACCAAATGATCTCTAGACCATCTTCGGCGACGGCGAAAAATTTCAGGAAGCTTCGGCTAGCAATTACGGGCACATCCGAATTTCGATTTCAACATGGTTTGAACCGTTGCGTTTGTCTTGACGAGATCTACAATCATATGATTTCAAATCCAAAAAATGGAACAACTTCATTTTATGACAGAGAACAAAAATAGATTATTTTCTCCTTTAAAGTCGACTCTGATACCACTTGTAAGGAAAAATTAAAACAGAATAAAAGAAAAAAAAAATAATAACACACACAAATCAACGTGATTCGACACTCTTGGCCTACATTCACAGGCAGAGAATAAAATCCACTATAAAATCACAATAGTGAATACAAAATTTTGCATTTTCCTCTCTCTCTCTCTTTGGATTATCTGAATCAGAGTATATACCCAGCTTTCTTCTCCCTTTTTATTAACAGTGGTCAAATGAAGATAGATAAGATATTAACTCCGTAAACTGATAACAATATAGATTAATAAATGAGATAAGACTCTCTGGCATAAAAAAAAAAGTAATAAACGGGTCAATTAATGGGTGAGGACCCAACATAACGCTCCTCCATTATTTGAAGGGGCATCTGGCAGAAAGTCTTGGTCTTCTTCATCAGCGAGCTGGATTTGCAGGGTATTCACGTGACATTTCAGCGATGAACTTCCGCTAGGGTGTACGGGAGCGTTCGGCCTCTGTTTTTAACGCAGTTTTGAAATGCCATGCTCGTATCAGCATCCTCTACCTCCTGGTAAGCTCAATCTGTATTTTTGAATGACTCTGTTTCTGGCAGCGAGCAAAACCTTCCTTCCTGCCCGAGCTCCCCAGAGCTCAGGCTCTCTCTTTTACATTTTGCCCTCACACTGTCACACACTGCTCAGCTCACACCCTTCCCACTTAAAACACGAACCAAGGGAGAAAGCAATAAATGCTAAGCACACCTACTTGCGGCCGATCCGTCATGTCTGTGGTTCCTTTCGGCTGATGAACAAGTCCAACGTGGGTGGACCTCCAGCTCCGCAGAAATCACACACAAACATAACCCCACCCCCCACCCCCCCAAAAAAAAATGAAAGAAAAAGGGGTTAGAGGTGGCATGGCATTTCGCACTTGAACATCGTTTCAGTCATTGAGGGGTTAAATATCAACCATGAGATTTCTCCAAATAATTCAACGGTCTTAGGTTGAGTTTGGAGGGGAAAAAAAAGAAAAAGTTACTTTTTTTTTTTGTTTTTTTGGGTAGCTGACTAACTATTAGAAAGTTAGTTTTTTTTTTTCAAATTAAAAAAAAAAGAAAAAATTAATTTTTTAAAGGTTAACTTTTTAACTTTTTGTTAATTTGATATTTTTGCCTTTCAAGATTTAAAAGAAGTTTAAAATATAAAAGGATAAATTTAGTTATTTTATAAAAAAATTAAAAAACTAATAATTTGTTTGTTTCCAAACGAAACCTTAATTTAACTGGATTAAAAATTAGATCATCATCCTTATTCCTTTTTATAGTGTTTCCTAAATAATAAAAAAATTAATTTTAATCAAGTTTAATTAGGACAGCTAATCATTTGGAGAAAATTTCAACGTTGATACTTGACACTTTGCCTACTAAAGTGCCAAAAACACTCAACTCTCTCTAATAAAAAAAAAAAAATAAGGAGAAAAAAAACTTCTACCAATTTTTTTAACTAAATGTTGTTAAGTGTATTTTTTTACACTAACTTCTAATTATTTTTTTTTTATTTTTTTCTCCAAACCAAACACGCTCTTGATAACCTTCCTTTCTTCTTCCTCAGAAGAACTGACGTATAAATCTTCCATTTAAAATTCTTATTTTACAGTTGTATGTTGTGCCGCGCAAGGAGAGCGTTGAATTGAAGTGATATATATAGGTAAGATTCACCAAATCATAATTGATGTAATCAAGTAAAATCTTCTCCTCTTATTATTAACGTATTGAGCATGTTAAAAAAATATAATATAATTTAAATTTAAAATCTAATATTTAGTCTTATATTATTTTTATTTGAAAATTGGAAAATAAACCCTCGGAAGGGTTCATAAAATTATATTTATTCATTATCAATAAATATTTCTTTATCTTCTTCTTCTTTATTTTTTATTTTATAATTATAAGGTACGTTTAGCGCTCAAAAATTCTTTGAAAATTTTTAAAAATTTTTAAAAATTTTAAAATTATTTATTTTTTATCTTACTATATAAATTACCAACTCACAACTTATTTTAAATTACAAACTCACAACTTCTTTCATTTTTCACTGCAGCGCTGCAGTGAAAAATGAACGATTGAGATTTCTTTGCACTTAATCTAATAGTTTTAATTTGTTTTAATTAAATTTATTTTTAAAATAAAAATAAAAATTTTAAAAATCTATTGAAACACAATTAATACAGAATATTAAAGATTACATGCCATTAAAGTATAAAAAAAAATCTTAACCGTTTATTTATGAATTTTTCACGGGTCGTAGTATTGGTGTGATTGGTCTGTTTATTCTCTTCATTTGTTGCAGTCTTAACAGGCAGGCCGCCTGGCCAATTGTTACATTTTCAATTTAAGAAGCACAGATACTGGCCCACGGTAGAACGACAAAACATAATTTAAACAAATAATATGTAAAACTTTAAAAATTTAAGGCACAACATGCCAAAAAAGATATTTTTATATCATATATATAAATATTTTATTTGAAATTAATAAAAAAATCAATGAAATAATAATTAAAATTTAAAAATAAAATTATATACTCTATGTCTTAATTATTGTATTATCCTCTACATAATAATTACCTTTTATTAAAATAAAAAAAATAAATCAACACGCCATTTAAAAAATATAATTATATCATAAAATAAATCATGACATGAAATGGGGTGAACCATTCCTAATTCTAATTCAAAAAAATAAAGATAAACTCTTTGATGGTGCTTAAAGAAAATTAAGAAAAATTTACAACAAATATTTAGATGAGTCTACTTGCACTTCACAAATAACTTTTTTCACTCTCCTTTACTTTTTTATTAACTAAAATTACGCAATTACTTATATTTATAAAAATCCTTATACAAAAATTTAATCCAATACATAATTATAGTATCATAAATACATTATTTTATAATAGAAATTATTATTTTTTAAATATATACAAAAATGCAACATACCAAATTTTCTTAGATATTTTGATAAATGGATAGGCAATTATAATCTAAATTTTTTGAAAAAAATTCACTTATGCACATGATGTAACTTACTATGATAAAATTTCTAATTCTAGATTTTTTCAAATATTTGTTATTGTAAAAAATTCAAATTAAATTTTTAAAGAAAGATATTTAATAAATCTGTCTGTATACTTAAAAGTTAATTTTTTCAATTCATTAATTCCCTAGTAAAGGTGTTAAAGGCAAATTAAGGAAGAAAATTGATTGAGTGTGCTTAACATTCTATAGTGTTCGAAGCCAAAAATAAAGACATGCTTAATCACGTGTCTAAGACATATCAACTGCGTGTTAGTCGGGTGTTCATATCTGGAGTATCTAGTAATGATAAGTTAGCCTCTGAAGTGTGCTCGTGCTTTCTAACTCTTAATTGAGCTTTTTTGCCAATACCTAGGCTTAAATAATAAAATATTATTTGTTGTGTATAATTATGTAATTAATGAAATATGATGACTTCAATTTGCTGTTAGCGTGAACTACTAGAAGCAATTAAGATCTTGAAAGACACTAATTGTGAAGCAGACGCATTATGTTTTTAGCTTTTAAACTCTCTCTTCTAAGAACTTCCTATTCATCTTCACATGCAAAAAATCCCACTCAATCTTTTCGTTTGGCTACAGAAAAATCTCTCTTAAATATTGTGAATTTTTTCGGTTTGAATTTTTCGTGTTAAATCCTTGTAGTTATTTATTTTTCGGCACTTACTTGTTCGACTAATTGTTTGAGACTAACACTTCTCATATTTTTCTAGCAATTAAGACAATAATAGGTAGAGACAACACATATACCCCTTAATGATTAAAATTTCGCTCCTTACTAGTTATAGAATATAAACTAAACAATAATTAATCTCACAATGCAATAAATCACATTGTAAAAGAATTAAATAAATAAAGAGATTGAACGCATAAGTTATGAGAAAAACTCTTCAGGAATAAGAGTAGAAATATCTGGAGTCATGATGATTAAAAAATCTCCATTATGTACAAATAGTTACAAAAATGATTATAGAGGGTGTTTGGTTGAAAAAAAGTTGGCCAAAAAGTACAGTAAAAATACAAAGATTTGATGTAAAGGTGATATGTGATAAAATTTAATTAGAAGAAAGTATAAACTTTTTGTAACTTTTGGTAGGTTTTGATTTAACATATACAGTATACACTTCCTATCCTTGTTGCATTAATCATAATGGACACCTATATGAAGAAGAATCTTCACTTGTATTTGATGAAAAATATGATGACATTTTCGAACTCTCTCGAATAACTCATGCGCAAAAATTTAAAAGATAAAACCTTTCGTAGTTATGTTGGTAGAAATCTCTTGAAACACTATAATATGATATTCTTTTTGTCTAATTAATAGATTGTTCCAAACCTTAGGAGTAGGTCTTTTGTATAAAACATAATAACATTATAAGATGGATCTAGAGTAAGACACTTAGTTTCTGTCTCCCACGTAAATTTAAAAATCTTCTCATTGGTGAATTAAACATCCTTGAATAATAAGAAATCTTCCTATTGCTTTTTTCAACCTTCTTTTTAGGAAATTTTTTTTTAGGTGTCTTTAGTTATATAGAACTCAAAATCCGATCACTGTTTTAAAAATTACAAACCCACAGGTCGCTCAAGCGAACTTCGAGTAGGATCCCACTTACTTCAAGTGGCTTTTCGCGCTATTGCCATGCTCTTCTCGCAAATTTCCGATGACATCTTTTTTTTTTTTTTTTTTTTTTTTTTCACTAAGTTAGCTCTTGGTATCTTCTTGCAGACTAAGAGTAGGCTTTTTCTGATGTACTTAGAAGTGGAAATAAAATGAGTTATTCGTAAACTATTCGAACTCAATTTGATCTCAAATTTTTGACTAAAACGAGCTCAAATCAAATTTGATTAGTAATTCGTTTAAATTCGAGTTCGAGCCTGAATCTAGAAAAGTTCGACTCGAAAGTTCGCGAGTCAGTTCGATAAAATAATATACATATTTTTAATAATATATTTATTATATTTTAGATAAAAATAACATCGTTTTAATTTAGCCGAGTTATTCACAAATTTCGAGACTAAATTCTTCTTTATTGAGTTGAAGTCGAGTTTATATAAAAATTCGAAGCAAGCTGAGCTCATGAATAGCTTGACCGGAGCTTGAATAAATTAAAATTTGATTTGATTCGACTTGTTTCCACCACTAGATGTACCTAAAAAAAAAATAATTCTAAACTTTAAAACATTCTAGCAAACGTCTAATGCTATATAATTAAATTTATTTTTTTTCACTAATTTGCTAGTTTTAAATAAACCTAACTCTAACACTAATTTTTTGGCATTTTTAAAATTTCATAAACCAAAATTCCTCTAACTCGAGAATTATAATGTTGATAGAAAATTTTCATAAAAGTCAAGAAATAACACATTCAAATGCTTCCTGAAATTCATTTCAACATTTTTTAATTTCGTTCGAACGCTAAAAATTCACTCCTCTTTAACAATTAGAACAACTAAAAAAATAACATATCATTAAAAGCTTCCTAAAATTCATTTGAACATTTTTTAATTTTGTTAAGTTGTTCTAAAATAACAATTTTAGAACAACTTTAGCGTTTTTTTTTTTTCCCAAAAATAAAATCAGTTGTTGTTTTTTTTACCAAAATAAAAACAGAAAATATATTTGGCAATGTAATTTTGTTTATGTAATAAACATTTGCTTAATAAATTCTTTATTTTTGATAAACAATTTATTTTTATAAAGTTAAATTAAATATATTACTTAATTTAATTAATTTAAATATATTTTATTAAATATACTTAATTTAATTAAACTAATTTTCTAAAATATTTCTTTTTAAAAATAATTAATTTTTAACGAAGTATATTCATAAAGAACATAATTTAAATAAGAAATTATTTTTTATTAAAAATTAAATTAAAAAATATTTCAATAAAATAAGCCATTCTAGTATGTAATTATTAATTTATTATTTATTAAAAAATAATAAATTACAACATTTATCACACCAACAAATTAATTGTAAGGCAACCAAATAGAAGTAAGGTAGTGAAGCAAAGATATAAATATTCAACCAATGAATAAACTCAAAGCAACAAATTAATTTATTCACAAATCTTTCTTCTCCATAACCAATCAACAGTCCTTCTCGAAGTGAAGATAAAGAATTGAATCTATGCATCAAGGTTATTAAAATCGAGATTTTACTTAAAATCTGTAGAGGGTCCAAAAATCGAATCGTAAAATCGAATCATAAAACCGTAAAATTTTACCAAATGCCTATATGAAATGAAAATAGTCTATTATGCTGCAAATTTTCATTTAGAGCTTCCTTTTTTTGATAAGTTAATAATTTTATTAATTAGAAAAGAGAGAAGAAACGTGTATTAAGAAAAATGTCATACACAAAAACTTACTCATATTAATAAAAAATGAATCCTTAACAAAGTTTACAAAATATTCTATATCTGGTTCTCAACTCCTTTTACCCAATTATGTAATTGAGACCGTTAAAATAATTTGTGTGATTTATATGATTGATATTAAAATACTGACTTCATTTTATTCTAATTTTTTGTTTGAGTTAATATGTATTTGTAATATTTTATTATAAGTTTCTGGTTTTATCCTAACTACGATATTTAATTTATGGTAGTCAATTTGGTGCAACAACGCACATGGTCCTTAACTAGTGTAATATAGTAAATAATAGTGTTATAGAATAAAAAAAATCTTAAAAAAAAAGTAACAAATGAAATAATTGTGGCATATTACTTAAAAAAATCATAAAAATCTATTTTATTTGATAAAATTATACAAAAATCGCTTTATTTGTAAAATCGGTAAAATCGCCCAAAAAATTGAGATTTTACTGATTTTACGTTCCAAAATTGAGATTTTACCTATTTTGCCCCTATTAAGATTTTACATAAAATCGAATAAGTTTTCCTACTCTAATATCGTAAAATCGTAAGATTTTAAGATTTAAATCGAAATTTTAACAACATTACTATGCATTCTAATTCTATAATATCTTTTGTGGAGCAGGACATAAACAATGGCAGAGAGTGCAGTGAGCTCTGTAATTCAAAATTTGGCACCATTATTAGTCGATGAAGCAAATTTGTTGAGGAACATTCACAAAGAAGTTGCCAGTATCAAGGCTGAATTGGAGAGTATAAGGGCTTTCTTGAAAGATGTAGACTCAAGGGCAGAAACAGAAGACGATCAAAGCGCCAAGATTTGGGTAAAACAAATCAGAGGAGTGGCTTATCAGATTGAAGATGTCATCGATGAATATGTAATTCACTTGACAGAACAACGGCAGCGGCGTGGCTTCGTCAATTTCCTCTGCAGGCTTGCTTACTCAATCATAAAACTTAAACCAAGGCATAAGCTAGCATCTCAGATTCGAGACATCAAAGAATCTATACAACAGATGAGGAAAAGAGTTGACACATATGGCTTTAATTGCTCTATGCAAGGCTTAAGTTCAAGCACAAAAGATAGAACGTGGTATGATCTTCGCATAGATCCCTTTCAACTTGAGGAATATGAAGTCATCGGCATTGAAAAACAGAAAGAAGAACTGATAAGCAAACTTGTTGAAGGAGAAGAACCGAAACAAGTGGTAGTTTCAATTGTTGGCATGGGTGGAGTTGGCAAGTCAACTTTTGCTAGGCAGCTTTACAACAGCAAGATGGTGACTGCACACTTCAATTGTCGTGCGTGGATTCTTGTCTCTCAATCATACAATATAGAGGAGCTCCTTAGAACAATGATAAAGGAGTTTCACTGTTCAAGAGATGATGAGCCTACACCTCAGGGAATTGATGAGATGGACCAGATGTCACTCACTCACAAGTTAAAAGAATATTTACGTGAAAAGAGGTATATGGTTGTATTTGACGATGTATGGGCGACAAATTTTTGGAAATCCATAAAAAATTATTTACCCAAAAATGGTAAAGGCAACAGGGTAATTATCACCACACGAAGTAAAGAAGTTGCGGCTTTTTGTAGAGAATCTTTGTTAGATTGTGCCCATGAACTTCAACCCCTACCCGAAGAAATGGCTTGAAAACTTTTTTGCAATAAAGCCTTCCAATGGGACCTTGAAAGTCATTGCCCCCCTCAAGTTGGAGAAAACATCTCGTCAAATTGTTAGAAAATGTGAAGGATTGCCACTTGCAATTGTGGCAATTGGTAGTCTTTTGTCAACCAAAAACAGAGCCGTGCACGAATGGGAAACTTTCTATGAGAGCTTGGGTCCCCAGCTGGAAAGCAATTCTAATCTTTCCAGCATTGCAAAAATTGTGTTGCTCAGTTACTATGATTTGCCTTACTATCTCAAATCATGTTTCTTGTACTTCAGTATAATACCTGAGGATTACTCCATCAGCCGTGGAAGACTAATTAGGTTGTGGATTGCTGAAGGCTTCATTGAAGATCAGAAAGGTCAAACGCTTGAAGAAGTTGCAGAAGAATACTTAAGATAACTTATTTATAGAAACTTGGTTCAAGTGTCACAAACAAAATATGATGGACGAGTGAAAAACTGCCGAATCCATGACATAGTGCGTGAGATTATCCTCTCAAAGTCAGAGGACTTGAGTTTCTGTCAAGTTCTTGCAAATGAGAATTCAACGTTGAATGGTCAAACTCGTCGGCTATCAATGCATGCGCACCACTGCAATATGGAAAGCCTTGGGAAATCCCAAATTCGTTCTCTTTTCTTTTTTTCGGTGGGAGAGCTGCCGGAGAAGCCTTTGTTTGGTGCACTAGCAGCGAACTTGAAGCTTTTGAGAGAAGTAGATCTACAGGATGCTCCTTTGGATAACCTTGGTGAAGAAGTGGGGAATCTACTTCATTTGCGATACCTAAGCTTGAGGAGAACAAACGTGAAGGTAATTCCCAAGTCAATAGGAAAGTTACAAAATCTACAGACTTTGGATTTGAAATATTCCTTTGTGTTTGAGCTACCAGTTGAGATCAATATGCTTACTAGGTTGCGGCATCTTCTTGTCTATCGGTATAATCTTGAAGATGATGGTACAAACGACGTAAGTGGAGTAAAGGCACAGAGAGGGATGGGCCGCTTGATAGAGTTACAGAAGCTGCGTACTGTGGAGGCAAGTGATGGCAGGCTAATTAAAGAGCTTGAGAATTTAAGGCAGTTAAGGAAGCTAGGCGTTACGAAATTACAAAGAGAAAATGGAAAGGCGCTCTGCACTGTCATTGAGAAAATGAAACACATTCAATGCTTCTAGGTAAGGGTCATAAGTGAAAATGAGGTTTTGGATTTGCATTCCATTTCTTCTCCTCCCGAATCTCTTCGATCTATTGGCTTGGGTGGCCGTTTAGAGTTTTTTCCCAATTGGATCTCTAAACTTGGAAATCTAGCCTCACTATATCTGCAATGCTCAGATTTGATCGATGATCCACTAAAAGCCATTCAAGCCTTGCCTAATTTACTAAGGCTTTATCTCATAGCGGGGTATAAAGAGGAGCAATTGTATTTTGAGGTTGGAGGGTTTCAGAAACTAAAGATACTAATGCTTCATCGTTTGAAGAGATTGAATTCAGTGGTAATACAGGAAGGTGCACTACCCCTACTTGAAGAGCTACGTATTGGGCCCTGTTGGGCCCACAAGCACTTGTAAAGCCCGCAACGGAAGCGCACACACAAATAAGGAAAGAAGAAAAAAATTTAGAGCACTCAACACAAGAATTTTTAACGTGGTTCGGTCCTTCAAAAGACCTACATCCACGATCCTATAAAGGGATAATATACTCAACTCAATATTAAACTATTACAATTTTTGCACGGACAAAATTGTAAAACCCTCTTCCACTCACACAACCCAAAAACTCAATTACACCCACACTTTGGTAACACAGGTTTTTAGTTGTGTCCTTGGTACATTTAACAACTATGGGGGAAGGCCCTTTTTATAGGAGCCAAGCCTCTAATTTTTTGTTCTCTCTCCCGATGTGGGATTTGGGGAGCCAACACTACAAATCCTCCCTCTCCCCAAATTCCTATATACTTCAACAGTGTCAGAAAAATGCACTCTTTTCTCGATCTTCTGACTCTTCTCTGATTTCTGACTCTTCAGGGGATGATCATCCAAATAATAAATATTCTTTCCCTTCTTCCTCCCTTGCATTATCAAGCTACCACCTCTATATACCTTGCACTGATTCCCAATACCCACATACTTGTATCCATGTGAAGTCATCTCACCCAAAGAAATTATATTCGCTCCAGCAGTAAATACATATTTCACATTGGGAATATTTTTGATAACACCATTGTGGAGTTTCAGGCAAACTCTTCCAACACCTTCAATCTTCTGTTTCAATTTATTACCCACATTAATGTAACCAAAATCTCCATCAGTGTGCAAAGTGTCAAACATAGCTCAATCTCTGCATATATGAAAGTCAGAAGCAGAATCCAACACCCAATCAGAATAATTTTCAGCAAAACCATCATCTATAGTGTGCAACAAGAAATCACCAGAATCATTAACCACATTGACTGAGTAATCACTAACCTTCATCTTCTCTTGCAGTTGTTTCAAACCTTTCAAGTCTTCCTTGAACTTTGGACAACTTTTTCTGTATATGACCATTTGCTCCACAATAATAGCACTCAACATTGCTCATATCTCTCTGTCAAGATTTCGATCTATCACGACGGTCAACTTTCTTCTTCTGACTCCTCCTTCGCTCAGAACTCTCTACAGCTAGCAATTGACTGTCTCCAGGATTGCCTCAATTTCTCATTATCTTGTCATTCTCCTTCAAAACTGTAATCACCTCATTCAATGTCAGAGTTTTCTTCCCAATTAACATCGACTGAACCAATGGTTTGTATGACCTGGATAATGAAGCTAACAAGAGCAATGCTTGTTCTTCGTCTTCAACCTTCTCCCCTGTGTTCAACAACTGACATGCTAGCTGATTAAAAATATTAATGTGGTCATGAATATTACCTCCTTCATCCATTCTCAGTGAGTACAAATCCAATTTCATGCAAAGACGGCTTGCCATGGACTTTGAAGCGAATATGCTCTCCAACTTGTCCCATAACACTTTCGGTGACATCTCATTCAACACCGTGTATTTAATCTGCGGTGCAAGTGCCAACCGAATTGTATTGACAGCCTTCCTTTGAACAGCTTTCCAATCATTATCCTTCATCTCATCTGGTTTTGTATCTTCTAATGCAATATCAAGACCCTGTTGCACTAGGTAGTCTTGAATTGTACTCTACCACAATGTAAAATTGCTCTTTCCATCGAATAAAGGGCCTTCAAACTTTAGTGTAGACATGGTGCTTAATATCCTTTCCAATTAAACACTTCAATAATATACACCAAAGCAACCAACAACTAGCAACTCACAATGTAGTAAAGGAATTCACCAACACTAATAGCCAACAATGTAGCAAATACCACAATCGCAGCCTAACTTGAGAAAACTAACCTCAGAACCAGAATGTCAAAATTAGGCAAGACTAACCTCTTCCAAAATTTGCTACTGGTGTGACACCCACTGCTCCTTTTTTTTTTTTTTTCTCCTTCTCCTAGGTTGGAACCTTCAGCTCTGACACCACTTGTTGGGCCCACAAGCACTTGTAAAGCCCGCAACGGAAGTGCACACACAAATAAGGAAAGAAGAAAAAAATTTAGAGCACTTAACACAAGAATTTTTAACGTGGTTCGATCCCTCAAAAGACATATATCCACGATCCCAAAAATGGATAATATACTCAACTCAATATTAAACTATTACAATTTTTGCACGGACAAAATTGTAAAACCTTCTTCCACTCACACAATCCAAAAACTCAATTACACCTACACTTTGGTAACACAGGTTTTTAGTTGTGTCCTTAGTACATTTAACAACTATGGGGGAAGGCCATTTTTATAGGAGTCAAGCCTCCCATTTTTTGTTCCCTCTCCCGATGTGGGAATTGGGGAGCCAACACTACAGGCCCAGCCCACAACTGAAGGAGGTTCCCTCCGGCATCCACGGCCTCACAAGACTTGCAACTCTTATGTTTTATGATATGCCTGCGGAGTTCTTACACAGAATGCAACCAAACAAAGGCCCAGACTATTGGATTGTTCAGCATAGTCCAATTGTCCAACTTTGCTTCAAGTTTGAAGGGAATTATTATGACTGGTATGATCTTGAGGAGTTCCCATATGAAACAGAAGAAGGCCAAATGATTACTGATGATCAAAACCAACGGCAGAGTTGAAGGTCGAATGTATCCCCACGAATTCAATTCAAGGTTTGTCCCATTCAATCGCAAGATTATATTTATTTATTCGTTGCATTACGTCCCTCATTTACATAAAGTAAAATAAAGTTTGTTCCTTGGGTTTGAAATTCGAAACCATCTTTGGATACATACTTTGACAATTTCAATTCCAAAACACGAGATTTTATTATGGTAACACTCAAATTCTTTTCCATAAAATCTTAAAAAAAAAAACAAAAAAATTGAAAATAAAAAGCATGAGTTACATTTTGTACCATTGCTTGCACTATCCACTGAATTTCACTTTAACTTTTCTACTTTCAATTGAAATAGTTAACACCTCATACTTGGGGTCAAATTTCAATGTTATTGTCCTGTTAAATTCATTGATGAAAAATGTCTCAAGTCAGTCACGTGTGAATTAATGTTTGTTGGTGGAAGAGTAAAAGCTAAACTTGATAAGTACAAGGAGTATTCACTATTGCCATTGACATTAAAATGACCAAAATGAGCTTCAGTGCATATTATAAGAATGCAAAGTATAATTTACACAGAATAAAATTATTATCTTTATTTTGACCAACTTAATAGTATGCTTGTAAAAGAAAAAAAATTATCTTTCTTTTGCCCCTTATTTATCAAATTGTTGCATATACATTTTGATCACTTTACTTCATTGGTCGTCACAGAAAATAAAACGATTGAAGTTATTTAAACGATTGATTGCATCTTGTAAGTTAGTTTTAGTTTTTTGGATATATTATATTTAGACTGTTATACTTTACCATGAATCTCACTTTCGTCTTTGTATTTTATATCGTCCAACTTTGCCTATTGTAATCTTCAATCATTTCACTTTGTCCTATTTTGATAAATTTATTGAGGGAAAATGTCAGGTGTCTGCAATAACCACGTGGCTTTGTTCTGTGAAATGCCGCATTGCCATTGTGCCCGTTTGTAAAATTTTGCTAACAGTTACTCGAAGAAAAAAAGTGGGATGATTTAAATGATTGAAACCAAAGTGACAGTAGGGATAAAGTATTTAACTATTAAGCATAATTTATCCTCTTTTTTCTCTTATTGTTCACTTATATATTGTCTATCCTTGTGATAACACGCTTATAGAGTTTTCTAACCTGAAATGCTCCGTAAAGCATCTTTCTTGCTCGATGATCAGTCAATGAAGTCATTCTGGACCCCTGACACGTCTCATTCTGGGCCTTAATTTGACCTGTTTGATTGTGTATTCTGTTATTTAAGGTCTTGTTGTCAATATATATACAATTAAAGAAATATCAAATGCAAAACATATAGAATTTATGTCTTCCGAACAACCTTGCCTTTCTGTTGCCACGTAGGGAACAAAAAATGTTTCCACTTCTAGCATTGATATGCTTGTCGGTTTTATAGTTACATTTTTTATAAAACAGCATGTTGGATTCCTATTAGGATAACTTTTTCGATAATGACTATAGGTTTAATTTAGAGATGCATGAATCGCCAACTTCTTTTTGTAGCATTTCTATTTTATTCTCTATATTCTTGGCTAAATGCAAGTAAGCTTCACACCATTTAAATATTACAGTAACATCCTTTATTTTATAAATATTATTAGCCTCATCCATTTACATTTCAATTGATAATAAATGAAAATAGTAGCACAATCAAAATACTTGCATCTTAGCTCATTGAAAACATGTTAATCAATATTTTTCAGACTTTTTGGTAACCCATAATGCGAATATGGGCTAAAAAGAGACCTAGTGGTAAAATAGTAATTTTAGTTTGATTTTGGAAATGATCAAAAATTGTTTAGTTGATAAAAAACATGTTAGGTGATGTGATGTTTTTTTAGTCTTTTGGACTAGGGTTGTGCAAGACGAACCGAAACTGGAAATCAAACCGAAACTGAAAATCAAACCGAATTTTTTCAGTTTTTGGTTATTTATTTGGTTCGATTAATTTGGATAATGATTCAGTTTCAGTTATCTGCTTAGATCCTAAATTAAATTCGGTTCAGTTATGATTATTCTACACTCAAAACCGAAATAAATGAAAATCGAATTATATGCAATAATATAAATATAAAAATTAGATATAGTTGACTGGTTTTTACATTTGTATGGTTTTTTTAATTACTGTGCAATTTCTTTTTACAGATTTGGCTAAAATGACATTTGGACTTGATGTTGTTCCTGAAGATTGAAAAGCTGTCTGGTATTGCTTGCTGGATTTCTCTATTTGCTTCTACATCAAGAGAAATTTGTAGTCTTTTTTTTTTATTTTTTTAATTATGGATTAAGTCAGCTGTATTAGAAAAAGGGTGTGCAATTCTATTTTGGATTTGATTGAAATATTTTGGTGTGCTGATGTTCTGTTTGAAAGTTTTATGGATTTGCTGTGGATTAAGCTTGTGAAGTTTGATTTGATTTGATTAATGTAATGGATTAATGTAATTTTAATGTGATATGTGGATTTGATAAAAAAAAAATTGAAAATGTATTTTTCTTTGTACAGCAGGTTCAGGTCAGCAGAGTATGCATTGATGTGGGCATCACAATCAATGTTTTCTTCTTGTTTTTGTTGATGAGAAGGATATGTATTGATGTGTGTAATTTTTTTTTTTTAATTTCAGCTTTATATTTAAGCATTTGGAAGTCATCAACACCAAGCTACATCAAATTTTTTTTTTTAATTTTCTTTTTATAAGAAAAATGTGGAAGAATCGAATAATTAGATCAGCACTGAACTGAACTGAAATATTTTGGTTATCCGTTCAGGTCTCAATATCTAATTTGGACGTTTTAGTTAATTGTTCCAAGAACCAAAAAAATTTTGGTCAGGTAAAACTGAATAACCGAACCAAAAATCGAACAAACACTTTGGACAACCATAAATGCCTATTTGGACAAAAAATGAGATAAGGGATAAAATAATTATTTTACGGGTCAAGTTTAGATCATGCCAAAATTTTTTCTTAATTATTAAGAAATATGTTAATGAATATTTTTTAGATTTTTGAAAAAGCCTAGAATATAAATTACGGAAAAAAATAACCTAGGAAAAATTGTCATTTTATAGTTCGATTTCAAATTTATTTGAACTCGAGTTGAAAATTGATTGTTTTACTTATGGGCACATATTTGGCTTAAATTCGTATTTTGAGCAATTCAAAATTTGAAGAATATTATTTAACATATTTTTTTTTTTTTTTTTTATCTACTAAGCAAAATTAGGCCTGATTCAAACTTAGACCAAAAATGACTTTCTTACCCTGGGCCTATATTCAGCCTTCTAAGCTTCCCAAACTTGGGCAAAAAACAATAGCTGGTTTTATTTTGGTTTGTTTTTTTGCTCAGATTTATATTTCGAGGTCCCCAAATGCTGAAAAATATTTATTAACATACTTTTTTATTAGCTAAACAAATGTTGGGCTCAGGTGAACTTGGACAAAAAAGACCAGGTTGAGATGGAGCCTGCTTTCAGATCATATTTGCATTCTAAGCTTTTTCAAAAGGTTGAAAATATTACTTTATCATATTTTTTTATTAGCAAAGTAATGGTGCGTTTAGTAGAATCATAATTTTTTTCACTTTTTTGATTTGTTACAGTAAAAATAAAACAAAAAGTTACCACTTTTTTTTTATTTATTACAGTGAAAAAATACCAAACACACAAAAAGTTATTAATTTTTTGATTTACTACAGTAAAAAGTTTACCAAATACCTAAAAGTTGTAAAAAAAAAGCTAAAATATATACTTTATTCCACCAAACACACAAAAAATGTAACTAAAAAAACACACAAAAAATTACCAAAAATTTCATTTTTTTTTCTTGTTTTTGAACCTCCAAATAGCCTCTAAATTTTGGTTCAATCGCAAATCAGGTAAAAAAGAAAAAATAAAAATTTTACCTCCCAGCCAATTTTTAACTTATATTTGCATTTTGGATGTCATAAAAAATTCAAAAATATTACTAGCATATTTCTTATCAACTAAGTGAATTTTAGCCCAATTTGTACTCTGATAGAAAAATTAATGGCCGTTCTACTCTTGGGGCTTGGTTTTGCCTGAACCGTTTTGTACTCCTAAAGATTGAACTCACTGCCGTTCGTTTATTTTGAAAATTATTTTCAAATATTCTTTATTGTGAATATATGTATTAACTAAGTCTGAGCCACCATTTTTATTTATTTTGAAATTTTCACTTACATCCCCTATTTTGAATTTTTTGTTATAATAAAATACTTATGTTGATTTGACCATTAATGTTAAATGAAAAGTATATTGATTAACTTAGAAAAATAATATAAGTTCTTATTTGAAATCAGCAAAATGTTGAGGAGATGCAAGTAAAGTTTATATGAAAAATAATTGACCTGCCAAAATGATAATTAAAAAAAAAAAAATTCATGGCCAGTGGGTTTTCCATACATTTATAAACTGTCCAATTTAAAAATAAAATAAACATGGCATAATTAAAAGATGACATGAATACGTCTAAATGGTAGCCAAACGTGTCTTCCAAAATGTTTAATATTTTTTAAAATAAAAATAATGCACATGTTTAGATTAGTGTTATTTAAAGTCCTGGATTCAAGAAATTAATGTCACAATTGTAAAGGTTTTGATTATATTAAAAACCATAGGTGTTTTTGTTTGGTTTAATTTTTATTTTGTAGCTTCTATCAACACCAAGACTCTATTTGGTGCGCGGGAATGAAATGAAATGGAATGGAATAAGAGGTGGGAATGAAATAAGAGTTAAAATGTAACGCTCATTCCATTATTTTATTTAGTTGCTAACCTGAAAATAATCAGAGTAGAATAGATATTCAAATTTTCATAATTTGATTATATATTTTAAATATAATGAAATGAAATAAAACACAATACAAACTACTAACATTATTTTTTAAAAAACTATAAAAAAAATTTTTATTTTCAGAGCATGAATTTGAGCAAAAGAAAGGGGCCTAAGCGTAACACTGTCATTTTACAATTTACATTCAAATTGGGCTAAAATTTCTTAACTACTAACAAACATGTCAATAAATATTTTTTAGTCTTTTTTTGATACCTACAATACAAATTTGGCCCAAAAACGGGCAAGGGGCAAAATAGTCATTTTACACTCTGAATTAGATCGGACTGAAATTTGTTTAATTATTAAGAAATATGTCAAGAATATTTTTTTAGCATTTTGTGCAGTTTAAAATACGAATTTGAACAAAAAATGGTTTAAGATAAAATCATCATTTTACAATCTGGGTTTGGATCTAATTTGAAAATAGGGTTAAGGAGTAAAATTGTCATTTTACAATTTTAAGGGAGTAATTAAGAAAAATTTTTTATTACAAAGTAGTTGCTTGTTTTTCATTTTTATTTTTTTCAATTTGTGGATCAAATTTTGATTACAATAAAATAATTATTCCATCACTTACATTGTGGAATGTCTTTTTCCAATTCATGTGGGAATAACTACTCCTATGGAATAATATTTCAACATAATTTTTAAATATCAAACATGAAAATAGACTAAAGTAATAATAGAATATTCCATTCTCACGCATCAAAAATAGTCTTAAACTTCTTGAATGGGGATTGTAACTTGTAATAATTAACTTGATTGCTGCAACAAAGAATCAGACTACTGCCCCACCATGATCAACAACATGATAATTTTTTCTAATTACATTTTCTAATGGCATACGTTATATAGCTTTGCGTAATTAATCCACATGAAATCACACAAAAATACGAAGAATTGGTAACCTTCCTTTAATTTCTGTACCTTTCAAGAACAGATGTTTATATGTTACAATTAAACTCTCAATTCTGCAATTGTATGCGGCAAGGGAATACACAAAGGAAGCGTTGAATTGAAAAGATATACAAATATATATATATATAAAAGATGCACTAAACCATATTTAGTGTAATTAATCAGAATCTCCACTTATTATTAGCAATTAGGCATGTTAAAAAAATACAATATAATTTGAATTAAAATGAAATATTTGAAATTTGAAAAATGAAACCTTGGAAGGCTCCATAAAATTATATCAATCCATTATCAACAAATATTTCTTCTTCATTCTGTTCTTCTTCTTTCTTTTCTGGTTATTAGCATTGAAGGTAATTAATCTATTTATTTTGAGCTCTCCATTTTGTTGTAGTCTTAACAATTAAGCATGTCATTTGACTAGGTGATACTCTTTTAATTTAAGAAGCATTGATACTCTTTTAGTTTAAATTTAAATTAAACTATTTATACGCTAGATTATATTTCTATGCCTTTAGGCACGAGCAATTACTAGTTTTTATATATATACATTTTAAACACCTTATTTTCTCTTAAATAGAGAGAGAAAAATAAAAATAATTTCTCACATCAAAATACCTATTGATTCTCTAATTTTAAATAATATCTAATTTTCTAAGTTGGTTTTTCAAATATAAAAAAATCACTCACTACTAGAGTTTTGAGTTTCCATGTCCAATCAGTTTTCAAAAAAAAAAAAGGAAAAAAAAAAAAAAGTTTCCGTGCCCATTAATTTGGACATTTGTTATACCTAGAGAGTATGCTACTCACTTTTTGGTGTTAATAATAATTAAATAATTATATGTTATCATAATTCACTATTAGAACGACGTGATAATAATATTTTTGAAATGTGAATTTTATTGGTGAGTTATGTTTTAGAAACAATTAACTATAATAACTTATCTCATTTGAAGTATCTTCTAATAATAAATTATAAAGGAATAATATTACTTATAATAATTTATAGAAAAATGTTAAATGCTATTAGATATTATTTTTTTTACACTTAAAATGTACCGTTTACTTTTAACATTTCTTTAATTTACATAGTAAATCCAAATAAAGAGGAACTCCTGTCAACAAAGAGGAAGTGGGAAACCCTTGCTTTAACGAAAGCCTGCCTCACCTTTCCACCAGTTTCGGAAGCGGCCCAATCCCTTGGTTACCTAGAGATGTCAAATACATCTGTATCTGATGGGTACCCGTTTCACCCACTCCATTCGGGGAGAATATGAGGATATTAATAGCGGGGACGGAAACGAGTATGGAGATTTGAAATATTATCCGAACGGGTACAGAGACAAAGACGAGTACGATAGTCTCCATCCCGTCTCGTACCCGTTTAAATATTTATTTGTTAATTTCGTTGACTTGGTGGCTCATTTAGAAGTCCCACATTGATTTCTCACAAAGAAGTGAAAGCCTTGTGAGGTTATAAATAAAGGTCACTTCCTCTTTGATTAAGTGCACTAGTCAAAATAAAAGATTTATATATATATATTTATTTTTTATTTAATATATATATGTAATATATATTTGTTATTTAATATATATAATATTTATAATAATTTTGTAATAGTAGTTAATATACTTGACGGGAAAATGAGAACAGGGAATTTATTGTCTCGTGGGGACGGGTATGAGGAAAATTTTTTTCTTCGAAACGGGGATAGGGACAGGGATGGGTAAAAGTATTACTAAATGGGGACGGGGACAAAAAAAGTTATACCTGTCCCGTACTTGCCTTGTTGACATTTCTATGGTTACCCAGTTGTAACTAATGTTGATTGGAGATAGAAGACCAGTCCAAAATTCGAAATTAGAGTTGTGAAAAGGGGTAGAAAAAGAAACAATTTCTTTTTTCTATTTCTTTGATTCCAAATTTACGAGATAAAAACCCAAATAATAAGAAGAGAAAATTATTCTTATTTTATTTTTTTCAAAAAGGTTAAACAAGTAATATAAATATATATATATTTATTTATTTATTTTCCTTATATTTTTTTAGTATCCATGAATTTTATTTGTTTATTTTATATTTATTTTTATTTTCAAATTTTAATTACGCGGCTCTAGCCTTTCACCCATCCAACTGTTTTTCTCAGCCGGCCCCACCCAACGTTCTTTCTTTGATTTTTTTCAGTTATCATTTTTTTCCAAAATAAAAATAGAAAATATGTTTGATAATCTAATTTTGTTTAGGGTAATTAACTTTAGCTTAATAAGTTATTTATTTTTGATAAAATATTTATTTTTATAAAAATAAATCAAATATATTTTATAAACTATGATTAATTTAATTTAATTAATTTAATAAAATATTATTTTTTAATAATAATTAATTTTTAATAAAATAAATTAATAAAAAAATAATTTCATAATAAATTATTATTTATAAAAATTAAATTAATAAAAATTTAATAAAATAAATTATTCTAATATATACTTATTATTCTTTAAAAAATAATTTAATTTAATAAAATACAATAGCAAATTAATTCTGAAGCAATCAAATAGAAATAAGGTAGAGAAGCTAAAATAGAAATATATTCAATCAACGAATAAACTCAAAGCAACAAGTTAATTTACTGATTATTGTTTTCCAAAACCAATCAATAGTCCTTCTCAGCATGAAGATAAAGAGTTGAATCTATTCTAATTGTCTGTGATGTCTTTTGTGGAGCAGGACAGAAACAATGGCAGAGAGTGCAGTAAGCTCTACTATCCAGAATTTCGTATCATTATTAGTCGACAAAGTAGGTTTGTTAAGGAACATTTTACAAAGAACTTGCTAGTATCAAGGTTGAATTGGAGAGTATAAAGACTTTCTTGAAAGATGCAGATTTAAGGGCAAAAACGAAAGACGACGAAAACACCAAAATTTTGATAAAACAAGTCAGAGGAGTGGCTTATCAGATTGAGGATGTCGTTAACGAATACATAATTCACTTGACAAAACAACGCCAGCGGCATGGCGTCATCAATTTCTTCTGCCATCTCGCTTGCTTAATCATAAAACTTAAGCCAAGACATAAGCTAGCATCTCAAATCCAAAACATCAAAAAATCAATTTCTATTTTTGAATTAATCCGTTTTTGGACAGCAAGCAAAAACCTCATGTTTTTGCAATTTGATAGCTCGAGTTTTGCCTGTAATTCCACCACGGCTGTGCTATCACTTGTAGGGGCTCAAAAGAATAAATCAAACGTAACAATTGGCTCCGTTTGAAGCATTGAAAAACAAAATAAATTGTGGTTTGGATAATTTTTTTTTTTTTTGGGTATTTGATGCTCAAGTTGCCAAATTATATTTTTCAGAAATAAATAATGCCATTGAAATGTATTTTCATTTGTTCCAATTGATTTTGGCAGAAACTTTGACGTCAGAATGTTAGATTCTAAATTCGTTTGAACGGATTTTTTGATCCGTTTTAACGGATTTATATCAGAATTTTTAAAAATTGTTAAAAATTTTTTGATATTTATAGAAAAGTTACTGAGATTTGTAAAAATATTATTGGAATTTATAAACAATTTATTAGGGTTTGTAAAAATTTGTTAGAGTTTATAAACATTTGTTGAAACATGTAGATATATATAAATTTATAGAAATTTCAAGAAGTATGAGATAGGCAAAATATGTTAGAGAATTTTAGAGTTTTTAGAATTTTTCAGAATTTTTCAGGCATTTTCGGCACTCCAAACAAAGGCAATATGTATTAGAAAGTTTTAGAAATTTTCAGAATTTTTTAAAATTTTTTTGGCATTTTTGGCACTTCAAACAAAGGCAATACATATTAGAAAGTTTTAGAAATTTTCACAATTTTTTAGAATTTCTCTAGCATTTTTGGCACTCCAAACAAAGCCAGAAAAACTAGTGGCAATGCAAAACACACACAGAAGAAAAAAAAAAGTGGCTCCAAATTAGCAAAAAATTAGTATGGAAAAAATATGTTCTATCTATGAGAAACATTGG
This sequence comes from Vitellaria paradoxa, assembly GCA_019916065.1. Lineage (NCBI taxonomy): Eukaryota > Viridiplantae > Streptophyta > Magnoliopsida > Ericales > Sapotaceae > Vitellaria > Vitellaria paradoxa. Next base: position 35,733,688 of record CM034234.1, read on the forward strand.
TATGAAACAAATTAGCAAAACATTTTGGAAGGCTGCAACTTGCAAGTACAATAACATAGACTTTTGGGGCCAAAATTATATTTTCTATCTATAAAATAGGACTAGGCAAAATTTTATGAATTTTGCAAAGCTTTTTTCATTTTGGATATTTAAGGATTTTAAAGAGTTTTGTACACTACCAATCCTGAAATTGACAATATTATATTGTGGGGATACTAGTTCTCACAAATATTTATATTTTTTCTCTTTATGTTTTATATTTTGATATTATATTTTGATATAAAGTTCGTGCCTTTGATTTGAAATTTGAAACCATCTTTGCATATATATTTTGAACTCTTTACTTGCCAATTTCAACTTCGAAAACATGAGATTTTTTTATAATGGAAACACCCCAATTCCCTTCCATAAAAACTTTTTGACAAACTTTAAAAACAAAATGAGTACATTTTATTGTGCACCTTTACTCTACAAGAGAATCTCAATTTGAACTTTTTATTTTCAATTGAAATAGTTAACTCCTCATGGTTATTGACAAAAAGAAAATAAAGAAAGGAAATTGAGAAAATTATGTATATTAATCTGTATCTTTACAAATGAATAGTAACCCTATTTATAGAGGTACCAAAGTACAATTAGAATAAAACACCAAAAAAAAAAGTACAATTAGAATAGGAATAGGAAAAAACTCTTACTATTATAAGTCTACCCAACCACTAGCTATCTGACTATTACTCAAACCCTATTAGTAATTATCTAATACATTAACATTAACATCCCCTCTCAAACTCAAGGTGGTAAAGCAGTAACCAACTTGAGTTTGGAAACAAGATTCGCAAAACGCCTTGGTGGATGAGGCATGGTAAAAATGTTTGATGTCTAGTCCACAGAAGAAATTGCTTGAAGACAAACAGTGCCACGAGTAACATGTTGACGTATAAAATGACAATCCAATTCAATGTGTTTAGTACGATCATGAAAGACATCATTATGAGCAATTTGGATAGCACTATGACTGTCACAGTGAATAGTTGTAGCACTGGGGGAAGACACACCCAAATCAACAAGAAGCTAGCGAAGCCAAAGAAGCTCTTGAGTAGTGTCTGCAAAAGCACGATATTCAGCTTCAGTGCTTGAGCGAGCAATGAAGGTTTGTTTCTTACTACGCCAGGAAATAAGCGAAGATCCCAGAAAGAAACAAAAGCCAGTGGTAGACCGACGATCAGTAGGATCTCTAGCCCAATCAGCGTTAGAATATGCACAAAGCTCCAAAGAAGAATGAGCAGAATAGTGAAGGCCATGAAATAAGGTACCCTTGACATAATGAAGGATACGAAGCACAGCAGCATAATGAGTAGAACGAGGTGCAATCATAAATTGACTTACTAAATGGACTGCAAAAGCAATATTTGTGACAATGAGGTAAATAAGACTGCTAACTAACTAACGGTAGAGTTTAGCATTAGCAAGAGGGGTTCCATCCAGGAGTATCAGCCGAACATTAGGTTCCAAAGGCGTGGAAACCGTTTTACTATTGCTAAAACCTGTCTGTGCAAGAAGATATGAAGCATACTTAGCTTGAGTAAGATAGTAACCATCGGCGTCAGATGAAACCTCAAGTCCCAAAAAATAACTAAGTGGACCAAGATCCTTCATCTCAAACTGATAACTAAGAAAGGGTTGAAGGTTAGAAATACCAGATAAGTCATCACCAGTCATCACCATGTTGTCAACATATAAGAGAAGAAAAATAGTTCCATGGGTTTTTCTACGGATGAATAAAGCAGAATCATAAGGACTAGAAACAAATCCCAACTGGCTAATGGTGGTGCTGAACTTTGCAAACCAAGCTCAGGGAGACTGCTTTAAACCATAAAAGGCACGGTTAAGCTTGCAGACCTTATTGTGAGGGTTAGAATACCTTGGTGGAGGACGCATAAACACTTCCTCAGTGAGGTCATCATTGAGAAAAGTATTTTTGACATTCATTTGAGAAAGTTTCCAATGATGAGAGGCTGCAACTGTAATTAAATTGCGAACAGAAGTATGGCGAGCAATTGGAGCAAAGGTCTCCTCATAGTCAATGCCATATTCTTGTGTAAACTCTTGCGCAACCAATCGAGCTTTATGACGCCCGATAGTACCATCAAGGCAAGTCTTAATTTTGTAGACCCACTTAGAGCCAATAGCAGTCTTTCCTGAAGGAAGATCAACCAAATCCTAAGTACAAGACTTTTCTAGAGCTTGTAATTCTTCTGCCATTGCTTGCTGCCAAAGAGGGTTAGTACTGGCCTCCTGAAAAGAGCGAGGCTCATGATGGGAGATTAGAGTGGAAAAATAATGGTAATCACGAAAACGAATGGGAAGTTCATTTACTCGTGAAGAGTGTCGAGGAAGTGGTGAATTAGATGGCAGATTGTGCTCAGTGGAACCAAAAGGACTAGTGTCTAGTGCAGGATCAGCAGCTAGAGCAGAGGGTTCAGGATGGCCAGGAACAAGGGGCTTATGCAAGTCATCATCACCAGCATTGTCACTAGGGAATAATGCCACAGAAGTGTCAGTAAAGAAGTTTGTGAAAGAAGACGGAAGTCGAAAAGAAAACATGGATGAGAACATTTTATGTTCCCAAAAAATGACATGGCGAGATATACAGATATGCTTAGAAAGTGGATCCCAACATCGATAACCCTTGTGTTCAATACCATAACCCAAGAAGCAACATAAGCGTGAACGAGGTTCAAGTTTGGAATGTTCATGGGGTTGTAATAACACAAAACAAGCACACCCAAAAACACGAAGATCAGTATAGGTTGGGGAATGACCATAAAGCTTTTCATAGGAAGAGATATTACCCAAAAGAGGAGAAGGGACACGATTGATAATGTAAACAGCAGTTAAAGAAGCTTCACCTTAGAATTGTTCATGACAAGATGAAAAAATAAGAAAGGTACGAATAGTATCAAGGATGTGACGATGTTTACGTTCAGCTTGACCATTTTGTTGAGAGGTGCCAGGACAAGAACAATGAGGAATTGTACCTTGTATTTTTAGAAATTGAAGAAAACTAGACTCTTTATATTCCATGACATTATCAGATTGAAAGATTTTAATTGGTCGAGAAAATTGGGTTTGAATCATTTTTGCAAATTCTGAATAAATTTGAGGTATTTGTGAACGATTATGTAATAAATATATCCAGGTATAACGAGAAAAATCATCCACCAAAATTACAAAATATTTTGAACCTCCCATTGTGGCATTAAGGGCAGGTCCCCATACATCAGAATGAATAAGATCAAAAGGTGCTAAAGAAACAGAAGTACTAGGATTAAAAGGTAAAGCTAGTTGTTTTCCAAGCTGAAATGACAAACAATCAAACTTTTCTGACTTAATAGAACCTAAATGACCACTAGAGATTAATAAACGTAAACGTCCTAAAGAGATATGAGCCAAATGAGAGTGCCAAAGATAAAGTGAAGAGGAGTCACTGGTTGAGGCTACAGACTGAACTAGAGTGGATGATGGTGAAGGTGGCAATCGCAGGTGAATGAGCTCAAATAAGCGTCCTTGTTTACGCCCTATCCCAATAGTCTGCCCCGTCGGTGGATCCTGCACAACACAGCCAGTAGAAGAGAAAACAACAGTGAGCCCAAGGTGAAAAAGTTGACCAACAGAGATAAGATTTAGTGTAAGAGAAGGTATACGATACAAATGGGAAATGGAGAGATTTGTGGTAGAGATAGATCCTACATGACTAACATGCATAGAGGTACTATTAGCAGTATTAATAACAGGAAGGTTAGGTGTAACTGTACAAGAATAAAATAAAGAGGTGTCTGAAGACATATGATTACAACATGCAGAATCAAAGAACCAAGATAAAGTACCTGAGGTGGTAGACATGGCAGTAGGCGGATTAGAAGAAGGCATCACTTATTTAACGATAGCCTCAATATCACTTAATGAAAAAGTAAGAGAAGACACCTCAGAAGTATTGGTTACGGCTGCAATTTGATTTGGCTTGGGTTGAGATGCCTGAGAAGAGGCTGGTAGTTGAGGGCATTTTAAGAGGTAATGGCCAGGACTAGTTTTGTGACATGTGGGACAAACACGAGAAGGGCAGCGTCCATAAGAATAGGAAGAGGTATTGCAAAGTTTGCAGTAAATTTGGCGAGACTGCTTTGAATTACTCCCACGAGATTGGGTAGATGAGGCTCTCCAAGATGAAGCACCAGGATGAGTGGTGACAGCAACAGTGCCAAGATGAGTGGTGACAGCAATAGTGTCAGGGGTTTTATAAATCTCCAATCGAGTCTCTTCAGATAGAAGTTCGGAAATAGCTTGCTCCAATGTAAGGAGAGGACTTCGGTGCAATAACGATGCTCGAACATGCTCAAATTTATCCGTGAGAGACATTAGAAAAATTATCAATCGCTGCTGATCATAATAAGATGTAAATTTGGTAGCATCGGTTGAACAAGTCCAAACAGGATCTGAAGTAGTTAACTGATCCCAAACTGCATGCATTTGAGATGGAAAAAAATGGATAGATTGGCCAGGCTCCTATCTCATATGATGAAGAGAATTGAGTAGTTGAAATTGGTGAGCAAGATCAGCAGTGGTGTACCTCTGTCGAAGAAAATCCCAGATTTCTTTAGTAGTTTCAAAGCAAACAAACTGTAAAGCAATAGATGGGGATGGAGTATTGCAAAACCAAGTAATAACTTGATGATTCTTACTTTCCTAATCCTCAAGTTGATAGCAAAAGCTTCATCGTCTTCCTTGGTAGAATCCTTTTGTGGTGCAGTAAGATCACCTGTAATATATCGCCAAAGTTTTCGACCTTTAAGAAAATTAGACATGGCTTAAGACCAAGAGATGCAGTTGGAGCCTTCAAGGGTGATGGTAATGGGTTTAGAGATCTCTGAACGATCCATAGGTTGGAGAACAAAGGTGTACTAACAAGAATCAAGTCCAAACGAGACTGTAGAGGCTGAACCGGGGCAAACAGAGGCCAAAAGGTAGGAACCGGTCCAGAAGGATCACAAAGAGAACTGAACCGGCCAGGAAAGATTTTCGGACCGGTTTGGCGGTTTGGTTGGACCGGAGTTGCAGCAGATGGCTATAGGACTGCACGGGACTGTGACGACTGGCACGGGACTTGCCTTTGACGCGGCTGGGCAAAACGTGAGTGACCCAAGAATAGGTACTGGGATGAACCGCGGGTTGGAGCGTGTGGCTGGTCACATGGCGCGTGGATCAAAGCGGGTGAAAGGTCAGCAACTTCAGGCGGCGTGTGGTAGTGCATGGAAGCGTTTTTGGTTGTGATTTTGGTACCAATATGTTCGTCTTAATGAGTAGAAAACAAATATATTATGGGTTTTGAAAAATAAGTGAGTAAAGAATATAAAATTACCAGTAAACAAAGCGGATATGTTTCTGGTAAGTGCGGAGGAAAAAAGAATTTTTTTTTATACCAAGGGCAAATTGCACGCTCAATGATCACGGACCATGAACTTGGCTCTGATACCGTGACAAAAGAAAATAAAGAAAGAAAATTGGGAAAATTATGTATATTAATCTGTATTTTTACAAAGGAATAGCAACACTACTTATAAAGGTGCCAAAGTACAATTAGAATAGGAATAAGAAACAAACTCTCACTATTATAAGTCTACCCAACTACTAGCTATCTGATTATTACTTAAACTCTATTAGTAATTATCTAATACATTAACATTAACAGTTATAGTCAAATTTCAATAGGAAGATATTAAATGTACCCCACTTTTTTTGGAGTGTGAGAAGTCAAAAATGGAGTGCATAATTTTGTTCCTCAAATTCTTTGGTGAAAAAAGACACAAGTCATCATTTGTGGTTTAATATTTTTAAATCAAAGAGCAAAGTGTAATGAGTATCCGCTATTACAATTAAAAGTAAAAAAAAATCAAAATGAGCTTCGGTACAAAGGATTCATAGAGAGCTTAATTGCAGAACTGTTATCACAGAAAATTTTTGGGGAATCATGTTGAGCATAGTTGATTGGACATCAATTGTTACATATTTATATATTCAAATTACACTTGCACACATCATAAAAAGATATAAAATCTATGTTTTGTGCAGATTTCATCTCCATATCTCCAAAGTGGAATATGTGTTGATTTCCATCACAAAAACAAGAAATTAAGCTACATTGAGGATGTTGAGAAGAAAGCATGCTGCACAACACATCAAAGGATTGAAGCTATTTCAGAAGAAGAAGAAAATTCAGTTGAAATCAATGCAAAGAGATCAGAATCACTATTCTGGAAATTTCTGCAGCAGAGGATCATATTCGAATATGGTTTTACTGTATTCAAATATAAGCTTCTTCACAGCAACGAATTCTATGTGACCCCAACTTCTCCATGTGATGTAACCTGCAATCCAGGGAGGGCAAATTAGTAAAAAAAAAGATATAGGAGAAAGAAGGAGCCATCATGAGGACTACATTCGGTTAGAGGAGAGAGAAAGAGAAGGAAGAGAGAAGGAGGGGGAGACACACACGAAAAACAGAGAACATTCGGGGGAAGAGATTCAGTTTTTGTAGAGAGAGTTTTGGAGAGAAATTCATTGAGAGTTCATAGTTTTACATTGGAATTTCAATTCGGCATTGGAGTTTTTGAGATTTACATTTTGAATTCATTTCAATTTCTGTAATCAGATTTTCAGTTCTAAATCCATTAAACTTTCATTTTCAGATTGAAATGTTCTCAATTCAGATTTCCATTTCTGTTTTTCTTTTTTTTAACATGCTCGGCTAAGTCTTCTTGGGCCAAGGCAAGGGTAATGCCCTTCCAATGAATCTCAAGTGGCCGAACTTCATGAATTTACTTTGAGTTCTTATGGTTATCAAGTCAATTTGCAGCTGGGTGTCTTAGAACTCATTGATTCAAGACCCGATTAATCCAACTTTGTATATCCTATTGATGAGTTCATAGGTGTTGCTTAACTTAGAACTCTCATGACATTGTTGTATGTGGGTTGCTAGAATTAGAACTCCTATTGTCCTTAAAATAGGTTATGCACATTGAGTGTTTAATCCATAGTTTGTTTCAATTGAAATTAATTTTCTCAAAAATCAGTACAAATTGAATTGGTAATTTATAAACTCTTGGCACTTGAAATTCATTCGGATTGGTATTAAATTTGTCTTGCTCAACTTTTTTTTATCACTTAATCTTTTAGTTTAAATTCACTTTGCTTTTGGAAAATTAGTTCAAAACCATCAACCAACCAAATCAGATTTTAACTTTCTATTTCACATTTTTCTGTGAGTTGTGTTTTGCCAAATTAATCTCCATTAGAGTCATTCATTTCATTACTCCCTAGATTCCTGTGGAAATGACCTGGGACTTACTAGTTATTTTGTGCTTCAACCACACCTTGCACTTGGGGGAAAACTTGTTTTGATTTACCTCACTTAACATTTTCTTTAAATTTGAATTTATAATCTGAATTTTCATTTGAGCTTTTATTTTGGAGTGAGGTAATTAAACAAGAACAAGCAATAGTTGAGACTTTCCAATATCCTTCTTAACTATATAGCTTGACTGGCACATGAAGCTGCAGTGATGAACTCAGCTTCAGTAGTGGACAAGGTGACTAAATGTTGCTCCTTTGAGGACCAAGATGCTACTCCTAGGCTCAACATAAATACATAACCCGAAGTACTTTTCCTATCATCCAAGTCCCCAGCATAATCACTATCCGTGTAGGCAATCAGTTTCCCATGTCCTCCCTTCTTGTAGAACGCACCAAAATCAGTGGTTCCCTTCAAATATCTTAGTAATCTTTTTGCAGCTTGAAAATGAAGTTCTGTAGGGCAATCCATGAATCTACTGATGAGGCTCACCACAAACATGATATCTGGTCATGTCGCAGTCAAATACGTAAGACTTCCTACAATTTGCTTATAGAAAGTGCTATCTATCCTCCCTTCACCTGCATCTTTCATCACCGGGGAGGAGTTGAGGTCTGTTCTGGGGTCTCTGGGATTTAAGCAAGGGAAGAGTATGGAGGATTGTAGGAGGATGATCACGAAGATTGACAAAGATGGAGATGGGATGGTCAATTTCAATGAGTTTAAGGAAATGATGAGAGGTGGTGGTGGTGGATTTGCTTCATTTTCAAGGTGAAGCATTTTCACCTTGAACGGTTTTACATTTCTGAGTTGTTATTAATTCATTTGCGTTGTAAATACCTTTTAAAGAAAAGGCTCTGAGAAATGTCTTGGTACATGTTTTTCAATTAATTGATCTTTGATCTCTCAACCATTTCTGTTTTTGGAACAAAATTCAATTGCAGTTGTCTGTTTTTGTGTTTCTGTAATTTCTTCTCCAGTTGATCTTCCTTTTGTTTTCTTGTCTGTATATATATGTGTGTATTTAATGGGTTGGTTCCGTTGGGACTTTCCAAGGAAACATTTATGCTTGAGGATTCTATGAAGGGTAAAGCTATGAACACTTACGTTGTTGATTGGCGTGGATCTTTCAACGAGTACAACCCCAATCAACGATTGTGGCTGGACAGTCTAGTAACTCTCCCTACACGCTTCCTCTTCAATAAAAGTCAACTTAGCCGCTCGTGAATTTCTAGAAAGAGCTCATCAGGCAAGTCTTTAATTATGTGAAGGCCAGTCCCTAAGTTTTAAAAATTTGGAATTTTATCATCAATATTTGTAAAATAAAATGTCATTTTTTACAAAAATAAAACAAAGATGCATATTTTTCTACTAGAATTTTCCCCCTGGGAGTTGTACATTGAGTTTGTGATAATGGCATTTTAATAATAAAAATGTATTTTGGTGGACTCTTAAACCTGTTGATCTACAAGAGAGTTACGTTATTTTAATAAATTTTTTTGATAAAATATTTTAGTGGTATAACGCTACTCCTTGGAATCAGAATTGCATAGTCCATTAAATGAGTTATCCTAATTTGGTTGGGCTCCACCTCGAGCAACCTAATTTGAGTTCGATCTAATTATATTCTTCTAACAGTGTAATTAGCAATGGATTTGCTGAATTCAAAACTCGAGATAATGTAAACTGAAAAAAGACTAATCTTTCAGTGTAAAACGTGGGCGTTGCAGGCAGATACAAGCTTGACCAAGTCTTTTCCCGTTTGGAGAGTAAACAATTCGTTTGAAGTATACACACACAAGCAATCCTTCAACTCGGTCAGCTTAGCACAACACCACGACTGGTTTGAGTCTTTGACAACGTTATTGCTTGAATGCATGGGCTCGATTTCTTGGTGCTACATTTGTTGTTCTTTTTATGTTTCTCATTTTTCTCCGCCCCGTGCTTCACTCCGAAACCACCACCGCTGCCGCCGCCAGTCTGCTGTGTGTGATAGAAAGGCAGGGTGTGGGACAGGGGCGGATCCAGAATTTTCAGCCAGGGGGGCACCGGGTATCTAAGACGGGAATAACAAGTTATCTTCGGACTAAGAGTAGGAAAGAAATAATATTACTTTTAGAGAGAAATAAAATTATTCTTGAACATTAAACTGTTGATTATACTTTTTTCAATTTAATGGTTTAACTAGTTATTTTAACAGTATCTGAGATTTAATAAGATATCTATCATTACTTAAAAAAATATAATTATTATTAAGTTTTTATTGTTTATAGAATTTATTATGTTATATATTATATTTTTTGATATTATGCACAAAAATATTGAATAGTGTAATAGGACAATATATTTTATTTCAAAAAAATACTTGGGTTTAATTTTTATAAACTCTTTTTATGTTGAAAATTTTTGAATTTACTTTAGTTTTTAAATAAGACAAATATAACCTAACTTTGAATTCATTTATTTTTCAATTAAAGGTAAAATGCCAAGGGCATTTTTGTAATTTAACATAAAAAATCCAGGGGGTCACTTGCCCCCCCTTGCCCTAACGTGGCTCCGCCATTGGTGTGGGATGAAATGACTTAATCTTTCCCCAGAGGTTTGATATGCAATTAATATAGGCATGTCCCTTTATTTTGTATTTTTTTGTTGTTGGGGTTAACAGTAATTAAATGGAATTTTGTTACTGCTCAAGCCAATTAATTGGCATCTAGTGCATTTGTACATCAGTTTCTATTTTTTATTTTGACAGTGAAGAGATAAAATAAGCAAAATTAAACGTGAGCTAGATTTGTCCAAAAGGTATGCATGATTTTTTCCTTGAAGAATTTGCTTAATTTTGTTTGTGGCCCGCACCCCTGCCGGGCTGCCATGCAAAGATCATCTCTTTGATGTCTATAGTGACCATCTCTCCATTACCTGTGTACACTTTCCTTTCCTGTCACAAATTGGTTCATCTGAGCGAAAGACACCATTCGGCTTCACCCGTCGCTCTCATAGCATTTGTCTTGTTTCTTTTCTCTTTAAGCTTTTATTGTTGACGTTTTCTACACAATTGTAGTAGTAAAAGCACTAAACTTTCAATCTCTGGCTTTTCCACCTAGATCACCCTTTGTTGATACCCCTTTTATTACTTCATCTCAAGATCTAGACCTTCTTTCGTACACATCTCCTTCCCTTAGTGCCTTCCTCTAGCAAAGAAACTCAGAACAGTAGGAACTTGGTGTTGTTTGACACAACCAACTGATTTACAAGACAGTGCTTTAGAACTCGTACTGTTAAAATTGTCTAATCTCTTTCTCGTCCTCTTGTTTTTACCATCCAGCTTCTCATTTGCTGGTTTTACACCCTCCATAGTCCAATGGGTAGCTTGATTATTATGCTGAACAATGTGCTTTTTATCCGATAATCTTAGGGCTCATCTAGTTTATTTTTCTATTTTTTATTTTTTATTTTTATTTTTATTTTTTTATTTTAAGCGCATTTATCATTTTGTTCTTTTGAAAACAAGGAAAACAAGTATAACGTATTTGGTTACTTGTATTTTTAAAATTTGTTTTAAAAAACAGAAAATGAGTTTATACATAAAATGAAAAATGATCAAAAATCATTTTGATCGTTTTCAACTTAAAACAAAAAAAATCTCAAAATAAAGAAAACAAAATATCTTTTATTTCCTTGTTTTGAGCATAAAACAGAAAATAGAAAATTAAACCAAATGCCTTCTTAATATTTATGATTTTTCTAAAACAACCTCATTTCATTTGTCGTGTAATTTGCCATCTTCACTTCACTCATTTAAAAGTGGAATTTCATGACTTTGAACTAGCGAATGGATATAGAATATTAAAAAACAGTGGAAATGGCTCATTGAAAAAAAAAAAAGAGAATTCTTTTGGGTAAAACTGTAATTTTTATGACTCTAAGGGAGAGGGGTCATAATTTCTCAAAAATTTGAGGCTTAATTGTAATTAACCAAAATTTTGGAGGCAATTTGAAATTCCTAAAACTTCTAGAGGCTAAATTGTATTTTTAAAAAATATTTAAGGGCAAAAATATAATTTTTCTCAAATAAATAGATGCATTGAGTAAGTTTAAGAAACACACGATACAGTGTTCTCTTTAGACAAGCAATTGACCTCCCTAAAGATATGGAGTAATGTACGTTTTATATGTTGGTGTATGTCGTGCAATCTGGTGACTTATGTGCAACCTATGGCCCACGTTTCTTATTTATTTAGAGTAGGTGACGTGAATTTGATCTGATTTGGGTTTTAAAAAGTATTATCATTTCATTTGTTACGTAATTGTCATCTTTGCTTCACTTGTTTAGAAGTGAAATCTTATGATTTTAACCTCACAGATGGATGCATATAATGTTATAAAATATTGAAACGAAATTTGAAAAAATACAAATTTTTTAGGAAATAAAAATTTTTTAGGGTCAAATTGAAATTTCTCATCACTCTAAGAGAGAAATTGTAATTTCTCAAAATTCTGAAGGAAAATTGTTATTAACTAAAAGTTTGAGGGCAATTTGAAATTCCAGAAATTTTCAAACTAAACTGTAATTCTCATAATTCTGGAGGCAAAATATAATTTTCATAAACTTGGGATTGAATTACAATTTTTGAAACCTTTTAAATGGTATTCCAAGGGAATATTCCCTTTTAGTGAGGTAGGGTGTGGAAAATTAAAAAAAAATGTTAGTTTTTTGAAATTTTAAAAATATTTAAAATGTGAAAGAAATATATCCAATTGTTTTTTTTTTTTTTTCTGTAAACTTATCCAACCTAACAACTGAAGTCAAAACTTAGTTAATTATTAAAAAAAAAAAAAAAAACCAAAAAACTAAAGTTAAAGATGAGGTACGAGAAGGGCGTTTGTAGTATAGAAAACCAAAAATTAACAGTGATGTGATGTAAAAATGATATGTGATAAAATTTAATTAATAGTGATGTGATGTAAAAATAATATGTAATGAAATTTAATTGAAAGTATTTAAAAATTTTTAAATTTTTTAAAAAAATTTTAAAAAAATATACGTCACCAAACGGCCCCGAACTTTTAATTTTCTTTGTGACCAGGCGGTTCGACTGGCAGCTTGCAGAAGTCTTCGTCTTCTTCACCTGCCAAAATAAAAAGTCTTGGTCAATTCAAAAACAAAAAATAATAATAATAAATAAATAAATAAAAGGTCTTGATCTTCTTCGTCAGCGAACTGGGTCGGCAGAGTACTCACTCGTCATTCGGTGATGAAATTCCGGCAAGGCGTACGGGCGCGTCAAGCCACTGTTTTTAATTTAGTTTGAACTGATGTGCTCGTATCATCGTCCTCCACCTACTGGTAAGCTCAATTTCTATTTTTAAATTACTTCGGCTCCGGACAGCGATCAAAAACTTCCTGTCTTAGCAATTCGATGGCTCGAATTTTGCCTGTAACTCCACCACGGCTGTGATCTCACTTGTAGGGGTCAAAAAAATAAACCAAACACAACATTACAATTGACTACATCCACAATCCAGGATCCGAGAACTTCACTGTATCTGAAACATCACTGAGGAGAAGAATAGGCATGTCTCACTCAACTCAGTTCTCCCTGTCTCTGTCTCTGCCTAAACCCAGTAGCCCCTGCCCGAGCTCCCCTGAGCTCAGGCTCTCTCTTTCACATTTTGCCCTCACACACACACTGCTCAGCTCACACCCTTCCCCTTTTAAACACCCATGTTTCGGCTGATTATCAGAGAGAACAGCTCAGAGAGGATAGTAGAGAAATAAGCCCGTCAATGGGCGGATCCGGATCTGATCTGCATCATATCTGTGAGGCTTAGATTCAATTATAATATATTTAATTCAAATCTAAAAATAATGGGATTTGATTTGTAAGATTTACTCTAAATTCATGTAGCTCGCAGATCTAACATGTCTTGAAAATTAAAATTTTTAAATCATCGGTTCATAAAAATAAAAAATATATTTTATTTAAAATATATTATGTATATGTATAGGAAGTAACAAATTTTTTGATAAATCATAATTGGTAAGATTAAGGGTTTAGGAGGCGTTTGGAGCGTTGAAAAATAACGAAGAGTGTGATTTGTGTAACTTTTTGGCGTTTGACGCGTAGTTACTAAACTATATTTTTCAGAAATGATTAGTACTTTTTTTGACTTTTACGTTAACTTTTCGGAGAAAGAATATGTTCAAACGGTTTTTTTGAAACCATTCAAACGATTTTATATCAGAATTATTTGAAAGTTGTTGAAAAATTCTTGGGACTTTTTTTTTTAAAGGCAAAATTCTTGAGACTTGTAGAAAAGTTATTATGGTTTGTGGAAGTATTACTGGGGTTTGTAAAAAATTTATTGAAATTTATAAAATTTTGTTGAGATATGTAGATATGTATACATTTATAGAAATTTTTATGAAGTACAAGAAAGGTAAAATGTGTTATAGAGTTTTATAAATTTTTCGAGATTTTCAAATAATTTTTCTAACTTTCATTGCACCAAACAGACCTTAATATGATCAAGTCTATTTTATAGACATTTTCAAAATCGTAAGCCTTGTTTAATAAAACGTATTTATTATTTTTTATTTATGTATATAGATTTTGAAAATCAACAACAAAAATATGTTTGTTAAATTTATTTTTATTTCTTTGTTTACGAAAAAAGCATTTTCATCCTATTTTTTTTTTTTTTTTTGTTGTTGTAAACATTTGTCAATTTTAATATTTTGTTCATTTTTATTGCATCATATTAAAATAAATTATTTTATTTAAATATTTTATTAAACTAAAACTATTTTTAATAAACTATTTTAATAAATAATGTTTCGGCTGATGAGGAAGTCCAACCAACGTGGGTGGACCTCCAGCTCCACAGAAATCACACAAAAGCAGGAAGACTTGACAACCTTCCTTTTCTGTTCCTCAGAAGAACTGATCATGTATATATCTTAGATTTAAATTCCTAATTCTACAATTGTATGTTGTAGGAAAATACGACAAGTGGAGCGTTGAATTGAAGTGATATATGCAGGTAAGATTCACTAAACCATAGTTGACGTAATTAATTAGAATCTCCTCATCTTATTGTTAGCTTATTAAGTATGTTAAAAAAATAATATAATTTGAATTTAAAATATAATATTTAGTCTCATATTTTTTATTTAAAAATTGGAAAATAAACCCTGGGAAAGTTCATAAAACAGAAAATTGTATCCAAGTCATACTTTGTAATCTTTTAAAGCAATTAGTCATACCAAAAAAAAAATATTGCTTTTAAGTCACATTAATGTGGAAATTTTTGTATTTAAGTCACACTTTTGAGTAGATCCCACGAGTTTGTTTTAAAGATAATTTATAATATGACGTAAATGCCATTTTTTCTATAATTAACTGAAATGAAGTTGGAGAGAATTATGGAACCGAGAATCACGTTTTCCGTTTTTGTTTCATTCCTTATAAATCGCGTGAACAAGCATATAGTGAGATAAAATTCTGTTAAAGGATTATATACGAAGGAATACATACAGATTACACGAGTTTGTGCTGTGAGATTAACATCGGTCGAAGGAATACATACGGATTTGGATTACGCATTTGAGTGAGTTTGTGCTGTGAACGATTTCGGTCAGTCATGTCTTCGAATTTGATGCTGCTATGTAAGTTTGGTACAGAGACTTTTGTAGTCAATTTGAACTGTGAAATGTCATTTTCAGATTTTGCGTTAAAGGTGTGTGAGAATTGGTCGAGTTTGAATTTAGAAAATATGTCATTTAGTTACTCAATCCATGAATATTCTTCATGTTTTCTGAGAAACGATGTTGATTTTCAAAATATGATGATGTTGGCTCGCATGGTTGGTTTGTGTTATATATCGATTGATGTTTTTTCCGGCGGTTTGAACACAGTACCGATCCAAAATAGTACCGGTACTGTTTCCAGCAATTTCGGTACTGTTTCTAATAGTGTGCCAATTGGTGATGCTGGTTCTGGTCTGGATTCGTATGATGATTACTGTAATGTTGATGTGTATCGTAGTTCAATTTCAAGCCGTAAGGATAAAGCATTGTTGTGTTCTAATTGGTCGTCATTAATATTGAGAGTGGGACAGGAATTCGTATGAGGTGTTGATGAGTTTCGTAATGCAATTTATCGATATGCTACAGAGGTTGGTTTTGAATTTTTGTATGAGAGGAATAACAAGGATAGAGTCGAAGTTGTTTGTGCAAAAAAGTTCGCTTAAGGGTGTCCGTGGTCAATTGTTGCATCGTTATCAAAAGTTAATCGTAATTTTTACATAAAGAAATTCAACAATGTTCACAGTTGTGGTCCGACAATTATTAGGGATAGGTCTAAGAGGATGAGCAGGAAATCTTTAGGTAAGTTGATTGTTGATCAGGTAGTATTAAAACCTTCAATGTCGCTGGTCAACGTTATTATATTTTTTAAAAACAACTATAGCATGGAAATTAGCTATGATAAGGCTTGGAGTGCTTTAGAGAAAGCTAAAGACATGATTTATGGTGAGTATGCTGATTCGTTTAATCACTTAAGTTGTTATGTGAAGGCTGCAATGGATCTTAACCCAGGCAGTCATATTGTGTTGGATGTAGATGACGGTATAAACCGGTTTAGATGGTTGTTTGTATCATTTGGGACTAGTATATGTAGATTCAAATATTGCAGGCCTATCATTTTTATTGATGGTACTTTCTTGAAGTCACGTTTCAAGGGTATTCTGATGGCAGCTACTGGCAAGGATGCGAATAATGGTATGTTAATGTTCATAATTTTGTGCGGTACTGTTTTTATGCGCTACTATTTTATTATGTGGTACTGTTTTTAGTAAGATGTAGTATCGTATAAACACAGTACCAAATGTATCTAGTCATACAAAGAATGATACTGTTTTTATGCGGTACTGTTTGTATGCGGTACTGTTTTTGTGCGGTACTATTTTTATGAGGTACTGTTTTATTATGTGGTATTGTTTTTAGTAAGATGTAGTATCGTATAAACACAGTACCAAATGTATCTAGCAATACAAAGAATGGTACTGTTTTTGTGCCTGTTTTATTATGTGGTACTGTTTTTAGTAAGATGTAGTATCGTATAAACACAGTACCAAATGTATCTAGTATTCAAAGACCACAAGTACACCATACAAAGAATGGTACTGTTTTTATGCGGTACTGTTTTATTATGTGGTACTGTGTTTAATTCGATACTGTTTTTATGTTCATCTTCAGGGTTATTCCCATTGGCATTTGCTGTTGTTGATTCAGAGAATTTTGATAATTAGTCTTGGTTACTAGGTCATTTGTGTGAGATATTGAACCCCTCTGAAGATTTTACAATTATTTCCGATAGAAATCCTGGATTGATGGAATCTTTGTCAATTAAGTTTCCTACATGTCATCACTTTTTCTGTCTACAGCATTTGAAGAACAATTTAAGAGATAAATTTAGTCGTGGTAACAAATCTAATGGTTCCCGTGAATACATTGTGAACTTGTTTTGTTAGTGTTCTTATGCTCCCACAGTTGCAGCATTTAAGGAGAAGTTAGATGTTTTGAAGAGGGAATGGGGTGCAATTGTGGATAACTTTTTGAGTGGATTGCCTGTGCAAAATTGGACTAATGCGTATTCTTGTAGAAGAAGGTATGGTGAGATGTTTTCAAATGCCATTGAATCTTTTAACTCATGGATTCTTGATGCAAGAAATATGCCAGTGGCACATTTGGTGGACAAGATAAGGGTTAAATTAATGGAATGGTTTGCCATAAGAAAGCTCGATGCTACAAAGTGGAATGGTGTTCTATGTCTAAGACTGGAAGAGAAGTTTAATGCACTTGTTGATGCTGGTAGAACATGGACCATCAAGATGTGTTCAGATAGTATTTATGAAGTATTTTTTAATCCTTCAACAACTGTTGATTTGGTGAATTGTACATGTTCTTGTTATGATTGGTAAATTTCTGGTTTTCCATGCTCTCATGCATTTGCTGTTATTGGGAGGATTAACAGACCTTTGAGTGAGTTTGTTGATGAGTACTTTCATGTTAATAATTACAAATTGGCATATGAAGGTGTGATTGTTCCAATACCAACAGATATAATCCAAGAGTTTGCAGGCTTTAATAGTTCAATATTACCTCCAATAACACAGAGACCAGCTGGAAGGCCGAAGAAACGTAGGATTAGATCAACTGGTGAGCTTGTACAAAGAATTCGTTGTGGTCGTTGTGGTCGCATGAGCTCTCATAATAAGAAGACTTGCAAAGAGCCGTTGAGTTGAATTGTTTTTTTTTTCCTCCCAAAATTATGCTATGAAGAAGTCTGTTATTGTTTGTTTGTTATGGTACTATTTTTGAATTAATAATGAGAATGAGTATGTTTCAATCCATTTTGTGATAGTTATTTATTCAGCGATATTCGTTTTAATGTTGGTATTGAGAATGACAGCGGTATAAAACAGTACCGGTACTATTTTTATTAATACTGGTACTGTTTGTAATAGTGTATCAATTTTAGATTTGCAGACAGTACCGTTGTCATTCTTATATTTAAAGGACATAAATATTTGTTGGTGACAATAGTTGTAAGTGTTTTCACAAGTAAACTTCATTTACAATACGTTGGTATTGAGATACTTCATACAAACAGTACCGGTATAAAACAGCACCGGTACTGTTAATATTAATATCGGTACTGTTTCTAATAGAGTATCAATCAGCACTATTTGTAGCACTATCAACATAACAAGAATCAACATCCAAGAATTATCATACAAATCGCAAAAACTATGACTATTTATGTTACCACAAATAGTACCATTAACTGAACATTGACTATTTGTATTAGTATAAACTGTATCAGTCAATTTACAGGAAAAAAATGTTGAATATACAAGTATGTTGTTAAAAAGAAACAGAGTGTGCACTAATACTGTTTTAATTACAATCACAATGTTTGTACATCACTGATGGACAGAAATTGTGATAGCATATTTGCTCTGTAAGCTTGTACAGCTTTTTCTGAAAGCATCGGTTCAAGTGGTTCGTCATTTGATATGCATTGCATTACGTAGCACACCATTGGCCCACAGTCAACACTGCACACAAGATGTTATAGATTGTAAGAATTTAGTTAGAGGTGTTCAACAATTTGCATGAATAAAAAAGGGTGTGGCTTACGTTGTAGATCCTTGTTGTGGGCAATTTGCTGCAGAAACAATTGGGTATTCGAATTCCATGCTGGTATGTTTAATGTTTTTTGTTATTGGATCATTGAGGTATTGGTCTTTAAGTTTCGATTCTATATACTCTTTCTGATACAATATGACAAATGTGGAGACAGTATGAGTTTTAATAAATAGTACCGGTACTGTTGTAAATAGTAGAAAAGAGTACCAATGAAATTATGTATAAAATTTACACACAGAATCTTACCACTTTCCTTGCATCCTCAAGATACAAATCTTTGGAATTTGCTCTACGTGGTTTCATGGAATTATAATGTGTCCATGTCCACTTGTCTCTATCCAATACAAAAAAGGTCCAATGGTTGGGATCAACAGGAATTCTCGTTCCACTTGTATTCAAAGGGAATACAAGTGGTCTGTATGTATCAGATAGTTGCAGCTTTTGATCAATATGAGTTTCTTGAGCTGCATGATGTCTCTCAAATACAACAAATGTCTGAAACAATAAAAAATGCATGTTGTCAAATACTACATGCTTGCGGTACTGTTTCCCCTAAGATGCATGGTCTCGCAAAAACAGTACCGAATGATTGTAGTATGCCAACAATAATATGAAAATAAAAAGAAGTCTCATATCCATCGCATGGCTGACAGTACCATATGGATGACAGTACCACATGTATGCGGTACTGTTTTTATATATAAGATGAATGCTATTTGAAAAACAGTACCAAACGATAACAGTATGCAAACAGTACCAGATGAATGCTAGTTGAAAAACAGTATCGAACGATTATAGTATGTAAACAGTACCAGATGAATGCTACTTGAAAAACAGTATCGAATGATTATAGTATGCAAACAGTACCACGTAATTAAAAAAAAAGTCATATCCATGCCATTTGCTGACAGTACCACATGGTCGAGAGTACCACATATATGCTGTACTATTTCTGAAAACATTTATGCTCTATAAAAAGAGTACCGAATATATATAGTATGCAAAAAGCACAATTTAACACAGAAAGAGGTCACATATCTTACCCAACACAAACTGCTGAAGTATAAGCATCTTTTGGAAAAAGTGCTGTTGACTGATTCATGTTGTGTTGATTCCAGATAGCGTGCATGACAGTCAATTAGCTGGGCAAATATTGTGATTAGTAAATATCAGATTAATTTGTTGAATTTAAGAAATAGTCAACATACTTTATTAATTCTGTAGAAATATAAGTTAATCATATATGCCTACCATGTTTGATATACTCTCATTTGCTATGAGGTTGTAGATATCTTCAATGCTGATCATGCAGAGTGGTTCATTTGGTACAGCCCAAACAGTTGCACTGTGTTGTGTGTATACAGTGAGCAGTGAGATGTCAACAAGATCAGCCAAAAAAAAAAAACAACAATAACATGAGTTAAGTTTGAAATGTTTATGTTAACAGTACTAGATAAAGGAATGACAGTACCAATTATTGTAAAAAATAGAGAACAGTACCAGATGATAGCAAGTAATTTTTTTTATAATTGACAAGTAATAAAAAAGAAAGAGTTAAATATTGTCTTATGCTTTCCTCTCATTATCAATAAGTTTTAAGATCCGTTCATTTTCTATGTTCGATAGATGTGTGTTTTGTTGAAAAGTTGAAATAATCTGCTTAAGTGAAGGTTGCTTGAGCTCGGTTTGATGTGTAGACAATTGTAGAAGATCAATGTCTATAACGTCAGATTCTATATCTTTCGGGAAAACTGCCGCAGTGTCTGCCTTTTGTTTTTTGGCAACCTTCTTTTTACCACTGTATGTGAACTCAGGATCTCTTTTCTTTTGGCGTGTTTTGTCCTTGAGCCTTTTGTATATTGAAGGTGGTTCGTTTGCAGGTGGAGTTTGTTTTTCATTGGTATCCGATTTCTTTGGCCTTCTAGTTGCTGCATGTTTCTGCGTCACCTGGTGGACACTAGATTCGACAAGTTCAGACCTTAATAATTCAACAACTGCATTCACATTATCAAGTTCTTCTTTCAGGTTTGTGTTTTGCAAGTTGAGATTTTCATTGTCAAGGAACAACTTTGTCAGAATTTCATCTTTTTTCTGCTATTTGCTTCTCCAATTCAGCAATTTTATCATCTTTTTCCTTGACTTGTTGCTCCAGCTCTTCTATTTGTTCACGGTTCAAAATTGATAAAACTGAAGCAACTGGATCATTATTTTGCTGAACTGGTACTGTTTCTGCTGATGCAGCCTGTCTTGCCTATTGTTCTGGTTCCTCTTGTTCTAGTGCCTCTTGTTCTGTGACTTTTTCTGTTATTTTGTCTGGTAAGGTGCCTTCATCAGATTCTGGTACTGTTTCTGGAAGAATTTCAGCTATGGCAAAGGGAACAGTACCAGATTGATTGAGTTCAGGAGTACAAGACACCTCTTATTTTCGCTTGCTTTTAGTTGTCTTGTTCAAATGCACTATGTTTGTCTTCAGTTTTTGAAGAATGTCAGAAATTACTAATTCATCATCACTTATTTTTTCTGACGCAATGATGTATTCTTCTGTTTCTGTCCTTTCATCATCATCATTATCATCATCATCATCATCATTATCATCATCATATTGTTGTTGTCCATCCTCCTCCTTCTCGTCATCCTCCTCCTCATCATTATCAAGATCAGGTACAATTACCTGATATTTTGTTCATCAATTATAGAATTCATTAGTATGTCCATGAATACATTGTTGAATCTAGAATGATTTTATTTATCAGATGCAAACAGTATCATGAAACACAAAAAGAGGTGACAAATACAAATAATAGCTGATAGTACCACACGGATGACAGTATCAAATGTATGCGGTACTGTTTTTTTTAAGGATGCATGCTCGTTCAAAAACAGTACAGAATGTATATAGCATTCAAACAGTATCATGAAACACAACAAAACAGTACCGCATACATGAAAAGAAAAAGAGGTCTCAAATGCAAAGAATAGCTGACAGTACCACATGTCTGCGGTACTGTTTTGTTAAGAATGCATGCTCTTTGAAACACAGTACCTAATGCACGGATGACAGTACCACATGTATGCGGTACAATTTTTTTTGTATAAGATAAATTCTATTGGAAAAATAGTACCGAATATTCTTAGCATGCAAACATGATTTATTTTATCAGAAATAGTACCTGATTTTTATTCAACTTTTTGAGATTTATTTTTTTCAATGCATTGGACAATGGCTTGAGATCCCAGACTAGACATCTAGGTGTTGCACTCTTCTGTACTTGTTGGACCAGAGTGGTGTGCTCACAGATCCAGTACTGCATCATTTGTTAGGGCTGATTAGTTGAATGAAGTTCATAAGACAGTACCAACATATAATATAGAATATGATATGAAAAGGTTACCGGTAACATCATGACACAGCCTGCAACACCTTTGTTCCTAGAATCTGAGCACAAACTGTTCTCCAAGAATTCCAGTATATGTGCACTCCAGTTGTATTGGCGGATTTGATCCAAATTTTCAACCAATGTTGTGTAGTGGCATGACAATGAATGTCCTTTGTTAGGGACAAACAACGTTGCCAAACAGAATAGTGTCAAAAGTCTTGCAACATCTTTTCTGCCAATGCATGTTTGCTCTTCAGCAGCCTGCCGCAAAGCATTAGATATGTTATGTTTCTTAATTCTTCGTAACCTAGAGAATCTACGAGAGACGAATTCAGTGCCTGGCCTTGCGATTTTTTTGACACTGTCTATCAGTTGTTCACCATCTTCTATTGCAAACATTGTTCGCAACTCTTTCTCTCTGATGCAAAGCTTTATTCCACCTAAGTTGAAAGTTTTGGACTGTGGGTCAAATGTTTTGATGATTGTTTCCACATCAACATTGCTTTTCCTCGAGTAATCTTTGTTAATTTCACAGTTTAAAATAGTGAGGATGAGCTTCCAAAATGGAGAATGTTTGAGATATACATTGTGTGCTTTTGTCAAGTTGATGGTTTCAACTTCATTAATGACTGAGATTAGGTTCGAACGGTACTGGATGCTCACCATGTTTGATTTTTTATGAGCGTGATTGCAATACCTGTAATTCGTAACATTTGTTTTCTGTTAGAGATAAAATGCAAGATCATATAGATACAGTACCACTTCTATGACAGTACCGCATGTCTGACAGTACCACATTATGCGGTACTGTCTCACAAAATATGTTTGCTTTGCAAAAACAGTACCGAATGATTATATCATGCAAAAAGCACCATTAAACAAAGAAAAGAATTACACATACAATGAAATGACATACAGTACCGCATGTATGACAGTACCATAGTTTGCGGTACAATTTTTTTTTATGATGCATGCCCATTCAAAAACAGTACCGCATGACTCTATAATGCAAACATCATATTTAAACATAAAAATGGCTCACATATCAAAAGAATGACCGACAATACCGCATGTATGACAGTACCATAGTCTGCGGTACTGTTTTTTTTAAGGATGCATGCTCGTTCAAAAACAGTACCGCATGACTCTATCATGCAAACATCATATTTAAACACAAAAATAGTTTACATATCAAACGAATGAGAGACAGTACCGCAGACATGTGATACTTTCATACATGCGGTACCGCATGTATGAAAGTATCACATGTCTGCGGTACTGTTTTTTTATGGATGCATGCTCATTCAAAAACAGTACCGCATGACTCAATGATGCAAAAAACAGTACCGCATGACTCTATCATAATACAGTACCACAAAACCTGTTATTAGAAAGATAATCGAAAACCCTAAACAGTACCACACAATAAATATTCAAACCGTCGATATGTGTTTTATCGAAAAACCCTAAAGAGTACCTTTAACCGAATATAGTACCTGTTTATTGCAAAGGACTGTAATGTGTGGATTTGCTTGGCGAAAAGTTAGGGATCGATTGAGGCTTTATTTGGAAGAAGTTTTGATTAGTTTTCAGATGATTTGTGAAGAAATTGGAAAGTCGCGGAACGTTTTCGATAAAATAGGGGGTTTTTCAAATAATAGGTTTTGTGAGTGAAAGATGCGCGAGGTCCTTTTTTGTCTTTTCGTTGCAAATATAACTTATTCACAAATAATTTTTAAGGGTATGACTTAAATCCTTAAAAGTCTATAAATTGTAACCGGCCTCCAAAAATCCCTTCATGAAATTATATCGATCCATTATCAATAAATATTTCTTTTCTTTTTGTTCTTCTTTTTTCTTTTTATTTTTTATTTTATAATTATAGTATTGGAGCGATTGATCTGTTTATTTTCAGCTCTCTAGCCATTCATTGTAGTCTTAATAGGCAGACACCTTGGCCAGTTGTTACATTTTTAATTTAAGTACGTATTGGCTCATGATATATATATAGCATGCACAACACGATTTGAACACAAAAATAAGTAAATTTTTAAAAAATTCATGATATATAGCAAGTAAAAAGATGTATTTTAGTCATATATATACAAATATTTATTTAAATTTAATAAAAAAATCAATGGAATAATAATTAGAATTAAAAAACAAAATTATGTAATTTATATCGTAATTGTCGTAATATTCTCTCTACATAATAATTATTTTCTATTAAATAAAAAAAATAAATCAACACATTATTTAGAAAAATATAATTATATCATAAAATAAATTATGAGATGAAAATAGATGAGCCATCCCTAATTGTAATCCCAAAAAAATAAAAAATAAAAATAATAAATTGGGGGGGCAAACTCTTCGAAGATGGTTAAAAAAAAAAAAATTCGCAATAAATATTTTGTGCTACCATCAAAAAGTGTTAGAGAACTTAGAGGCAAATTAAGCAAAAAAAAAATCTTAACCATATTTTTAACGTGTTTCTACAGTGTTCGAAACCAAAAAAAAACTTAAAAATAAAAATAAAAGGACACGCTTAATCATATGCCTGATACGTATCCATTGCATGTCAGTTGTGTGCTCATATCTGGAGTGTCTGGTACTGATTAGCTAGCATTTGAAGAGTGTTCATGCTTAGTAAACTATTTATTTTAATAAAACAAAACTAAATATATTTTACGAAATATACTAAATTTAATTTAATTTAATTAATTATATAAGTATTTATTTTTAATAATTATTAAACTTATTTTCCATTATCATTTTGCATTTGTCAATCTTAATTCAACATGCAAAACCCAAATTAGAAGTTCTCCATTTCCACCCCCGCGCGCGTAGGAAGAACGCATAAGGTGGGTGTCATCCTCCTACCTTAGTGATGATAATCTTAGATTGAAGATGGTGAAGAAGAGTTGTAGAAGATCTCCCAATGGACTCTCAATGCTCCACCCCACTCGGTCTCTTCTCTACCCCTCTCTCTCTATATCCTGGTGCAGCCATGGGGTGATGAAGTGAAACTGGAGAAGAAGGATTACATGGGTTGTAAACACAACACTGGTTGCTGTCTCTGCCATCATCATGTGAATGAATAAGTTCTCCCCTCCCAAACTCTCCTATGCACGTATCCTCCTCACTGCCATTATCATGTTGGTTTTTCATTTTTGTTTTCTTATTCATATACTGAATGTTGGTTCTTTATTTTATGTATTTGTTATTTGAATATTGAATACGAATAAGGATAGCTCGATAGTTTGTTTCCTCTCTTTTTTGTCTCTCTTCTCCCTCTCTGGCTTCTCTCTCTCTCTCTCCAACTTTCTCTCTTGTAAAGAGTAAGACAACTAGATGCCCCTTCGGGGGTGGTTGAGCGGAAGTTCGGAGATGTCTCAGAGTCTGGGCCGCGTGCGGTCCCAGGTTCGACTCCCCTTCGGGGGGTGGGTTACCACTTTGGCGGATTTCTAACAGCTTCCCTCGATCGAGCCGGTCAGCCAGGGCTTGCCTAGGCTGGTTTACCACCTCGTGGGCCATTGCCGGCTTGGTCCACGGGACGGGCTTCACCCAGTGCGCACCTTCGGGTAGCGGCTGCGGATTTCTTCCCGACCCACAAAAGAGTAAGACAACTAGATAAGAACATTATTATGGGAAAAATTAGCAACACATCTTGGAAGGCTGCAACTTGCAAGTACAATAAAATAGACTTAATTTGATTAGATTAATTTCACAAAATATTTATTTTTAATAATAATTAATTTCTAATAAATATATTAATAAAGAACATAATTTAATAATAAATTATTATTTATTAAAAATTAAATTTATAAATATTTCAATAAAATAAATCATTCTAATATGTACTTATTACTTATTAAAAAAAATTTAATTTAATAAAGTATGTGTCACAGCAGCAAATTAATTCTAAGGCAACCACGTAGAAACAAGGTAGTGAAGCTAAAAAAGAAATATTCAATCAATGAATAAACTCAAAGCAACAAATTAATTTACTGATCTTTATTCTCTAAAACCAATCAACTCTCCTCTAGATGGGAAGACATAGAATTGAATCTATGCATTCTAATTGCCTGTGATGTCTTTTGTCGAGTAGGACAAAAACAATGGCAAAGAGTGTAGTGAGCTTTGTTGTCTAAAATTTGGTACCATTATTAGTCAATGAAGCAGATTTGTTGAGGAACTTTCACAAAGAAGTTGCTAGCATTAATGCCAAATTGGAGAGTGTAAGGACTTTCTTGAAAGACATAGACTCAAGGGCAAAAACAGAAGATGAAAGAGCCAAAAACTTCACTCGTCAATACTCTCCTTCAACTTATATAGTACCAACTTGTCTCTTTCATAGCTAAAGAGCATCATGGTCAAAGTCTAAAAACATTGCTAATTCTGGCAATTAGTTTTTTTCATATCTTATTCCTAGGCAATTTTGATTATCATGTTATCATAATTGTAGTAAAAGTATTGAACTTGAAATTTATAGCTTTTTTACCTAGATCACCTTTTGTTGATTATGGAGGAGATTTTCGAGCTTGGCTAAAATGACATAGATACCTCCAGGCATTGAAGGAAATCCTAAATAGGTCGAGCCGACCTCCTAAGCTGATTGACCGATCTGTCGAGGCCAGACGGTTTGAGGCCGAGCTCTATATTCCAGGTTGATTGGAACTAAGTTGAGTCTAAGTGCGTGCACGAGATCTACATGATTATAATCCCAAGATTTGCGCCGTGGTTATTGATTTGGGATCATCAACTTTGGCAGAAAATTCTAAGATTGATTTAAATCTTACACTTTCCTTATCCAAATAAGGAAGCTGCGGCGAGTCAATGGAGAATTCTGAGTTGTTCTTTCTTTGAATCAGCAGGTCATTCCTATAAATGGGGAAAGAAGTCACTATCATAGATGTACTACTTTGACCTTTCGTTACTCTACTGAAATTTACTTGGACATTCTCTAACTTGATTGTCGAAGAATCTTTGGCAAGCATCCGTGGGTCTCTCAGGCAAATAGGTTTCTTTATTTTTGTCGAGTTATCCATCAAGAAGACCAGATTGAGGGCCACAAAAAATCACCATTATCAATTGGTGCCATCTTTGGGAAATGACGTTTATTGCCTTTTTTATGGTATGTACTAGATCTAAGATACAAACTCATCAAGATCAATCAACTTCGTCAATGGAGAACCAGAATCAAGGAGACGACAGGATCACCGCGATGGAGTGACAGTTTGCAGGCATAGAAGCAACCTTGCAGGTTATTTTGAGCCGTGTAGATCGTTTTGCTCCTATTCTACCCTTGCCACCACCATAACAGGATTAACTCATGTGCCCGGGCAACAGTGGAGTAATTCACAATGATAGTGATGGAGGAGTTATTGGTGAGAACAATGGAAGACCAAACCTTTCCTGGCAGAATGACACGGTGACGAATGATGGGGCACATAGTAAAACAGTCCCACGTCGAGTGATTGTGGAACCAAAAAGGATGGAAAATGCAGGGGTGATGGAACAGAGATTTAGAACCATGTAAGCTCAAATTGATGGGGCCATGGCAGTGGTGAGAAACCCCAACGTCATAAAGGACATAGTTGATAGGACTTGGACCCCATTCACCCCTGCTGTAATGAAATGCCCCTTGACTCCAAAATTAAAAATGCCTACAATCGAGCTTTATGACGATTCAAAAGATCCGGTGGATTATTTAGATATGTATAACTCGACGATGCACCTTCATGCAGTTTCTGACGAGATAAAATGCCGAGTGCTCTCTGTCACCTTAAAAGGGCTGGCTCGAGCTTGGTTTAACAAAATCAAGCCAAAATCGATTGAGAATTTCAAGCAGCTTAGCAAGTAGTTTGTTTTGCACTTCATTGGCGAACAATGACAAAAGAAACCCCTCGCCATTTGTAGATTGTTAGGTAAGGAAAAAATGAATCTTTTTGGGACTACGTCAATTGATTTAATTGGAAGATGCTGGAGATCGAGGAGGCCAATGAGAAGGTGGCACTTACAGCTTTTATGAGTGGCCTCAAACCTGGGTAGTTTGCCTTCTCTTTGGCCAAAGAGTCTTCGGTGAACATGACCAAATTGATGTCTTGGGCCCAAAAAGTACATGAATTGTAAGGATGCAATGAAGGCCTGGAGAGACATTGAGATGATGAGCTCCTAATTGAACAAGAAACGGCAAAATAATCATAAGGATGACAGAAAGTTGAAGGTGTCCAGAACTTCTGAGTCAGGTGACTGCTTCTAAATAGTGCGTCTAAACTAACCACTAAGTGGAAGAGTGTGCGGTGTAGTTTTAACTCGGTGAATCTGAGGTCGAATTCACAGAGAGCCTATATTATTCAGTTTCTAGGTTAAATTAGAGATTCTAAATTCGAATGTAAATTAGGTTTGAAGATTAATTGCAACTAAATTCCTAGTGTTTTGCAAGAGTGGAAACCAAAATAAAGATAAGAGTGGAAACCAAAATAAAGATAACTTAAAAATTTAAAAACAGAAATTCAGCAAATAAAATTTTAATTTCCAATTTGAAAGAATTAAATAACAAATCGATTTACTTCTATCTAATTTTTAATTGCACGAAAAGAATCGAATCTAAAATTTTAATGTAAACACTCAATTAATTCAAACGATAACAATTCAAATGACAATAATAAGATTTAAGGAGTTCTTGATCCAACTTTCAATTCCGGGTAGCTTACATCTTTACTATGGGATGTGATGGAATCCTTGGGTATAAACCTAAACTAGGGTTGTTTAAAAATTATTGAGAAAGTTTTAATTAAAATTTTTTACTAGTGATTACAGAGAATATAGTCAAAAACTTTTGTTTTCGAAGGGTTTTCAAACAATCCTATTCTAATTCGGATTCAAATCCAAATTTTTAGTTTATCCAAAATTATTGAGAAAATTTTAATCAAAAATCTTTACCAGTGATTACAGAGAATTTAGTCAAAGGTTTTCGTTTTCGAAAGTTTCTGAAACAAACCAATTCAAACTTGAATTCAAAATCTGAATTTTCAGTTCTTCAAAAATATTAAGAAAATTTTAATCGAAAACCTTTACTAGTGATTACAGAGAATATAGTCAAAGGTTTTCATTTTCGAAAGCTTTTGAAAGAACTGAATTAGTTTTTAAAAATTGTAGATCCCTATGCATGAGTTTTCGCAAACCATGCGAAGAGTCTACGCACATCCCATAGATCAGAGTAATCCACCATTCCTTGATTCGTTGAATCAAGAACTAGGGTTTCTACGCTAACATGGTTTTAAATGAAATGAAAACAATCATCGAAGACATATTTAATGGATTTAATGAATCGAACAATGAAACAATATTATTAAGCAAAGAAACCAAAACTAAACATACGCTTGCAATTGATCTACTTGATAAAACATTCAAACAATATCGTTAATCAAAGAAACGAAATCTAACGTACTCTGAAAGAAACTTCGAAACAAAACTCTGAATAGCAACTGCTGAAACAAATGTAATAATAGCTTCGAAAGCGCGTAAAAACATCCATGAACAAGAATAAAACCCTCTAAACTCTCTAAAGTATGCTGAAAAAATGTAATGGAGGCCCCAAAGTATGTAAAACTAAACTAGGGCTCCTCTTGGGTCGGCCATGTAGCAGAGGTTATATAGAAGTTGCAAGGAAAAACCCTAAAAGACGGAATTAAGTCACGCGCGCATAACACATTGTGGTCCGGACCGTCTGGCAGGGGGTCCGGACCGCAGAAACTTTGCTCTTCAAGTTTTGCTTTTTATTTGCTGCTTTTGACAGCTTTCTGTCCTCAACTTCCAATGCGATTTTGACCTTGAAGATGATGGATTCAGGTTTCAGCTAAAACACAAAAGTTGTAGTCCTTTGAGTCTTCTTTTCAACCCAAAAAGAATCAGGTCAATCTGAATTGTGAGTGAAAGGATATGGTCACAATACTGACAGGGTGTCAAGCTGAAACTTCAGCTGCACACTACTTCAACCATCTTAAACTTCGGACCATTTTTTCTCCTCAGCAGCCACTTTAATCTCTACTAATCTCAATTATTTCACCTTTTTGCTGTAATTAAGAAAATAAACACTAAATAATAAAATAATGACAAATCTCCAAAGTTAACTACTTAAATGTTTCAATGAGTATCAAAATGTGGAGTTTGTAATTATAATTTTCAAGTGTAATGACATCTCTCAACCTAAGCGTTGCTAGTCCCTAGCAATGCCCTTTATTAAAATGAGCTGCAACTACCATCCTATTTTTCTTTTCGTTGGAAACACGGCTACACTTAGCTATGTGTAGCAAGCCCTTTAAACCCCTAGGTTCCCCCTAGTGGACGAGTAAGGTCTCATGAGGGTTTGCAGTGATGCTACCCACAAACATCTATTGTGTGGTCTTAAAGTGTCAAAGAGTGATTAAGATAAAAAATGAATCAAGCTCAAACCCAACAAGTCACAAAACCCTAATATCATGTGTAATTCCCAAGTGCTAAGCATAAATGCATGGACTATCAAAGTAGAAAGAGCATGCGTGCAAAATTGTTTCATTCATTCAACAAGGTTGCAAGAGCATAAATAGAGCTAGGTTTTGACTTCAAATTCTCACAGGATACCACTCATAGAAAGGAATTCACTCATCAAGGGTTCACATAACCTATAAGCATATAATGCTATCCTAGTTGCACATAACCCCACAAATAAGTGAGTGAACTGAATTGAAGTTCAAAGTGGACAGCTCATAACCATGTTCCAATGCAAGCGTAAGAAATCACACCACACAACCTACATTAGACCACTACATGCACAATACAAGAGTTGCTTACTTAGAATCTACTAGGTTTTTGTTTTGGTTGTAAGTTGGCCAAGGGTAATGGTTAACAATGGAGGATATGGAAAACAAAGCACATGTCTTGGGATAAAGATGCTCAAGTGCGCACAAGTCCTGAACTATCCATTTCCTTCCCAAACCCCAACAAGGATTACAAAAAGAAGCTTACTCACAAACTTACAAACTACTTATGGGACATTCTCAATAATTATAATACAATGCACAAGTCCCAAAATTACACAAGCAAAAAGGAATAACAACTTTTTTTTCTTTCTTTTTTTTTCTTTTATTTTTTTTATTTTTTTTATTTTTTTCTTTTCTTTTTTTTCTTTTTCTTTTGAAATAATGAAAATACATCATCTAGATTCTCCACCTAATATTTCCTCTCAATATGCTCTCAAAAGTTTCCATTCCCAACCCCCATTCACATCATTGACATTAAGGCACTTTTATAACCCAAGACATATGAGGGTAAGGCTTAAAGTTTGTAAATAAGGTTAAAGGATAATATATGAGGTGGGAGCCAAAGAAAATATATATATATATATATATATTTATCACACACTTTATTAAAAAGGCTTCAAGTTGGTTTCTAGGGCAATTTCATATCAAGGAAGGATAAAGAGGCCCAAAAATAGCAAAGAGGGCCTAGCATCATGTTCAAAGCTTACAACAACTCATAATGTGCCAAGTGAAACTCACGCAAGTGTGTGTGATGCAATTAGTGCATTGAAAACCAAAGTAAAGAATAAAAAGCTATGATTATGTCCAACCCCTCAAGAAAAGAATAATAGGCCCAAAAGCTCACCATCAGGGGGTATAAGTCTCCACCTAGTCCAAGAATGCTCAATTAACCAATGTTAAACAAAATCCACTCCTAAGCACATAAACTCTTCTCTATGATAGTAAAAAATGCACAAGGTCATCATACAATCAACTTGAACTAAGTTTCCTATTAAAACTTGAACAAAACTCATTTATCACTCTCTCACTCAATTTCACAATCAACCAAACCAAAAAGGGATGACATGTAGGTACAAATGTGCTAAATTCATGTATTCAATCTTAAGGATGCTCAAAAATTTTTAAATTTTGCAATTTTGGCACAAAAGGCCATCATGCGAACCCTACCCCCCAACTTAAAATTCACATTGTCCTCAATGTGAGAACCATGATGCATATGTGGGTCTATAGTGTGCAATAGTGAGCATGATGATGAGTATGAAACAATAACCACAAAAGGCACAAATAAAAACAAAGCACAAATTAAACCAAGCATGCACCCATTATTCAAGCCACTTAAGGCATCACCCAATACATCCCCCCAACTTAGATTCTACAGCATGACCGACCCTAAAAAGTGTTTTAGGGTACTACCTCTCAGGTGCAAGAGGGCAGTCGTAGTTTTAAAACTCGGTGAGTCCGAGGTCAAATTCACAGGAAGCCTAATGTTATTTAGTTCCTAGGATATGGAAGAAATTCTAAAAACTAAAGGGAAGCAAGTTTGGAAATTTAAGTTTACTAAGTTCTAGGGTTCAGTAAAATTAAAGACAAGTTCAATTTCAACTAATTAAGATTTAAATAAACAAGACATTCAGAATTTTAAAAGGAATTAAGTTAGATGGTGAAAAATTAAAATAAAATCAACAAAACAATTTCAACTTCAAATTAATCAATTATAACTAAAACTAAGTTGAATTGCAATTCAATGAGAATAAAGATTTTGATTCAACATCAAGTCCAAGTAGTTCACTACTTTGCCTCGGGGTGTGTTTGTTTGAAGAATAGGGTTTAATTTGAAAATTATTTAGAACATTGTAATCAAAGGTCAGTACCAGTGGTCTCAAGTGGATATGGTTAAAGACCTTTGTTTCCTAGGGTTTTTCAATTAAACACCAAGAAATTAATAAAAATCTGATTTTTTAAATCTATTTGAAAGTATTTAACAATTAGTTACAAAAATCCATACCAGTGATCTCAATTGGATATGGTTAAGGGTTTTCCTATTCGAGTGTTTTCGAAATAGAAAAAAAAAAACAAGATTTGTGAAAGGTAGATCCATTCGCGAAAGGTTTCGCAACTACACGAAGGGACTACGAACATCCCAAGGCTTTTTGTGAACTACCCTTTCTTGATTCGTTGAATCAAGATTAGGGTTTTACGCTACAACTAGTTTAAACATCACAAACGCAATCAAAGAATACTTAATCATGTGATTCAATAATTGAAATAAGCAGAACATTGTATTAAAGAATGAAACGAAAATAACTTACAACTGAAATCGTTCGGAAAGAAAAACACTCAACCATGCAGCAATGAAGAAGAAAAGTGCTGCAAAAACCTCCATTAACAATCTTCAAGCATGTAAAATACTCTCTAAATTAATGTAAAACTAATTTAATCTCTCTAAGTATCTCAGCAAAATTGTAAAAGAGCCGTCCTCCTGCCGGCCGTGCAGTGTATCCTTTAAATAGTTGGCTGAAAACCCTAAGAGGCAGGCTTCAGAACTCGATTTTTTAGATATATGGGGGTCCCGACCGTTTAAAAAGGGGGTCGGGACCACAGAATGGTATTTTGTCATGTTCAGCTTAATGGACGGTCCCGACCATTAGAATGGATGGTCCCGACCCCCAAGTATCTTTTTTGTTGCTTCTTTTCCTTCTTTATTAAGGGTCTTTAGGCCAGTCTTGCTCATCCAAGGCAAGGTTTGAAGCATGACTTTTTCTTCGTCTTCTGGGCCCTCTCCATAGCTATAAATTTCGACATCCTTGCCCTTTTCCCTGCAAATAAAACAATAAAAGTATAAGTAATACGACAACACTAAAACTTCAACTTTAATTATTTAAATGCATGAACAACTGTTGAGTTAGGGAGTTTGTAATTACACTTTTCAAGTGTAATCACACCCCCCAACTTGAACATTGCTAGTCCCTTAGCAATGACCTTAATTAAAATGAAATGCATGATGTTCTTTATTAAAATGCGATGCAACTACTATTCTATTTCTCTTTTCGTTGGAAACACGGCTACACTTAGCTACGTGTAGCAAGCCTTTTAAACCCTTAGGTTCCCCCTAGTGGACGAGTAAGGTCTCGTGAGGGTTTGCAGTGAATCTACCCACAAAATACTATGGCATGGTCTGAATGTGTTAAAAAATGATCAAGATCAAAGATGAATTAAGTTCAAGCTCAATAAGTTACAAAATCCAAATATCATGTGTAATTCCCAAGTGCTAAGCATAAATGCATGGACTATCAAAGTAGAAAGAGCATGTGTGCAAAATTGTTTCATTTATTCAACAAGGTCTCAAGAGCATAAACGGAACTAAGTTTTGATTTCAAAATCTCACAGGATTCCACTCATAGAAAGAAATTTACTCATAGAGGGTTCACACATTCCTATTAGCATAAAATGCTATCCTAGTTGCACATAACTCCATAATATGTAAATGAACTAAAATGAAACTCAAAGTGGACAGCTCCTAACCATGTTTCAATGCATATGTAAGAATCACATCACATAACCTACACAAGATCACTACGTACACCATATAAGAGTTGCTTACTTAGAATCCACTAGGTCTTTAGTTTGGTTGTAACTTGGCTAGGGGTAGTGGTTAACAATGGAGGATGGAAATCAAAACACATATCTTGGGAGAAAAGATGTTCAAGTGCACACAACTCCCAAACTACCCACTTCCTTTCGAAACCCCAACAAGGAGCCCAACAAGAAGTTTATTCACACTAAATACTACCATTGGGACAATTGCAAATGTTGTAACTAATGTATAGTCCCACAATTTATTAAACAAAAGAAATGATAAATTTTCTTTTCTCTTTTTTCTTTTCTTTCTTTCTTTTTTTCTTTTTTTTTTGAAATACTTGAAATAAACAAAACATCAATTAGATTCTCCACCCGACAAGTTTTCATTCTCCATTCACATCATTGACATTAAGGCACTTTTACAACCGAAGGCGTATGAAAGTAAGGCTTAAAGTGTGTGAGTAAGGCTAGGGGATAATATATGAGGGGGAAACCAAGAAAAATATATATATATATATATATCACACACTTTATTGAAAAGGCTTCAAGTTGGTTCCTAGGGTAATTCATAACCAAGAAAGGACAAAAAGGCTCAAAATGACAAAGAAAGCCTAGCATCATTTTCAAAGCTTGCAACAACTCATAATATGCCACATAGATACTCATGTAAGTGTTTGTGATGCAATCGATGCAATGAAATCCAAGGTGAGGAGCAAAAGAGATGTAAGCATGTGCAACCCCTCAAGAAAAGAATATAAGGCGCAAAAGCTCACCATAAAAGGGTGTAAGTCTCTACCTAGTCCAAAGATGCTCAAGTAACCAATATCAAATAAAATCTACTCCTAAGCACATAAACTTTCCACCATGATAGTCCAAAAATGCACAAAGTTATCACACACTCCACTTGAATTATGTTTCCTATTAAGGCTTGAACAAAATTCACTTTTTACCATCTCACTTAATTTCACAATCAACCAAACCATAAGAGCATCATATCATCATGCGAATTCTACCCCCCAACCTAAACTGAACATTGTCCTCAATGTGAAAAATAAGAAGCATATGTGGGTGCGTAGTGTGTGCAATGAGCATGATGAGGATGATGTATATACCCCCAACCTAAATTGAGAAGATTATGAACATGAATTTAATAATAAAAAGAATAACCGAAATGAAATAAACATAAAAGATAAGGAAAGGTTAAGGAGTACCTCATGTTGTCTTCAATAGAATCAAAAGTTGGATGATACTCAAAAATGAGTTGAAATGAAGTAGCAAAATTATCATCTTGGTCCAGTTCGTTGTAAACATCACCACCGTCCCTAGACTCAATGTTAATACTTTCATTTCTAAGGACGTTTTCTAGGGGTGGCATATCATAGTACTCAGACAAAGAACTTGTTTGAGATTCTATACTATCGGTGTCTGTGGCATAAGAGGGTGCATCTAACCACTCATCAGATATAATTACCTCAGCCCATTCTATATCTAAGAGAAGTTGAAAGTCAACTTCATCCCACCATTGGTCATCTAATTGATCAGGTATGATGAACATCAGTGGTGGATATATATTGTAAGGGTAGTGAATTGCTTTCTAAGAAATAGTCCTCAGGCCACCCTTCCCAGTCAACCTTTGAACTCTCAGATTCGCTACTCTCACTAGATATAAAGGTTATGACATCCCACTTACATTTCCTACTTATGGTACTAAGTTCCCATTGTTTACATTGATTGTTAGTTGGACCATAGATGGAGTACCTGTTCTTTGCAAAAAATAAGAAAATAAAATTTAAGAACATAAACAACCCATAATTTAACACAAGGTAACATCCATAAAAAAAATGAGATAAAATGGAAAACAAACACAAACTATAAATATATAAACATCCCAGTAGTTAAAAGTAAGTAAAGAGTTTTAGGATTACAAATTAAACAAAAAAAAAAAAAAAGAAAAGTTCACTCCTAAACTCGCAAAGAAAGAAACATAAAGTCCATCACTGCGGGGGCAGGGGTGGATAGGATTCTCTGAGATAATCCAAAACACTTTGTTAGAGATGGCCTTGAGTTTGCTAGTTTTGGTGAATGCGTAGCAGGAGCTGGTGATCAGCTTCTTGATTATGCTCCATGACACTAATACATTCAGCTAAAACTTCAATCTGATTTGCCAACTCAACATTGGTGACCTCCTCTTGTTCCTCTTGGGTGTGTGAAGGTTCACCCTCTTCCTCAGATTCCTCTACCCTCATTTTCTTCTTTGATATCAAACCTCTGGATTTAACATAGGATGTGATATTGAACGGTTGAAGTCTTGAGGTTATAGGTAGGTCATCTGTGATATGAGCTCCTTTCCTTCTAAAGATCTCTGTTAGTGGTCCGCCAAAAGGTAAGGCTGCTAGAGCTTCAGGGTGCTCACAGGTATAGGCTACTTGGTGCCAAAGATATGAGGGTAAATCGATTGTCTTCCTAGTCCTAATAACATAAACAAGTCTGGCTCTAAGGGGAGTACAATCAGCGGTCCTGTTTTGAGGTAGTAGGTTGGAACAAGAAAACAAGTGCAACACCCAGTATTTATCTTTCAACACAGATGCAGGTTTCCTATATTCACCATCCCATTCTTGACCCTCTATTAAGATCTCTGAAACCACAATTGGAAATGGAGGAGTACTCTCAGCTGGATAAGTGAATTCTGAATTTTCAACTCGAGGTAATTGAAATATGAGAGCAAAGTCATCAGGTGTGAGTGTAATTTCAACTCCCCTTACCCAACTGATTAGACGTTCTCTACCCCTTCGCCTTATAATTGAGTTTGCTTTGAAATTGGTGAAAAATTCTTTAACCAGATCAATTATACAATAAGCATGAAACTTTGCCACATTAATCCACTGCATTCATTCAAAATTTTGTTCAAGCATGAAGTCACTACACTTAAACTGATCAATTTGCCAAAAACGCTCAATTACTACTGATTTATTCCCCCATGTATTATCATATTTCTCTTCAGCCTCTTCTTTCCAGAAACGACTCATATCAAAAGATGGGCTCCCTAATTGTCTATTTGCCGGTTTCTTAGTTCTCAGGGGGCATGGGAGCTACACAAATATAAAACAAAAATTCAATGAGTAACTATGCAATTCCTATGTCCACCCAAGTTTAGTGGCCCATTCTAATGAAAGATGTTCATTGGAATCAAAACTAATGTGTGCAAGATAGACAAATTAGGTGGCCATACATCATCCACCAAAACTAAATCTTACAAATTTAATTCTCTAGGTGGCTATACAACATCCACCCGAGAAGGGTCCATTCAACAATTGTGGTGGCCATGCAACATCCACCATAAATTCAATTAACAAATTCTCAAAAGAAAATGTAAAAATCAGCAAATAAGCTCAAAATTGGAGGGTTTTTTGAACCCTTGGGCCCCATTTGTGAACCACGAGTTGGAAGAAGGAGAAAAGTGAAAAAATTCACTCAAATGAATTAATTACTTCTTACCTCTATTAGGAACTTGAAACAAAGCTTATTTTCGCAAGAAATCTGAACCCTCAAAGCTTGGAAGCTTGGGTATGAAGAGTAATGGACAAAGAAGCTGTCTAAAATTCAAAAACAAGTGAAGAAGCATACCTCGAGTGACTTATATTCGAAGAATAAGGGTAGAAAAAGCTTAATCAACCGTCGGGAATGCCTATTTTTAAGAAGAACACCGAGTAGAGAGAAAGGGCCTGAGAGAATTTGAAGTTAAAAGAGATGAAGTAAGGCTTGAATGGACCGAATCGGGGCTTTTGAAAGTCGCAGGGTCCCAACCGTCTCGGCTGGGGGTTGGGACCACAGAAAGTCCCTCCCTTAAAATTGTACTCGGCCAACACACTGTGGTCCTGACCATTTAGAGAAGGGATCAGGACCATCAAGTAGAATTTTCTCCCTCTTAGCTAAGCTATTTAAAATAACTTAAAATGTCTAGACTCAAAATAAAATAAAATAAAAATTTAAATTAAAGACAAAATAAAACCTATCCTAACCTACTATTATACAATTAAAATTACTTTCTAATCTTATTCTAATTGAAAGATGGGGGATCCAAAAGATCCCAAGTTTCAATTTCGGCCACAGAGTTTTCTAAATACGGTTTGAGGCGATGTCCATTAACTTTGAAGGTGGTGTTGTTACGTGGGTTATGAACCTCACACACACTATGTTCGGAGATGGAAAGTATAGTAAAAGGACTGTACCATCTTGATTGGAGCTTACTCGGGAAGAGATGCAAACGAGAGTTGTATAGCAAGACTTTTTGGCCTAGGTGAAAAGATTTTCTAGAAATATGTTTGTAATGTAAATCTTTCATTCTTGCCTTGGCGATCTTTGCATTCTCAAAAACATCATTACGCAATTCCTCAAGTTCATTCAATTGGAGTTTTCAGAAAATACCGGCATCATCCAAATTCTCATTGAAGTGCCTAATCGCCCAATAAGCTCTATGCTCCATTTCTACAGGTAAATGACAAGCCTTGCCAAAGACAAGGCGATAGGGAGACATGCTCCATTTATACGCCGTTCTATATGCCCATAATGCATCGATAAGACGTAGAGACCAATTTTTGTGTGTCGGGTTAACAGTTTTCTCAATGATTCCCTTAATCTCCCTATTCGGCAATTCGACTTGGCTACTATTTTGAGGATGATACGCAGTATCTACTTTATGGGTCACACCATAACTACGTAGCAATACACTGACAGGC
This sequence comes from Vitellaria paradoxa, assembly GCA_019916065.1. Classification (NCBI taxonomy): domain Eukaryota; kingdom Viridiplantae; phylum Streptophyta; class Magnoliopsida; order Ericales; family Sapotaceae; genus Vitellaria; species Vitellaria paradoxa. Next base: position 35,772,807 of record CM034234.1, read on the forward strand.
CGATTACAAAAATGTCTGCCTTGGTCACTAATGATAGCTCGAGGCATCCCAAAACGCGAAAAGATGTACTCCTTTAAGAATTTTATCACTACCCGATGGTCATTGGTACGAGTTGCTATGGCCTCCACCCATTTAGAAACATAATCAATGGTCACCAGTATGTACTAATATCCAAAAGACGTAGGGAATGGTCCCATAAAATCAATCCCCCAGCAATCAAAAATCTCCAAAATGATTATGGGGTTTTGAGGCATCTCATTACGCTTGGTTAGAGCTCCTAACCGTTGACATCGATCACATCGAAGGCAATAATCATGAACATCCCTAAACAATGAGGGCCATAAAAATTCGCTTTGGAGGATCTTAGCGGCTGTTTTCTTGGAGAAGAAGTGACCTCCACATGCTAGAGAATGACAAAACTCAATGACCCTATGTACCTTGCTCTCGGGAATGCAACGTCTCACAATCTGATCAGGGCAATACTTGTAGAGATATGGTTCGTCCCAAAAGAAACTACGCACTTTTCGTAAGAATTTACCTTTATCGACTTTGGTCCAATGGGAGGGCATCTGTCTGATCACTAGGAAGTTCGTAATGTCCGCATACCAAGGAGATTGGACCGGTGGGTTGGTGCTAACATGCATGAGGTGTTCATCAGGGAATTGCTCATTGATTGGTAGGTCACTAGAGTTGGACACATGTTGGGGTAGTCTAGACAAATGGTCAGCTACCACATTTTCAACTCCTTTCTTGTCCTTGATCTCCAAATCAAACTCTTGGAGAAGGAGCATCCACCTAATCAGACGAGGTTTGGCCTCTTGTTTTGGAAGGAGGTATTTTAAAGCCGCATTGTCCGTGAACACTGTGACACGGGAACCTACCAAATATGACCTAAACTTATCAAGGGCAAACACTACCGCTAGAAGCTCTTTCTTAGTTGTGGTATAATTAGTTTGAGCTTCATTTAGAGTCTTGCTAGCGTAGTAAACAACATAGGGCTTCCCCTCTTTTCTTTGCCCTAAAACTGCACCCACCGCAAAATCGCTGGCATCGCACATAAGCTCGAATGGTAGGGACCAATCCAGGCTTTGAATAATAGGAGCGGTGGTGAGCAACTGTTTAAGCCGGTCAAATGCCTCTTGGCATGATGTTGTCCATTCAAATGGAACATCATTGGACAACAATAAGCAAAGAGGACGGGCAAGAGAGCTGAAGGATTGAATGAATCTCTGGTAGAAACCGGCATGTCCAAGGAATGATCTAACATCCTTCACACATCGAGGGGTAGGTAAATTTTGAATGATATCCACTTTTGCTTTATCTACCTCTATCCTGTGACATGACACTATGTTCCCTAAAACAATCCCCTGTTGTACCATAAAGTGGCACTTTTCCCAATTGAGCACTAAATTACTCTCCTCACATCGCACTAGCACCTTCACAAGATTGATCAAGCACTCATCGAATGTGTCTCCATAGACGGAGAAATCATCCATAAATACCTCCAAGAATTTTCAACCATATCACTAAAAATGCTAATTACACACCTTTGAAAAGTCGCAGGTGCGTTGCATAGCCCAAATGGCATACGTCTATACGCAAAAGTGCCAAAGGGGCATGTGAAGGTGGTCTTCTCTTGATCTTCTAGTGCTATCTCCACTTGATTGTACCCAGAATACCCATCTAGAAAACAATAGAAAGATCTACCCGCTACTCTCTCAAGCACTTGGTCTAGGAAGGGAAGTGGAAAATGGTCTTTTCGGGTCACTGCATTCAAACGCCTATAATCAATGCACAGACACCACCCAGTTTGGGTGCATTGTGGCACTAACTCTCCTTTCTCATTTTCAACTACAGTGACACCAGGACTTCTTAGGAACTACTTGAGTGGGACTCACCCACTTTGAGTCAAGATGGGGTAAATGATACCCGCATCAAGCAACTTAAGCACCTCCCATTTCACAACCTCTTTCATATTGGGGTTTAGCCTTCGTTGCATTTGCCTCACCGGTTTGGCATCATCTTCAAGGTATATATTGATGAGAACATACTAATGGGCTAATACCTCGAAGATCTGCTATAGTCCACCCTAAAGCCTGACGATGGGCTTTCAACACTTCCAGCAACCTCTCTTCTTGTGCTATTTCTAAACTTGCAGACACTACTGCTGGAAATGTCTCTCCCTCTCCCAGAAATGCATACTTGAGTTCACTTGCTAAGGGTTTCCTAGAAGGACATGGAGGACATTCAATTGCGGGCTTAGGTTTTATCACAAATGGCTCTATCAGTTCAAACATTGGTACCCAGCCACTAACTGCCATAATCTCCTCCCCAGCACCTATAAACTCTCCAACATCTCTAAAATTTTCCCTATCTAACATTTCACATCTCTCATTCCTTGCTAAGGCACGCTCTAAGGGGTCCTCAAAGTAAATCTGCTCAAAATACTCTTTGCTCAAAGTATTGATCACGTCTACCTCCCTAATATCCTCACATTCTCCTATTTGCTTCCCTACCCTAAAAATATTCATTTCCATGGTCATATTTCCAAAAAGAAAGTTTCATGACCCCACTCTTACAATTGATCACAGCATTGGATGTAGCAAGGAAGGGTCTACCAAGGATGACTGGAATAGATTGGATAGGGTTAGGAACTAGTTAGGTATCCAATACGATAAAATCCACTGGGAAGTAGAACTTGTCTACTTGAACCAATACATCCTCCACCACACCCCTGGGCATTTTGACCGAGCGGTTAGCTAACTGTAATGTCATTCTGGTGGGTTTCAGCTCACCTAAGCCTAGTTGCTGGTAAACAGTATATGGCAAAAGGTTGACACTCGCACCTAGGTCAAGTAGAGCTCTATCAACAATGTGGTTCCCTATAATGCATGAAATAGTTGGACACCCAGGGTCCTTATATTTAGGAGGTGTGTCACGTTGGAGTATGGCACTCACTTGTTCTGTCAAGAAAGCTTTTTCCTTGACATTGAGCTTCTTCTTCACAGTGCACATACCCTTGAGAAATCTAGCATATGAAGGATTTTGCTTAATGGCTTCAAGTAATGGAATGTTGATTCTCACTTGTTTGAAAGTCTCGTAAATTTCAGAATTCAACTTCTCATTCTCACACTTTGCTAGTCTTTGGGGAAAATATGGTCTAGGCATATACTCAACAAGGTGGTCAATTGGCCTAACCATAGGTCCCTCGCTAGGTTCCTCCTCACTCTCTTTTTTCAGTTTCCCCATTCCTCTCTCTCATCCTCTACTTTCCCTTTCCCTTTTTCTTTTTCCTCTCCATCACTCACTTTTCAACCCCCTCACCAGCTTTTGGTTCTATCTTCTCACTCGTGGCATTGACTCTAGGATCAGTGGGTTTTTGAATAATTTTACCACTCCGTAGAGTGGTAACAGCTTGAACATGCTCATGTGGGATGGTACCCGAGGTTGAGGACTCAGTCATGTTTGCCTGGCCTTTAGGGTTAGGAAATGGTTGTGCAGGAAGTTTGCCACTTTGAGTGGTACTCATGGCCTGGGTTAACTTAGAAACTTGGGCCCTGATATCATCTATGGACCTAGCCAAGTTATCATTGATCATCGTTTGATGTTGCATAAATTGTTGAACAGATTCCTCAAAGGATCTCTTCTGGGGAGGTTGATATGCAACAGGATTGGGTTGTTGATATTGGGGTGGTGGTAAAAAGGAAGGTTGGAATGATTGGCTTTGGTTATCATTTTTCCACCCAAAACCTGGAGGATTTTTCCATCCCTGAGGGTAAGCATTGAGATTTTGATTTCCCCCTGAAACATTAACATTCCCACCTTGTGGGTAGGAAGTGTTACCCTGACCTCTATTTTGGAATGGTTGGTTCTGAGTGTTATTGACATATGCATTACCGTAAGCTACTTCCTTAAGTAAAGGAAGCTCTAGACATGAATTAGGATCATGTCCTACTTGGTCGCATGCTCAACACACCACTTGTGCTTCCACCAACCTCTCTTTGTTCTTAAGTTCAAGGGAATCTAACTTATGTTGTAATGCAGATATCCTAGCACTTAAATCGTCCCTCTCACTTAACATCAACTGACCACTAGATGTGGGATTCCTATGCTTTAAAGAAGAAGGTGGTCCTATTTCCCAATCATTAGAATCCTTGGCCACCATATCAAAGAATTCCATAGCCTCTTCCGCAGTCTTATCGAACAGGGTACCATTACACATGGTAGAAACTAATTGCTTAAGACTGGGAGTTAGGGATTCATGGAAGATGCTCACTAACCTCCATGATTCATAACCATGGTGAGGATAAGCCATCAAGAGGTCCTTAAACCTTTCCCAGGCTCGACAGAAATTCTCATTAGGTTTGCAAGAGAAAGTGGTAATCTGTCGCCTATAGTACATGAGTTTTCTGAGTTGGGAAATATTTCTTAAGAAACTCAGTTTGCATTTCACTGCCACGTTCCAATAGAACGTGGACGAAGGGAATTAAGCCAAAACTTGGCTTTGTCCTTCAAGGAAAATGGGAAGAGTTGAAGACGCACTACGTCCTCATTGACATTATGATCTATACATGTGTTGCTCACTTCCTCAAACTCCCGTAGATGGTTGTAGGGATTTTCAGAGTCAAGGCCATGGAAAGTAGGAAGAAGTTGGATAATTCTGGCCTAAGGTTGAAGTTCCCCCTATTTAAGGGCAAGACTATGCATGATGGGGTGGTTTGTCTAACAGGATTAAGATGATCTTTCATAGGAATATAACCTGGAATTTCTTGGGGCTCATTATCCCCACGCACACTCCCTTCCCCTCTTACTTCAGCCATTGAGTGAAAGGAAAATGTGGTAAGTGAAACTGTGAAGAGTGAGGTTGGTGAAAAAGGTTCAGGAAGGTATGAAGGATCTTCTAGTTCAAATTCAGCTACGACTACCTTACCCGATCTTAACAGCATGCACGTAACAAGTCTCTAAGAAAAAAATTTTTTTTTTAAGTTCAAAATACTTTTAATTTTTTTTAAAGAAAAAAAAACTTAAAGAAAGCTAAAAATTAAAGAAACCTTAAAAACTAAATTTTGGCTCCCCGGCAACGGTGCCAAAAACTTGATTGACCCTAAAAAGTGTTTTAGGGTTCTACCTCTCAAGTGCAAGAGGGCAGTCGTAGTTTTAAAACCCGGTGAGTCTGAGGTCGAATTCACAGGGAGCCTAATGTTATTTAGTTTCCAGGATGTGAAAGAAATTCTAAAAACTAAAGGGAAGCAAGTTTCGAAATTTAAGTTTACAAAGTTCTAGGGTTCAGTAAAATTAAAGACAAGTTCAATTTCAACTAATTAAGATTAAAATAAACAGGACATTCAGAATTTTAAAAGGAATTAAGCTAGATGGCGAAAAATTAAAATAAAATCAACAAAACAATTTCAACTTCAAATTAATCAATTACAACTAAAACTAAGTTGGATTGCAATTCAATGAGAATAAAGATCTTGATTCAACGTCAAGTCCAGGTAGTTCACTACTTTGTCTCGGAGTGTGTTTGTTTGAAGAATAGGGTTTAATTTGAAAATTATTTAGAACATTGTAATCAAAGATCAGTACCAGTGATCTCAAGCGGATATGGTTAAAGACCTTTGTTTCCTAGGGTTTTTCAATTAAACACCAGAAATTAATAAAAATCTGATTTTTAAATCTATTCGAAAGTATTTAACAATTAGTTACAAAAATCCATACCAGAGATCTCAATTGGATATGGTTAAGGGTTTTCGTATTCGAGTGTTTTCGAAATAGAAAAAAAAAATAAGATTTGTGAAAGGTAGATCCCTTCGCGAAAGGTTTCGCAACCTACGCGAAGGGACTACGAACACCCCAAGGCTTTTCGTGAACTACCCTTTCTTGATTCGTTGAATCAAGATTAGGGTTTTACGCTACAACTAGTTTAAACATCACAAACGCAATCAAAGAATACTTAATCATGTGATTCAATAATTGAAATAAACAGAACATTGTATTAAAGAATGAAACGAAAATAACTTACAACTGAAATCGTTCGGAAAGAAAAACACTCAACCACGCAGCAATGAAAAAGAAAAGTGCTCCAAAAACCTCCATTAACAATCTTCAAGCATGTAAAATACTCTCTAAATTAATGTAAAACTAATTTAAAGTATCTCAGCAAAATTGTAAAAGAGCCGTCTCCCTGGCGGCCGTGCAGTGTATCCTTTAAATAGTTGGCCGAAAACCCTAAGAGGCGGGCTTCAGAACTTGGTTTTCTGGATACATGGGGGTCCCGACCGTTTAAAGAGGGGGTTGGGACCACAGAATGGTATTTTTTCATGTTCAGCTTACTGTGGTCCCGACCATTAGAATGGACGGTCCCGACCCCCAAGTATCTTTTTTGTTGCTTCTTTTCCTTCTTCATTAAGGGTCTTTAGGCTAGTCTTGCTCATCCAAGACAGGGTTTGAAACATGACTTTTTCTTCGTCTTCTGGGCCCTCTCCATAGCTATAAACTTTGACATCCTTGCCCTTTTCCCTGCAAATAAAACAATAAAAGTATAAGTAATACGATAACACTAAAACTTCAACTTTAATTATTTAAATGCATGAATAAGTGTTGAGTTAGGGAGTTTGTAATTACACTTTTCAAGTGTTATCACAGCACTCCCAATAACAACAATTATATATGTGAAGTACCAATTGAAAGTGCAAAACTAAATAAAAGGGAGAGGAAGGATATTACCTCAAGGCTTCTTTATTTGAAGAAAATAAAAGAACTCAAGCAATTTAATCATTTGAATTAAACTGTACTAAAAGAAAAATAAAACTTTTACGAGAGGAAATGTTAGAATAAAAAAATAAAGGTATGAAAATTGAATCTAGGCAAAAAGGTAACAAAAATAAATAAATAAAATCTAATCTAACTCTAAATATGGTACAATTACGACAATTTGCTAGTCCCGGATTACTCATAAGGTGAGGGATCTAGGAGATCCCATGATTCAACCAACCCAATAAAATTTTCCAAATAGGGTTTTAGCCTATGCCCATTAACTTTAAAACGATTCCCATTGTTCAGGTTTTCTATTTCAATGGCTCCATAGTCCGATATGTGTGTGACAATGAACTATCCTAACCATTTAGATTGCAATTTACCCGGAAATAGGTGAAGTCGTGAACGATAAAGCAATACCTTCTGACCTTCATGAAATGAACGTCGTACAATATGCCGGTCATGTATTTTCTTTATCTTTTCTTTTCAGATTAATGCATTTTCATTTGCATCGTTCCGTAATTCTTCCATTTCTACAATTTGTAGTTCACGGTGCAACCCAGCCTCATCAAGATCAAGGTTAAATTTCTTAATTGCCCAATAAGCTTTATGTTCTAATTCAACGGGCAAATGGCATGGTTTACCGTAAACTAACCTGTATGGTGACATTCCCAAAGTGGTGTTATAAGCGGTACGATATGCCCAAAGGGAATCGATCAACCTTAGTGACCAATCCTTGCGATTTGGATTAACAGTCTTTTCTAGAATTTGCTTGATTTCCCTATTTGCAAGCTCTACTTGGCCATTTGTCTGGGGATGATATGTGGTACTCACTTTATAGACTACCCTATATTTTAGTAGTAGGGTTCCTACTGCTCGATTGCAGAAATGTTTTCCTCCATCACTTATAATTGCTCGAGGTACCCCGAAACGTGAAAATATGTTTTCATGGAAGAATTTAAGCATGACTTTATGATCATTAGTCCTGGTGGCAATTGCTTCCACCCATTTGGAGACATAATCGACCCCAACTAAAATGAATTCATATCCAAGTGAAACTGGGAAAGGGCCTATGAAATCTATTCCCCAACAATCAAAAATTTCTAAAACAAGAATGGGGGACAGAGGCATCATGTTCCTGCGTGTTAAACTACCCAAGCGTTGACATCTATCACATGTAGTGCAAAATTGGTGCCCATTTTTAAAAAGCATGGGCCAATAGAATCCACATTGAAGAATTTTAGCGGCTATTTTGTTTGTGGAAAAATGGCCACCACATGCTTGAGAGTGATAGAATTCAATTATGCTTGAAACTTCCCACTTCGGAATGCAACTGCGTATCACTTGATCAGGGAAATATTTAAATAAATACGGATCATCCCAAAAGAAAACTCATACATTTCTAAGGAATTTCTTCTTATCTTTATAGTTCCATTCTTCCGGGAGTTTGCCTGTCACTAGATAATTAGCAATATCAACATACCAAGAAGGATTGGATGTTGTTATTGCTTTTACGTTAAACAATTGTTCGTCCGGGAAGCTATCATTTATTTGAGTTTAATCACGGGAATAAGCTTCCACCGGCCAATGTGACAGATGATCCGCTACAACATTTTCAACACCTTATTGTCTCTAATTTCGAGGTCAAACTCTTGAACAATAATATCTATCGGATTAATCGTGGTTTGGCCTCTTGCTTGGTTAACAAGTATTTAAGTGCTAAATGATCAGTGAAAACGATTACTGAAGAACAAATGAGATAAGGTTGAAATTTTTCAAGGGTGAAAACAACTGCTAGCAATTCCTTTTCAGTTGTCATATAATTTCTCTGTGCCTCGTTCATACGCCTTTTTATCCCTTCTTTGTCCTAACACAACTCCGATAGCATGATCACCTGCGTCACACATAAGCTCAAAAGGGAGTGACCAGTCAGGAGGTTGTAGAATAGGAGCTGAGGTTAGACAACCCTTGAGTTTATCGAAAGACTTTTGGCACTGGGAAGTCCATTCAAATGGGGTATCTTGCATCAACAACTGACACAAGGGTTTAGACATCTCACTAAAAGATTGAATAAATCTTCTATAAAACCTAGCGTGTCCTAAGAATGACCTAATATCCCTTACAGATTGAGGAGTGGGCAGTTTTTGAATCAACTCAACCTTAGCTTAATCTACTTGAATGCCTTCTTTAGATACAATATGTCCTAATACGATTCCTTGGGTGACCATGAAATGGCACTTTTCCCAATTTAACACTAGGTTCTTTTCCTCACATCGTGTCAAAACTAACTTAAGGTTCTTTAGACACTGCTGAAATGAATCTCCAAAAACAAAGAAATTGTCCATGAATACTTTGACTATTTCTTCTACCATTTCGCTAAAGATACTCATCATGCAGCATTGAAAAGTAGCTGGAGCATTGCACAGGCCAAAGGGCATTCTTTTATATGAGAAGGTACCAAAAAGACAAGTGAACGTGGTTTTAGCTTGGTCCTCTAAGGCCACCTCTATTTGATTATACTTGGAATAGCCATTTAAAAAGCAATAGTAAGTATGGCCAGCTACTCATTCTAGAACTTGGTCTAAGAAGGGAAAAAGAAAGTGATCTTTTCATGTAACTGCATTAAGTTTCCTATAGTCGATACACACTCTCCAACCAGTTTGTATTCGAGTTGGAACCAACTCGTTTTTCTCATTCTGAACTACTGTAACCCCTGATTTCTTAGGAACTACCTGCATAGGGCTCACCCACTTGGAGTCAGAGATAGGATAAATTATCCTTACATCTAATAATTTCAACAGTTCAGCCTTTACAACTTCTTTCATATTCAGATTGAGCCGTCGTTTTTTTTTTTTTTTGGTAAGTGGATTGAGCCGTCGTTGCATCTAACGAACTGATTTAGCTTCCTCTTCTAAATATATATAATGTGTGCAAAGGAGAGGACTTATACTTGTCAGGTCAGCAATTGACTATCCTAGAGCTTTCTTATGACTTTTCAAAAGTTGAACTAACATACGCTCTTGATGGCTAGTTAATTATGAAGAAATGGCTACAGGATATGTCTTTCCCTTACCTAGGAAAGCATAGTTCAGATTGTGGGGTAAGGTTTTTCTATCAGGGCTAGGAGCTTTCAGTTCCGAGGACTCTACTTTATTTAAAAGAGGTCCTAAACTCTCAAAAGTTGGGTTCCACTTTCCTACAGACATAATTGGGCACAATTCCAACCAATCAACTACGGTTCTTAACTCTTGGGTTGATATCATAGGATATAAATTCTCTTTACTAAAATGAATAGCTTTCTCTAAAGGATCCTCGATAAATTCACAATCTACGTAATCCTGAACTATGGATTCTACTAAATCCACTTCCTGTATATCAAGCACCTCTTTTGGTCGTTTGGTAACATGAAAAATATTTGTTTCAAACTCAATGTTACCGAAAGACATTTTCATGGATTCATTCCTACAAGTAATTAAAGTATTGGAATTGCTAATAATGGTTGTCCTAGAATCACTGGTGTCTGTTCGGGTACAGATAAACTGGTAAGTGGTTGAGTATCTAGGATTATGAAATCCACTGGAAAATAAAAATTTTCCACTTGTACTAGTACATCTTCAATTATACCTCGTTGGACTTTAATTGATCTATCTGCAAGTTGCAAAGTCACACGGGTAGGATTTAACTCACCTAAGCCCAATTGCTTGTACACTGAGTAAGGGAGCAAATTCACACTAGCTCCTAAGTCAAGCAGTGCTCTACTAATATAATACTTCCCTATATAACAAGATATAGTAGGGCATCTAGGGTCTTTATACTTAGGGGGAGTACGACATTGTATTATGGCACTTGCTTGCTCAGAGAGGAATGATTTTTCTTTCAGATTTAAGCCTCTTTTCACAGTGCATAATTCCTTGAGAAATTTAGCATAAAAAGGGAATTGCTTAATTGTATCAAGGATAGGTATATTAATTTTCACTTGTTTGAATACCTCTAGCAATTTAGCTGCTTGGGCTTCTTTCCTAGCTTTCAAAAATCTCTGAGGGAAGGGTGCTTTGGGAACATATTCCCCAGGTATTATCATGGGTTTTTCTTCATTTCCCTTTTCCATTTTCTTTTATTTTTCTATTGTGGACTCCTCAACTATGTTTGCTTGGTCACACGAGGATATGCCTGGTATTGACCCAAAGGTAATAGCCCCTCATATCAACATTTTCCAGGGGCTTGATCGGTTAAGCAAAAGAGGGGGGGTCTTCGCCCCTGAGCAAAACGAAGCAGTGGCTAATGAAGTGGCGAAATTGCTTAAGGCAAAGTTTATTAGGGTGGTACATTATCCTTTTTGGCTTTTTAATGTGGTAATGGTCAAGAAATCTAATGGGAAATGGAGGATGTGTGTAAACTTTTCTAACTTGAACAAAGCCTGTCCCAAGGATAGCTTCTCATTTCTTGCAATTGACTTGCTGGTAAACTCCACAGCTGGACATCAGATACTCTCTTTCATAGATGCTTTTTCAGGTTACAATCTGATCCGGATGGCCGAGCAAAACTGAGAACATATGGCCTTCATCACTGACCGAGGTTTGTATTGCTACAACATTATAGCATTCAATTTGAAAAATACTGGGGTGACATAACGAGATTGGTCAATCTAATGTTCAAGTCACAGATCAAACGCAACGTGGAGTTTTACGTTAATGATATGCTATTAAAGAGCAAACAAACCTCTAATCATGTTGCAGATCTAGAGAAGACGTTCAATACCTTTAGGGGGTTCCAAATGAAACTAAATCTGGCAAAATGCTCCCTTGGTGCTGCCTTTAGGAAATTTCTTGGGTTTATGGTCTCTAACCGGGGTATTAAGGCAAACTTAGAGAAGGTTTGGGCAATCCTAAAGATGTAGTCCTCTCGGACAACGAAAGAAATTCAAAGGCTAGTAGGGTATGTTACTGCCTTCAACATATTCATTTCAAGATTTTCAGACAAGTGTCTTCTATTTTTCAAGATCTTGAGGAAGGCATTTGAGTGGACCGCTGAATGTGAAGATACTTTCCAGTGGCTGAAGTATTACTTGAGGGCAGTCCTTTTACTCATTAGGACCATCTCTGGGGAGGAACTGTACTTCTACTTGGTGGTATTTGCTACAGCAGTCAGCTTAGCATTGGTGCTTGTCGTTGCTCAATTATCTCACTCTTAATTACCAAATTTAGATTTAAGAAGGTTGAGTAAAGAAAATGAGACAAACTTCCCCCAAGTGCAATGTGTGATTGTAGCACAAAATACTGGTGATTATCAGGACATTTCCACAGGGATCTAAGGAGCAAAAGAGTGACTGATTCTAATGGATTAAAGTGGCAAAACATAGCTCACATGAATATAAAATAGAAACAAAATTCTGATCTGGAATGTTGGTGATTCTGGAGAGATTTTTCTAAAGTAAAAGTTAAATTTAACTAAAAATCTGATGTAAAAGGGTTAGGCAAGACAAGTTCAATGCCAATCCAAATCAATCTCAAGATGATAAGAGTTTGTGGATTACCAATTCGGTTTGCTCTGATTTTTAAGAAAATTAATTTCAATTGAAACAAACTATGGATCAAACACTTGATGTGCATAACATATCTTAAGAACAATAGGAGTTCTATGTCTAGCAACCCACATACAAGATTATCATGAGGGTTCTAAGTTAAGCAACACCTATGAAATTATTGATAAGATATACAAATTAGTGTTAATCGAGTCTTGAATCAATGATTCCTAAAATGTTCAAATGCAAATTGAATTGATAATTAAAGAACTCAAAGTAAAACCATGAAGCTTGGCATCTTGAGATTCATTGGAAGGGACATTGCCCTTGCCTTGGCCCAAGAAATATTCAGCCGTTCATATTCAGAAAATTAGAAACTAAAACAGAAAGATGAAATTGAAACATTGAAATCTGAAATTGAAATTGATTTGCAATTGAAAACTAATTACAACGATTGAAATTGAAGTTGAAAACTCAATCCCTAAACTACTGCATAAACGTCAAAAAAAACCCAGAGCTCTTTCTCTTACTATATCTCTATAGCTCCCATCTCTCCTGGATTGTGTATATGACATATATATATATATTTTCGTGTGTGGGTCATGTGATGCCAGCTTCTTCTCCCATCTCTCTCTACTCATTCTTTCTGAAAATTCTTCATTCTGTTATGCAATTCCCCACTGAATTACAGATTTGCCATTCCTTGATCTCAGGTCCACGTCACATGGAGAGGCTGAAGTCACGTGGAAGCTGTTGCTGAGATGTATAACTCTTCATTCGAATGCTTTGACCCTGTATTCGAATATGTACTTCACTCCAGGATGTAATTCAGTCACCAACAATATTCGAATATGCCAATCTACGTATTTGAATATATTCCCCTGCTTCCAGAACTCCGAACTGAAGATTTTGATCCTCTTGTGTTGAATACAAGTGAAAGTTTCTTCATCCTCTCAAATGGCATCAATCAACTGATGTACTGCACCTTGATATATCCAATGCTTTCATGACTTTTCCTTGAATCCTCAAAATGGCTCAGATTTCTTTCTTTTATGTATAAAATCAACACATGCTTCAATTTTGAGCAGTGGGAATAGATTCTACACAAAACATAGATTTTATATCATTTATGTGCTAAGTAAAGGTGTAATTAAATATATAAATGTGTAACAATTAAAGTTCAATCAATTGGTAAAGAAAGTAGACGGGGGTCAAGAAGCCATTGTATTACCCCAACCGAGCACTCAGAGGAGCAGAGAAACGATACCTGAGAATAGAACTGTTTGCCTTTACCTTGGTAACAGTAACTCGGAGGCTAATGACGTATTTTCAAGCCCACACCATTGTGGTTTCAACTGATCAACCTTTGAAAAATGTGCTCCACAGATTGGAGACTTTGGGGAGACTGGTTAAGTGGTCAGTTGAGCTTAGCGAGTTGGACATCCAATACTGGTCGTGATTGGTGATCAAAGGACAGACAGTAGTTGATTTCATTGCCAAGTTCACAATTGCAGTTAGTGTTTTCTCTGCGGGGCAGGTATTGTGTCGGTATCCCTTGAAGGCTACAAGGTTTAGTATGTTTTATGTTTTAATTTCTCAACTTCTAACAATGAGACCGAGTATCAGGCCTTATTAGCTCGACTTCGGATTGCTCGGAGAGTAGGGGTTGATCAGATAATTGTGCGGAGTGACTCCCAACTGGTTGTGAAACAGGTTAGAGGAGAATACGAGACCAGAGTAGATAGCATGATGGAATATTGTCAAATGGCAAAGGACCTAGCCAAAAATTTTTCTAAAATAACATTAGAGAGGGTCTCTAAGCAGAATAATGAGGAAACTAATTGACTAGTTTGGATCACTTCTTCGAGAGAGCAGGACTCAGATGTGCTAATGGAGGTCCTTAATTCTCCAAGTATCCAATTGACTGAGGTACAGCAAATTAAGGTTGAGGCCGCGTGGGCAAAACCAATTAAAGATTACTTGGAGAGAGGGATTTTTTCTGATCAGCAGAATGAACAAAGGAGAATTAAATACAGAGCTACAAAGTATGTGTTGCTAAATGGTGTTCTCTACAGAAGAGGTCATTCTATGCCATTGCTCCGTTGTGCCAACAAAGAAGAGGTAGACTACATCTTGAGAGAAATTTATGAAAGGGTTTGTAGTTATCACTCAGAATGGAAGACTTTGGTCGAGAAAGTTCTACGAGCTGTGTACTACTAGCTGACCATTTAAAAAGACACCCAGAGTTTGGTGAAAAGGTGTGACAAATGTCAAAGTTTTGAATCGACTCTGATCCAGAGCCCTTGGCCCTTTGCCCAATGGGCAATCGACATTATTGGTCCCTTTCCTTTGGGCAAATGACAGAGAAAATTCACTGTAATGGCCATTAATTATTTTACCAAGTGGGTTGAAGCTTAGGCTTTACCAAGCGTAATAGAGTAAAATATGAGAAAATTTCTATAGCAAAGGATGTCTACAGGTTTGGAATCCCTAAGGTAGTGGTGATTAACAATGGGAAGCAAATTGAATGGAGGCTTTTTAATGAACTTTGTGAACAACTTAAAGTCAGTCACCATTATTCATCGCCTAAGCATTCTGAAGCTAATGGCCAGGTGGATGTAACGAACAGGTCTCTTTTGAAGATTATCAAAACTAGGCTCGAGTACGCGAATGGATTGTTTGAGGGTTCCCCTTATCTCCACTAAACTAAAGTATGAAGATTGCAAAGAGCTCATTGATAAAATAACCAACAGAGTCAAGAGTTGTACCTCTAAAGTTCTCTTATTTGCTGGCAGACTAATTCTTATTAAGTCTATCCTCTTTAGCATCCCAGTTTACTGGAACATGCACTTTATTCTTCTAAAGAAAACTAGTAATTCTATGGAGCAAATCTTAAAGAGATTCTTATGGTCTAGCTTTGACCTCAAGAAAGGGGGATACAAGGTAGCTTAGGAAGAAGTATGCAAGCCGAAGGATAAAGGTGGGCTTGGGATCCGTAACCTACATGAGTGGAACAAGGCTGCTATGTTGAGGCATCTTTGGGCTCTTTGTTATATTAGCTCATCTCTGTGGGTGCAATGGTGCCAATCAAACCTCTTAAAGAAGAAATATTTTTGGGAGATAAAGACTCCCTCAGATTGCTCATGGACTTGGCGCATGCTACTTTGAAAAGAGGCTATCCACATCTCTAAATACAAGATGGGTAATGGTAAATCCATCTCCCTCCAATACTCTAATTGGCATCCCAAAGGGCTATTAATTCCAAAATATACATTAAGAATTACTTATGATATCGGATTGTCAACAATTGCAAAGGTGTCAAGTGTAATTGATAATGAACAATGAAAATATCCATACCGTGCAATGTGCGAGCTTCGTGAGGTAATGGTTGAGATTGGGCTACCCAGCCCTAGAGTTGAGCTCTTTGATGAAAGGCAAATGAAGAAGCACTGAAGATAGACCTAGACCTACTGTAGGGAAAAAGATTGCAGGATGCTATCTAAGTAGCAGTTTATTAGCAGAAGATGAAGCAACACCACAGTAGACGAGTTAGACCCAAGGACTTTAAAGTTGGAGACTTAGTCTTTAAAAAAGTAAATCAGTTGACAGAAGATGCTCAAGAAGGGAAACTTGGGCTAAACTGGGAAGGGTCTTATGTCATAGCCTCCTACTTAAGAAAAAGAACTTATTAACTTCAAAACTCCAACGGAAAAACTCTACCTCACTTGTGGAACGGGGAGCATCTAAAGTTTTACTATGTTTAAAAAAATTACGAACTCTTTTTTATTTTACGTTTGAAACTATATTTTTGGATATTTAATGAAGTTTTTTCTCAGAAAATTTCTCGATATATATTGTTATCCTATATAATATGGCAGGTCTACACTAACGAATTAGGTAACCCAAATAACAACCAACTAAAAGGAAACTACTCGCTAGGCCAAGAGAGCCTAAAGGGCAGATCAACAGCTTGGTCGATTTGAGAGTAGCTGATCGATGAACGAAGGCTGCTCGCTAAGCTAAGAGAGCATAAGGGGTAGATTGATAGCTCGGTCAGTCCAAGAGAGACTTAATGGTAGATTGACAGAAGAAAGCTACTTGCTAGGCTGAGAGAACCTAAGGGGCAGATCGGCAGCTCGATCCGTCCAAAAGTGGCTAACCAACAGAAAAAAGTTACCCACCAAGCCAAAAGAGCCCAAGGGACAGATTGATAACTCGGTCAATCTGAGAGTGATTAACCGATAAAGAAAAGCTACCTGCCAAGCCAAAAGAGCCTAAGGGGTAGAACGACAGCTCGATCGATCTGAGAGTGGCTGACCGATGGAGTAAAGATGCTCGTTAGGCCAAGAGAATTTAAGGGGCAGATTGACAACTCTGTCAATTTAAGAGTGGTTGACTGACGAAAGAAAGTTGCTCGCTAGGCCAAGAGAGCCTAAGGATCTAAGGGGTTGATCAACAGCTTAGTCGGTTCGAGAGTAGCCGACTAACGGAGGAAAGTAACTCACTAGGCCAAGAGAGCCTAAGGGGCAGATCGATAGTTCGGCTGATCTGAGAGTGGCTGATCGATAGAGAAGAGCTACTTCTAGGCCAAGTGAGCCTAAGGGGTAGATCGACAACTCAGTCAGTCCAAGAGTGGCTGATCGATGGAAGAAACCACCTGTTAGAGAGTCCAAGGGGTAGATCGGTTGCTCGAAGAAGGATGATAATTGAGGTCATTTGGGGAACTAGCTAAAACATGGAAGTAATAAAATGAGCAGATGACTGCTCAATAAAAAAATTTTAGTTGGATGCAACTCATCGTATCTTTTGGGCCTAAGAAGCTCAAGTGAGGCAACTCGATTAGTAGAACGACTAGACTTCAATCATGTTCAGGTAATTTGATTAACTTTCTAATTAATTTTCCTTAATGAATTAACAAGTTATCACGAGTATTTATGCCTATTTACATATAAAAAATGGTTCACAATATCCTTATAACCCAAAAGGTTCAAGTTATTGACCAAGTTACAATAGAGTTTGAGTGTTTTAATGACTTCAACAATCCATGCTCATATGCACAATGTATGAAAAGTCAAATGAAGTTACAGCTTATGAGAAGAATATATGTTTACAAAAAATAAGGGCGATGTCATTGTATAAAACCAAATTACAATTAAAAGGTTTGAGGACCAATTAAATTTATAAGATGAAAGTTTAAAGTTTGACCAAAATAAGGAAAATAGAGAACAAAAAATCTTCAGGCTTGAGTATCATTTCCTTAGCTTGTCTGAGTTTGCTCAGAGCCTACTTCCTCCCAGGTGCCTGAGACTTCCTCAGCCTTCTTGCTCAGGAGAGACCCTGCAGCAGATTCCCCAATGAATATCACCTTTGATAGGTCGAGCTCGGGGTAGAGCTTTAGGATTTTAGCTTTGGCATCTTCAAATCTATCCTAGAAGACCTCTGCCAGCCAATCCTGAGCTTGATTGCTCTTCTTTTTGAATTCCTCGTTGGCTTTAGCCTTCTGCTTCTCAACCTGGCTTTTAAGCACCTTCAGTTGCTTGGCCATCTCCTAGCCCTTTGATTGGACAAATCTTTTAATCTTATTTCAGCCACTAAGGCCGAGGAAAGGCTGCTGGAACTTCGAAGAGCTTCATCCCTAGTAATAAAGGCCTGGTCCAGCTCCATGATGGCAGCTTAAACCTCAGAACGAGCCTTCCCCATCTCTTCTTCCGAGGAAAAAATTCGGTAAGGAAATGCTCGTTCTTATTGATTTCTTGAAGAAAGTTAAGATTTGAGCTGAGCTATCGGGTCCCATGCTCGGCCGACCAAAGCATGACTTGAAAATTTAGAGGAATTATACTTTAAGGCGAGATCTAATTAAATATTCTATAAACAGAGGTCCAGAAGCTGTACTTTGGAAAGGTCATGAGCAATGTTTTTGGCCAATTTGGTAAGAGATATCTCATGCGCTTGAGCCAAATCAGCAGGGGTAATGATGCATTCCATTCATTTGATGGCCAATGTAGGGTCATCCACGAGATTGGAGAGTTTGGTTGGCTCAAAGGAAGAAGAAGGTATCTCTGCATCAACCTGGGTTTGAGGAAGGTCAGTTGCTTGGGAAGCCTCGGGAGTGATAGAAAAAGACTCGAGAGGAAGCAACATCAAAAGACCACTTTGAATCAGAATGGTAACAACCTCCTGATCAGATGGATCGGTGGAGGGAGCGCCTTCCTTCAGAGGGTGAGGGTTGACCATCTTTATTCTTTTGAAAGTTCTGGACTCGGATCTTATCGACCTCTTGGTTGAGCCTTTACATTTCTCCTTATTAAACTTCATCTGCTCAGAGGGTTGGGATAAGTTAGCAAGAGCAACGTCTGAATCTGCAACCGTGAAAAGAAAAAATTAGTGATACAGGAAAAAAAAGAAAAAAAAAACAATAGTGAAAAACTCACTCCTCTTACGTTCAAGTTTCAGAGCTTCTAAGCTTGGCCAAACTTTTCACCGTAATTAGAATGCTAAAGTGGTGGTCAGAATGGGTTTGAGTGAGCAAGATTCTCTCCAGCTGGGTGTCAAACCCTTTGGGCTGGGCTTTGGTTGAACAGGATAATGATGTAAGGTTAATATGACGAAAAGCTAAAGGAAATGATATAATTAAGTTGAATTTCGGCTCAAGAGATCGGCATACCCTTTTCACTTGGCCAACCCTAGGCCAAGGGTTATCGAAATGACTTATCCTCCTTAATCGGAGCAAATTCCCAACTGTTCCCATACATAAAGAAAAAATTTTCTTTCCAATGCTTGACCGAGGAGGGGTAACCTTCGACCAAATTGAACTCCTTCGCCTAGGCTGTAAAGTAGTACTAGTCTCGTCCGGTTTCGACCATTTGGTAGCAGTGAAGGAACTCTTTGGTGGCGGCTTTCCAAATGACAGCACAGCTAACCAGTATCTTCCAACTGTTTAGCATGAGCTGGGTTGGATTCAAGCTTAGCTAGGCTAGTACCTTTCGGATTGGACGAGCTAAGGGGAAACAAAGCCCACTTGAAAAGGCGGCCTTGTAGACAGTGACAACCTTGGGCATCAGAGAAGAATAGGCATCATCCTCAGGGCCTGGCCGTTGATAAGACAAATGTTTTGGGGGTTGAAAGGCTTTGAGAAGTTTTTTAAGATTTGATTTATTGATCATGGAATGAATCCCTATGCAGTCAAGATCGAGGGTTCTCCTTCTAGAGGTGGAGGTTTCCTCGTGTTAGAAGTCAAGGTCACCAGCAGATGATTCAAAGCATCGAGCAGGAGAAGGACTAGGGGCATCTGATGCCATCACAGGGGGGCTAGAAGGGGATTCTTCATTGGACTCAACTAGGACTAACCTTCTATGGGTGGCCATATTTTCAAAACTAGCTAAATCGTAAAGCTTATCACAGTAGTACTCGAAAATCAGAAGGGTGGAAATAGACTTGAGAAGGATAAGATCTTTTGTAAAACCTATGGGATTGGGGAGTTTTCTCTCTCTCTGATAAAACCAAAGACTATGAGCAAAAAATCAAAGCATAAAAAGAAGATAAAGTAGAGCAGAATGAGGAAAAGCATACTAAGGGAACAGAGACAAGAACTCTGGAGGTTGAAGCTTGAAAATGGCAGAAATGGCAAATAAGGCCTAGATATGGCCATGTGGCAGGCATCAATGAAGTTGGTTGTCAGATGTGTGAGTATTAAATGAATAGTGAGCACGTGGCGGTGAGGTGAAAAGACATAGCAGCACTGCGTGTGGAGAAATTATTGCAACTGATGCGCATTTAATGCGTATGTGGCTCGAAGGATATAAAACTGTTAGATTCTCTCAGGTTTGCCGAGCAACCTGGGACCTAGGGAATCGGGGGCAACTATTGGATGAGATTTCCGATTTCAGCTGAAATGACATAAATATCCCCCAGGCATTGATGGAAATCCCAAATAGGCTGAGCCAACCTCTTAAGCTAATCGATCGAAGGGTCGAGGTTGGATTGTTTGAGGTCGAGCTCTATAGTCCAGGTTGATTGAAACTGAGCTGAGCATAAGCGCGTACACAAGGTCTAAATGATTACAATCCTGAGATTTGCACTGTGGTTATTGATTTGGAATCATCAACTTTAGTAGAAAATTCCAAGATTGATTCAAATCTTACATTTTCCTTATCCAAATAAGGAAGCTGCGGTAAGTCAACGTAGATTTCTGATTTGTTTCTATCTTTGAATTAGCAGGTCATGCTATAAATGGGAAAAGAAGTCACTATCACATATATATGCTACTTAGACCCTGCCGTTACTCTACTGAAATTTACTTGGACATTCTCTAACTTGATCATTGAAGAATCTTTGGCAGGCATCACGCCGGTGTCTCAAGCAATCAGGTTTCTTTATTTCGGTCGGATTATCCATCAAGAAATCTAGATCAAGGGCCCCAAAAAATCACCATTATCAGTTGATATCCCTTCTATTGCTTCATTTCGAGCTCATGATGTCATCTGATACCAACTAATTGATCTGCAAGATACTGCTCTAGAATTCGTACTGTTAAAATTGCCCAATCCATTTCTCGTTCGCACGTTTTTACTGTCCAATTTCCTCCTTTTCCTCTCCAGGTTTGACAACCTCCATAGTCCAATGGATAGCTTGATTCTTCTACAGAACAATGTGCTTTCAATTTGATAACCCCAAACCATATTTGTGGTTTTTAAAAAGTCCTCACAAACCATATTTGTGGTTTTTAAAAAGTCCTTATTTCATTTGTTGCGTAATTATTCGTCTTTGCTTCACTCAATTAAAAGCGGAATCTCACAATTTTGGCCTAGCGGATGGATTTAGAATATTAAAAAATATTGGAAATGGCTCAATTGAAAAAAATCAAAATTCTAAGGCTAAATTGTAATTAACCAAAAGTTTGGAGGTATTTGAAATTTCAAATTTTTTTTTAGACTAAAATGTAATTTTTAAAATTTTTAGGGACAAAATTAATTTTCATCAAGTAAACAAGCGCATTAACTAAGTTTGAAAAGCATGGCAACGGTAGAGCACTTTTTCCAGACAAACAGTTGGCCTTCCTGAATATATGGAGGGCATCTATATGTTGAGTGTTTTTAGTCGTGCAATTCGTTGACTTATGTGCGACTTGTGACCCAACACCCCTTATTTGTTTAGTGTAGGCAATGTGAACTTTAATTCAATTCGAGTTTTAAAACTATTCTTATTACTTTCATTTGTTGTGCAATCCTTTTGACATCGTGGATGGATGTTAATGTTATAAAGTAAAAAAAAAAGGGGCTCAATTGAGAAAATTAGAATTCTTTAGGATCAAATTGTAATTTTTCATAACTCTAGGATAAATTGTAAATTCTCAAAATTCTGAGCAAATTCTAATTAACTAAAATTTTGGAGGCAATCTAAAATTTTAGAAAAATTTGAGACTAAACTATAATTTTTGAGAATTTTTAGAGGCAAAATATAATTTTCATAAACTTGGGACTGAATTATAATTTTTGAAACCTTTCAAATTGTATCCCCAAGGAACTTTTTCGTACGTGTGTATATATACAAAATTCTACAATCTTTTATAAAATTCAAATCGTATAATCAATGAATTACAAAATTATAATTTTTTCAAATTTATACACGCTTTCAGAACTCCAAACACAGTAACACTCCGTAATTATTTCAAGGGGCAGCTGACAGAAAGTCTTGGTCTTCTTCATCAATGAGCTGGATCTGCGGGGTATTCACGTGACATTCCGCGATGAACTTCCGCTAAGGCGTACGGGCGTGTTTAGCCTCTGTTTTTAACGCAGTTTGAACTGCTATGCTCGTATCAGCATCCTCTATCCTTTGGTAAGCTCAATCTCTATTTTTGAATAGCTCTGTTTCTGGACAGCGAGCAAAACCTTCCTTCCTACCCGAGCTCCCCGGAGCTCAGGCTCTCTCTTTTACATTTTGCCCTCACAATGTCACACACTGCTCAACTTACACCCTTCCCACTTAAAACACGAACCAAGGGAGAAAGCAATAAATGCTAAGCACACCTATCTCGCGGCCAATGCGTCATGTCCGCGGCGGCTTCTTTCGGTTGATGAGCAAGTCCAACGTGGGTGGACCTCCAGCTCCACAGAAATCACACGCAAACGTACCCCCCGGGGGGGGGGGGGGGCGGGGGTTTAGAGGGGCATTGCATTTGGCACTTGAACCGTGTCTCAGTCATTGAACTGTTAAATATCAACCATGAGATTTCTTCAAATAATTCGACGGTCTTAAGTTGAGTTTGAAAATAGTTGGCTAACTAATAAAAAGTTAACTCTTTCCCCCCTTTTTTTTAAATATAAAAAAGTTAACTTTTTAACATTTTATTAATTTGACATTTTTTTCTTAAAGATTTAAAAATAATTTAAAATATAAGAGAGTAAATTTGATTATTTTTAAAAAAATAAAAAAATTAATAACTTTTTGTTTCCAAATGGAACCTTAATTTAATTTGATTAAAAATTAGAACATTATCCTTCTTATTTTTTTAGTTTTGCTAAACTAAGTTTAATTAAAAAATTAATTTTAATCAAGTAATTAGGGCTACTGGATCATTTAGAAAAAATTTCAACATTGATACTTGACACTTCACTCATTAAAGTGCCAAGCATACTGCAGCCCTCTCTAATCCCCCTTAAAAAAAAAAAAAAAAACCTCTATTAACGTATTAAGCAAATCATAATTAATATATATAGGTAAGATGCGCCAAATCATAATTGATGTAATTAACTAGAATCTTCTCCTCTTATTATTAACGTATTAAACATGTTAAAAAAATCTAATATAATTTAAATTTAAAATGTAATATTTGGTTTTATATTTTTTATTTGAAAATTGGAAAATAAACCCTTGGAAGGGTTCATAAAATTAAATCAATCCATTATCAATAAATATTTCTTTGTCTTCTTCTTCTTTATTTATTTTTATTTTTTATTTTATAATTATAAGGTAAGTTTGGTACTTTAAAATTCTCTAAAAATTTTTAAAAATTTTAAAAATTATTTACTTTTTATCTTATTACATGAATTACGAACTCATAATTTATCTTAAATTATTTCACTTTATCTTATTTTTTGTTACTCTAAATTATTGAAGTGATTGGTCTATTTATTCTCTCCATAAGTTGTGGTCTCAACGGGCAGCCCACTTGGCTAATTGTTACATTTTTAATTTAAGAAGCACGGATACTGGCCGATGATAAACGACACAACATAATTTAAACAAATAATAAGTAAAAATTTAAAAATTTAAGTTACAACATGCCAAAAAAAATTGATATAAAAATATTTTATTCGAAATTAATAAAAAATCAATGAAATAGTAATTAAAATTAAAAAATAAAGTCATGTCCTCTACGTCTCAATTATCGTAATATGCTCCACATAATAATTACTTTTTATTAAAATAAAAAAATAAATCAGCACATCGTTTAAAAAATATAATTATATGGTAAAATAAATCATGACTTGAAATGGGGTGATCCATTCGTGATAAACTCTTCGATGATGCTTAAGGAAAATTAAGAACAATTTACAATAAACATTAGGATGAGCCTATTTTGCCTTCCACAAATAGTTTTTTTTACTCTATTTTACTTTTTCATTAACTAAAATTACACAATTGCTCATATTCATAAAAATCGTTACACAACAATTCAATCTAATACATAATTATAATGTCATAAATAAACTATTTTATAATAGAAATTATTATTTTTTAAATGTATACAAAAATGTAACATACTAAATTTTTTTAGATATTTTGATAAATAGACAGGCAATTACAATCTAAATTCACCCCCCAAAACAAAATTCACTTATGTACGTGAAGTACTTACTATAATAAAAATTTCTAATTCTGGATTTTTTTTTCAAATATTTGTTATTATAAAAAATTTAAATTAATTTTTTAAAGAAAGATATTTAATAAATTTGTCTGCATACTTAAAAGTTAATTTTTTTCAGTTCATTAATTTCTCTGGTTAGAAAATTTTTTGGTAGTTTTTTTTTTCCTCTACGTGAATGGTGATAGGAAAAAAAAATCGGAGATTCTATTTTAAATTTAAGATTGGCAAGAAAAATTAATAGAGATAAAAGATAATTAAAAATTTAAATTTATACGTGATCTTATTTTCATGCTTGTACATTTTACGTAAGAAAAAAATGTTTTGAAAGAATAAAAAATTTTTTTTTCATTTATATTTATATTTATAGCAATAGCAATCACATGACAATATATTTTAATCTATTTTATAATTTAATCAAGTAAGAAAATAATTTATTTCATTTCAATTTATTTATAAAATTTTGTCATTTTATTTATGATCTTGATATTTATTTATTTATTTTTACAAATATTTCATAAATTATTTATTTTATCATTTAGCACACTTGCGTTTTATTTCATTACATACATTATTTTTAAAATATATTATTAGATTATCAAAATTAAAATTATCATATAAAACCCTATTAAATGCCTCGAGCACGACGACAAGAGTTAAAATAATAAAATTTTGCAAACCAAAGAAATGAAAGAAATTAATTTTTTATTTGATTAAATTATAAAATGAAATAAAATCACTTTATAATCATATGATTGTTAAAAATATAAGTGTAAATAAAAATTATTTTAGTCTTTAAAAATATTTTTTTTATTCTCTTGTACGCTTAAGGGTGTTTCTTTCAACTTTGTAAATGTTTTCAAGATAAAAATAAATTAGTCAAAAAAATAATAATTTTATAATTTTATTTAATGAAAAAAAGTAAGACAAAGTAAAAGAAACTATTTGTTGAGTACAAATAAGTTCACTGAAAAAATTTTATGCTATCATCGAAAGGTGTTAAAGGCAAATTAAGGAACAAAAAATTGACCGAGTGTGCTTAACATTCTATAGTGTTCGAAGCCAAAAATAAAGACATGCTTAATCGCGTGCCTAAGACATATCAACTGCGTGTTAGTCGGCTGTTCATAGCTGGAGTATCTAGCAACGATAAGCTAGCTTCTGAAGTCTCTTCGTGCTTTCTGACTCTTACTCGAGCTTTTTGCCAATGCCTAGGCTTAAATAATAATATAATTTGTTGTGTACAATTGTGTAATTAATGAATTATGACAACTTCAATTTGCTGGTAGCGTGTACTAGTAGAAGCAATTAAGATCTTGAAAGACACTAATTGTGAAGCAGACACATCATGTTTTTAGCTTTTAAACTCTCTCTTTTCAAAAAACTTTCTATTCATCTTCACATGGAAAAAAATCCTACTCAAGCATTTCGTTTGGCTACAGAAAAATCTCTCTCAAAAATTGTGATTTTTTTTGCTTTGGATTTTTCATATTAAATCTTTGTATTCATTTATTTTTCCACACTTACTTGTTTGGTTAATTATTTGATACTAACGTTTCTTGTATTTTTTTAGCAATTAAGACATTAATAGGTGGAGACAACACATATATATATACCCCTTAATGATTGAAATTTTGCTCGTTGCTAGTTATGGAATATAAATTAAACAATAACTAATCTCACAATGCCGTAAATCACATTGTAAAAAAAAATAGAGATATTGAACCCAAAATTTAATTATGAGGAAGACTCTTCAAGAATAAGGGTAGAAAAATCTGGAGTAATGATGATAAAAAATCTCCATTATACGCAAATGGTTACAAGAATGATTATGATAGCATACATAGTATACATTTCTTATCCTTACTACATTAATCACACTGAACACCTATATGAAGAAAAATCTTCACTTGTACTTGATGAAAACTACGATTGTGTTTTCAAACTCTCTCGAATAACTCACGCACAAAAATTTGAAAGATAAAACCTTTCATGGTTATGTTGATAGAAATTTCTTGAAACACAATAATATGATATTCTTCTCTCTAATTAATTGATTACTCCAGACCTTAGGAATAGGTCTTTTGTATAAATCACAATAATATTTTAAAATGGATTTAGAGTAAGACATTAGTTTCCATCTTCCATGTAAATTTGAAAATCTTCCCATTGGTGAATTAAACATCCTTGAATAATAAGAAATCTTTCTATTGCTGTTTTCAACCTCCTTTTTGGTAAATCTTTTTTATAGGTGTCTTTATTTGTATGGAACTCAAAATCCGGTTTTAAAAATTACAAACCCACGGGTCGCTCAAGCGAACTTCAAGTGGGTTTCCACGCTATTGCCGTGCTCTTCTCGCAAATTTCCAATGACATCTATTTTTTTTTTTTTTTTGCTAAGTTAGCTCTTTGTATCTTCTTGGAGATTAAGAGCCGACTCCTTCTGATGTACTTAGAGATAGAAATAAATCGAGTTATTTAAGAATTATTCGAGTTCGATTTGTCTTAGTTTTTTGACTAAAATGAGCTCAAATCAAATTTGATTTATGATTCATTTAAGTTCAAGTTAGAGCACGAGCCTGAACCTAGAAAACTTGGCTTGAAAACTCGCGAGTCGGCTCGATAAAATAATTTATATATTTTTAATAGTATATTTATTATATTTTAGATAAAAACAATATCGTTTTAATTTCGTTGAGTTATTAGTAAATTTCGAGGTTAAATTATTCTTTATTAAGGCGAGCTCGAGCTTATATAAAAATTTGAAGCAAGTTGAGCTCACGAATAACTCGACCCGAGTTCAAATAAGTTAAAATTCGACTCAATTCGACTCATTTTTATCACTAGACATACCTTGAAAAAATTAATTCTAAACTTTAAAATACTCTGGCAAATGTCTAATAATATATAATTAAATTTATTTTTTTCACTAATTTGCTAGTTTTAAATAAACTTAACTCTAGCACTAAGTTTTAGGCATTTTTAAAGCATCATAAACGAAAATTCCTCTAACTCGAGAGTTAAAATGTCGATAGAAAATTTCATAAAACTCAAAAGTAACACATTCAAAATGCTTCCTGAAATTCATTTGAACATTTTTTCATTTTGTTCGAAAGCTAAAAATTCATTCTTACTTTAGCAATTTTAGAACAACTCAAAAAAAAACATAAATTCATTTGAACATTTTATAATTTTTTTTCACTCTTCTTACGTTTTTTCCCCCCAAAATAAAATTAGTTGTCTTTTTTTTTACCAAAATAAAAATAAAAAATATATTTGGTAATGTAAATTTTTTACGTAATAAACATTAGCTTAATAAACTCTTTATTTTTGATAAAAAATTTATTTTTATAAAATTAAATTAAATATATTACTTAATTTAATTAATTTAAATATATTTCATTAAATATACTTAATTTAATTAAACGAATCTAATAAAATATTTCTTTTTAATAATAATTAATTTTTAATGAAGTATATTCATAAAGAACATAATTTAAATAAAAAATTATTATTTATTAAAAAATTAAATTAATAAATATTTCAATAAAATAAGCCATTCTAATATGTAATTATTAATTTATTATTTATTAAAAAATAATAAATTAAAATATATATCACACCAACAAATTAATTATAAGGCAACCAAGTAGAAGTAAGGTAGTGAAGCAAAAATATAAATATTCAACCGTTGAATAAACTCAAATTCAAATTTATTCACAAATCTTTCTTCTCCAAAACTAATCAACAGTCCTTCTCGAAGTGAAGATAAAGAATTGAATCTATGTGTTCTAATGATCTGTGATGTCTTTTGTGGATCAGGACATAAACAATGGCAGAGAGTGTAGTGAGCTCTGTTATCCATAATCTGGTGCCATTGTTAGTCAATGAAGCAGGTTTGTTGAGGAACGTTCACAAAGAAGTTGCTAGTATCAAGGCTGAATTGGAGAGTATAAAAGCTTTCTTGAAAGATGCAGACTTCAGGGCAGAAACAAATGACGATGAAAGCGCTAGGAATTGGGTAAAAGAAGTCAGAGGAGTGGCTTATCAAATTGAGGATGTCATTGACGAATACATAATTCACTTGACAGAACAAGACCAACGGCGTGGCTTCATCAATGTCCTTCGCCATCTCACTTGCTCAATCAAAAAATTTAAGCCAAGACATAAGCTAGCATCTCAGATCCAAGACATCAAAAAATCCATACGAGAGATAAAGGAAAGAGCTGATAGATACAAGTTTAATTGCTCCATGCAATGCTCAAGTTTGGGGGCAAAAGACAGAACATGGCATGATCCTCGCATAGATTCCCTTTTCCTTGAGGAAGATGAAGTCGTTGGCATTGAAAGACACAAAGAAGAACTGATAAGAAAACTTGTTGAAGAAGAAGAACCGAAACAAGTGGTGGTTTCAATTATTGGTATGGGTGGAGTTGGCAAGACTACTCTTGCTAGACAGCTTTACAACAGCAAGATAGTAACCGTACACTTCAATTGTCATGCATGGATTCCTATCTCTGAGTCATACAAGATAGAGGAGGTCCTCAGAACAATGATAAAGGGTTTACACCTTTCAAGAAATGAGCCTCCACCTCGGGGAATTGATGAGATGGACCAGATTTTACTCATTGAAAAGCTAAGAGATTATTTACGTGAAAAGAGGTATATAATTGTTTTTGATGATGTATGGGTAACTGATTTTTGGAAATTTATAAAAAATTCTTTATGCAAAAATGGTAAAGGCAACAGGGTAATTATCACCACACGAAGTAAAGAAGTTGCGGCTTTTTGTAGAGAATCTCCGTTAGATCATGTCTATGAACTCCAGCCCCTACCCGAAGAAATAGCTTGGAAACTTTTCTGCAATAAAGCCTTCCAATGGGACCTTGGAAGTCGATGTCCCCCCGAGTTAGAGAAAGCATCTCATCAAATTGTTAGAAAATGTGAAGGATTACCACTTGCAATTGTGGCAATCGGTGGTCTTTTGTCAACCAAAAATAGAGTTGTACATGAATGGGAAATTTTCTATGAGAGCTTGGGTTCCCAGTTAGAGAGGAATCCTAATCTTTCAAGCATAGCAAAAATTGTGTTGCTCAGTTACCAAAATTTGCCTTACTATCTCAAATTATGTTTCTTGTACTTCAGCATAATACCTGAGGATTACTCCATCAGTTGTGGAAGACTAATTAGGTTGTGGATTGCTGAAGGCTTTATTGAAGAACAGAAAGGTAAAATATTGGAAGAAGTTGCAGAAGAATACTTGACTGAGCTTATCCATAGAAACTTGGTTCAAGTGTCGGAGACAAAATATGATGGAAGAGTGCAAAGCTGCCGGATCCATGATTTAGTGCGTGAGATCATCCTCTCAAAGTCAGAGGAGTTGAGTTTCTGTCAAGTTCTTGTAGGGGAGAATTCAAGGTTTAATGATCAAACTCGCCGGCTGTCAATGCATACGCGCTACTACAATATGGAAAGCCTTAGGAAATCCCAAATTCGTGCTGTTTTCTTTTTCTCGGTCCGAGAGCTGCCGGAGAAGCCTTTGTTTGGTGCACTAGCGGCAAATTTGAAGCTTTTGAAAGAAGTAGATCTACAGGATGCTCCTTTGGATAACCTTGGTGAAGAAGTGGGGAATCTAATTCATTTGCGATACCTAAGTGTGAGGGGAACAAAAGTGAAAGTAATTCCCAAGTCAATAGGAAAGTTGGGCAATCTACAGACTTTGGATTTGAAAGAGTCCTTTGTGTTTGAGCTACCAGTTGAGATTAATATGCTTGCTAAGTTGCGGCATCTTCTGGTTTATCGGCATAATTATGAAAATGATGGTGTAGGCCATGCAAGGGGAGCAAAGGCACAGAGAGGTATAGGGCGCTTGACAGAGTTACAAAATCTGCGCCTTGTGGAGGCAAGTGACGGCGAGCTAATTAAAGAGCTTGAGAATTTAAGGCAGTTAAGGAAGCTAAGCGTTTCGAAATTAAAAAGAGAAAACGGAAAGGCGCTCTGCACTGCCATTGAGAAAATGAAACACATTCAATGCTTCAGGGTAAGGGCCATAAGTAACGATGAGGTTTTGGATTTGCCTTCTATTTCTTCTCCTGCCGAATCTCTTCGATCTGTTGGCTTGGTTGGCCGTTTAGAGTGTTTTCCCAATTGGATCTCCAAACTTGGAAATCTAGCCAAATTATTTCTGGCTTGGTCAGATTTGATCGATGATCCGCTAAAAGCCATTCAATCCTTGCCTAATTTACTGGTGCTTTGGCTCTATGCAGGGTATAAAGGTGAGCAATTGTATTTTGAGGTTGGAGGGTTTCAGAAACTAAAGAGACTAACGCTTCGAAATTTTAAGAGATTGAATTCAGTGGTAATACAGGAAGGTGCACTGCCTCTACTTGAAGAGCTACACATTGGGCCCAGCCCACAACTGAAGGAGGTTCCCTCCGGCATATGCCACCTCACAAGGCTTGCAACTCTTATATTTTATGATATGCCTAGAGAGTTCTTACACAGAATGCAACCAAACAAAGGCCCAGACTATTGGATTGTTCAGCATATTCCAATTGTCCAACATTGGTTCACGATTAGAGGGTGGAATTATATTCATTATCCTCTTGAGAAATTCCCGTATGAAACTGAAGAAGGCCAAATGATTACTAACGATGAAAACCAACAGCAGAGTTGAAGGTCGAAAGTATCCCCACAAATTCAATTCGAGGTTTGTCCCATTGAATCGCAAGATTATATTTATTTATTCGTTACATTACGTCCCTCATTTACACAAAGTAAAATAAAGTTTGTGCCTTTGGTTTGAAATCGGAAACCATCTTTGGATACATACTTGACATTTTCAATTCCAAAACACGAGATTTTATAATAGTAACACTCAAATTCTTTTCCATGAAATCTTTTTCAAAAAAAATTTAAAAATAAAAAGCATGAGTTACATTTTGTATTATTGCTTGCACTATCCACTAAATTTCACTTTCAACTTTTCTACTTTCAATTGAAATAGTTAACACCTCATACTCAGCGCCAAGTTTCGATGTTGTTGTTCTGTTAAATTCATTGATGAAAAATATCTCAAATCAGTGACGTGTGAATTAATGTTTGTTGGTAGAAGTGTAAAAGTTAAACTTGATGATAAGTATAAGGAGTATTCACTATTACCATTGACATTAAAATGATCAAAATGAGCTTCGGTGCATATTATAAGGATGCGAGTTATAATTTACACACAACAAAATTATTATCTTTATTTTAACCAACTTGAAAGTATGCAGTAAAAAAAAAAAAAAAAAAAATTTCTTTCTCTTGCCCCTCATTTTTCAAATTGTTGTATATGCATTCTGATCATTTTACTTCGTTGGTTGTCATGGTGGAAAATAAAACGACTGAGGTTATTTAAACAGTCGATTGCATCTTGCAAGTTAGTTTTAATTTTTTGGATAAATTATATTCAGACTGTTATACTTTACCATAAATATCACTTTGGTCTTTGTATTTTTAAATCATCCAACTTTGCCTGTTGTAGTCTTCAATCATTCCACTCTTTCCTATTTTGATAAATTTATTAACAGAAAATGTCAGGTGTTTGCAATAAATAAGTGGCTTTGTTCTGTGAAATGCCACATTGCCATTGTGCGCATTTGTAAATTTTTGTTAACAATTACTCGAAGGAAAAAAGTGGGATGATTTAAATGATTGAAACCAAAAAAGTGGGATGATTTAAATGATTGAAACCAAAGTGACATTAGGGATAAAGTATGTAACTATTAAGTGTAATTTATTTTTTTCTTGTCGTCTTCGCATTGTTCACTTTTTTATGGTTTATCCTTATGATGACATGCTTACAGAGTTTTCTAATCTGAAATGCTGTGTAAAACATCTTTCTTGCTTGATGATCAGTCAATGAAGTCATTCTGGACCCCTGACACGTCTCATTTTGTGCCATAATTTGGTCTGTTTGACTATGTATTCTGTTATCTAAAGTCTTGTTGTCAACATATATACAATTAAAGGAATATCAACTACAAAACATATAGAATTTATATCTTCCGAACAACCTTGCTTTTCTGTTACTACGTAGGGAGCAAAAATATGTTCTCACTTCTACCATTGATATGCTTGTCGGTGTTATTGTTACATTTTCAAAAACAACATGTTGGATTTCTATTAGAATAACTTTTTGATAACAATCACAACTATAGGTTCAATTTAGAGATGCATGAATCACCAACTTTCTTTTTGTTGCATTTCTATTTTATTCTCTATATTCTTGGCTAAATGCAAGTAAGCTTCACACCATTTGAATATTACAGTTACATCCTTTATTTTATAAATGTTATTAGCCTCATTCATTTACATTTCAATTGATAATAAATGAAAATAGTAACATAATCAAAATACTTGCATCTCAGCCGATTGGAAACATATTAATCAATATTTTTTGGCTTTTTGGTAACCCATAATGCGAATATGGGCCAAAAAGAGGCCTAGTGGTAAAATGATAATTTTAGTCTGATTTCGGAAATGATCAAAATTGATCAAAATTTTGTTTAATTAGTTGATAAAAAACATGTCAGGTGATATGATGTTTTTTTAGTCTTTTGGACTAGGGCTGTGCAGGATGGACCGAAACTGAAAATCAAACCGAAATTTTTCAGTTTTTGGTTATTTATTTGGTTCGATTAATTTGAATAATGATTTAGTTTCAGTTATCTAGGGGTTGTTTGGAGTAAAAAAAATGAGATAAATTGAGATAAATTATGGTTTGGGGAGAATTCGTAATGCGTGCAGTGAGAGAAAAAAATTGATGTGATATAAAGTTAACAGAGATTTATAGAGATTTTTGGAGATTTTCATCAAATTATTGCAAACCAAACGGGCCCCTACTTAGACCCTAAATTAAATTCGTTCAGTTATGATTATTCTACACTCAAAACCGAAATAAATGAAAATCGAATTACATACAATAATATAAAGGGTGGGCCTATTTGCACTCCACTTTTAGTTTCTTGCACTCCAAATAAGTATTATTCATTATGAGAGAAGATGGAGTGCAAGAAACTAAAAGTAGAGTGTAAATAGTAATTGCCTAATATAAATATAAAAATTAGATATAGTTGACTGCTTTTTACATTTTTATGGTTTTTTTAATTACTGCCAATTTCTTATTACAGATTTGGCTAAAATGACATTTGGACTTGATGTTATTCCTGAAGATTGAAAAGCTGTTTGGTATTGCTCGCTGGATTTCTCAATTTGTTTCTACATCAAGAGAAATTTGTAGTCTTTTTTTTATTTTTTTAATTATGGATTAAGTCAGCTGTATTAGAAAAGGGGTGTGCAATTCTAGTTTGGATTTGATTGGAATATGTTGGTGTACTGATGTTCTGTTTGAAAGTTTTATGGATTTGCCGTGGATTAAGCTAGTGGAGCTTGATTTGATTTGATTAATGTAATGGATTAATGTAATTTTAATGTGACATGTGGATTTGAAAAAAAAAATTAAAGATGTATTTTTCTTTATAGTTCAGGTCAGCGGAGTATTCATTGATGTGGGCATCACAATCAATGTTTTCTTGTTGCTTTTATTGATGAGAAGAGAATGTATTGATGTGTGTAATTATTATTATTAATTTTTTAATTTTAGCTTCATATTTAAGCATTTGAAAGTCGTCGACATCAAGCTACATCAATTTTTTTTTTTAATTTTCTTTTTATAAGAAAATATGGAAGAACCGAATAACTGGATGAGAACTGAATTGAAATATTTTGGTCATCCGTTCGGGTCTCAACATCTAAGTTGTACATTTTATTTATTTATTTATTATTTTTTTTTTTGGTAATCGAGGGTTTTCGGGTCAACTTGTACGCACTTGGATTAATTTCTAAAACTTGAAGTTAACGATCAACTAAATCTTCTAGTGGACCTGAGGAAATTGGAATTACGGATCCTCCAGTGGGCCTGAGGAAACTCGAGTTACGGATCATTGGAAAGTAAACTCAAAATTTTACCAGTTAAGTTAACACTCAGGGTTAGACATTTTAGTTAACTGTTTCAAGAACCAAAAAAAATTTGGTCAAACAAAACTAAATAATTAAACCAAAAATTGAATAAACACCCCTACTTTTGGATAGCCATAAATGTGTATTTAAACAAAAAATGGACCTAAAGGTAAAATGATCATTTTATGACTCAAGTTTAGATTATGCCAAAATTTTCTTAGCCATTAGGAAAGATGTCAATGAATATTTTTTAGACTTTTGGAAAGTCTATAATATAAATTAAGGTTAAAATTGGGTTCAGAGAAAATTGCCATTTTAAAGTCCAATTTCCATTTTATCCAAACTCAAGTTGAAAAATGACTATTTTATTTATGGGCACGTACTTTGCGTAAATTCGTATTTTCGATAACTCAAAATTTAAAAAATATTATTTGACATATATTTTTATCTACTAAACAAAATTAGGCTTGATTCAAACTTAGACATAAAATGACTACCTTATCTCTAAGCCTATATTCAGCCTTCTAAGCTTCCCAAACTTGGGCAAAAAATAATAGCTGGTTTTATGTTGACTTGTTTTTTTGCTCAAATTTATACTTTGGGGTCTCCAAATGTTGAAAAATATTTACTCACATATTTTTTATCAGCTAAACAAATGTTGCCCTCATGTGAACTTGGACCAAAAAAGACCTGATTATGATGGAGCCTGTTTTCACATCATTTTTGCATTTTAGGTTTATCAAATGGTTGAAAATATTACTTTTATCATATTTCTTATTAGTAAAGTAAATTTTGGCTCAATCGAAAATCAAGTAAAAAAAATGAAATTTTTACCTCATAGCTAATTTTCAACTTATATTTACATTTTGGGCTTCATAAAGGTTTTAAAAATATTATTGACATGTTTCATTTAAATTTTTAATTCTACAACTGTATGTTGCTGTGGAAGAGTACGCATGTATTGAATTGAAGAGATATATATGTGTATATATATAATAGGTAAAACACACTGAACCATAATTGTTGTAATTAACTAAAATCTCCTCTTATTATAATTATTAACGTATAAGGCATGTTAAAAAAATATAATCTAAATTTAAATTTAAAATGTAATACTTAGTTTCATATTTTTTATTTGAAAATTGGAAAATAAACCCTCGGATCCACGATCCTTAGCTTCATGATTTTTCTTCCTATTTTTTATTTTTTAATTATGAAGTGATTGACATGTTTATTTTGAACTCTCAACTCGTTGAAGTCTCAACAAGTAGGCACTTTGGTCAGTCGCTACACTTTTAATTTAAGAGGCACTGATACGTACTGACATATGGTATGTGACACATACATCAAGAATAATTTGGACACATAATGCTTATATTTTCAAAAAAATGAATGACACAATACGGCAAAGATAACATATTTAATATATATTTTTATACAATTTATATAAATATTTTATTCAAATTTAATAAAAATGCAATAAAAGATTAATGAGAATTGGAAAACAAAATTATGTACTCTATAATTATTGTGATATTCTTCACATACAAATTATCTTTTATTAAAAAAAAATAATAAACCAACACATCATTGAAAATAAAAAAATTATAATTCTATCAAAAATAAAAATCATGATGTTGGGCATAATAATACTAAAGCTGTACTCCTGCCGAACAAGTTTAGTCTGGTGCCACGTGGCACAGTGCCGAACATATTCACATAAGCCACGTAGTCACTTGCCGAGTACGTTCCGTCTGGACACGTGGCGTCCCGCCAAACAACTGGTTATTAGCACGAGAGTTCCACGTGAATGTTATACGTGAGTACACGATTTAGAGTTAGTGTTCCAAAGAGTACCTTGAACCTCGACATCAATAAACAATGTATTACCACGTGGCTATAGCCGAGGATCTTGGAAGCTAGTTTGCTCGGCCTATCTGTTGACGGCCAGTAAATGTCGAACCTAGGACCCACAGCCTTTAAAGAAGGCTCGTGACCATAAATGCACCTTAGTTAGGATTGAACTGGGTACTTGTCTCTGGAGATGTAACTAAATCGGTCTATCTCGTCACGATTTGGTGGCTGATGTGACAGGAAGACAGTCTGACCCTGAAATTCCGGTTGTAATGCCGTGTTAAAACGCCAGAAGCATTAAATGAAAGGCATGGTGTATTAATGAGGGGTTTGAGGCATTAAATGAAGGGGAAGAGTATTTAAAGCAAGGATTTAAAGCAAGGATAGAAAAGAGGGACACGGCAGTGTCGCAACGTCAAGTCGCAGGTATGCTTTAATCATCACTCAGACCACTATATATAGGATATTCTATTGAACCACGAGGGTAAGCTGACTATTGCCAACTTAAGCTTTGACTCCTTTATTTCCATAAAACTTCCTTTTTGAGCGACTTGCTGACTTAATCGTCGGAGGGTTTTCCGGCCTGAGACCTCCTCTCCGGCCGTCACCTTTCTTTCTGTCTTTGTTCGGTAGGTCAGCGATTGCATTTCCGGTTGGCGTGGTCAGCAGTTCCGGCGGAAATTTCTGTTGCCGAACATTTGGCGCCCACCGTGGGGCTCGTTGTCTAGCCCAGCATTGTGTTCACTAGCTTTTTTCTTGTTTCTTTGTTAAGTCTCCAGTATTTGTCCACATAATGACTTCGGGAGGAAACACTACCCCACCACCATCTCCACGGGCAGGAGACGCTTCCACTCCTGCCAAAACTAAAGGGAGTGCGTTGGTTATCCGGACTCCAGGTCTGGAGCATGCCCGGAGAAGAAAAATGGAGGATCCTGAGGTACTGAAACGGAGAGAGGAGCTGATGGCTAAGGCCAGTGAAAAGCAGGCAGAACTGGAGGAGATTCTGCTGGAATTGAGTAAGGAAAAGGGAAAATCCCCTGCTAGCCATACAGCTGATTCTGGTCAATCCGACTCGGAATCTGATGAAAGTTACGATGCTCTTTACGAGGACCCCACTGATGAGGATGACGGGGACACCCATGAACAGAAGGAGGTGCGCTCTCGCTCGCGACGTGATGTCTCTCCTTCCAGGAAGGACTCGCGCCGTGCTAAACCCGTCGCAAAACGTGACGTGAGATCCGATGTTGACGCGCCCATCAAAGCGCATCACCAAAGGAGTTCCTCAAAAAAGGTGCTGGAGGCGCACTCAGAAGAGGCGGATAGCTCGGACCAAGAAGAACTAACTTTGAAGCGTAAGAAAGCGGGAAAGGCGAAGATGGAAGAGTGGAGGCAAGCAGAGGAATGGGGCGCTCAGGGCCAGAGCACACGAATGATGGCAAGGAAAGCCCTGAGGCGAATCTCTGCCTCCCCATTCGTCGATGAAATAATCGATGCGGAGCCTCCGGAGAAATTCCAAACTCCGAGACTTAATCTCTATGACGGGAGAACTGACCCCCTGGCCCACTACCTTCATTACATGCAGGCCATGACATTATGGAACAGCAACGACCACCTCATGTGCAAAGTATTCCCTTCCAGTTTGGGGGATACAGCGCTTCAGTGGTTCCATAAACTGCCCCCTGGCAGTATTCGGTGTTGGCAGCAACTGGCGGAGGAGTTCGTCACCCGGTTTCTGGCTAACACAAAACAGCCCAAAACCGCTGACGTTCTCCTCACAATGAAAAGAAAGTCTGGGGAATCATTGAGAGATTATTCCCGCTGCTACCTGGAGCTCTACAATGAGGTGGGAGAATGCTCGGAGCAATTGGCGGTCACCTCGTTTAAATTGGGGTTGCAGAAGGAGGATAGGCTGTGGCTCTCCTTGACCAAAAAGCCAGCGGCCAACATGTCAGATCTTATGTGCCGAATCGAGAAGTACGCCAAGGTGGAGGACGAGACACAGCCGGCCGAGCAGAAAGAAAGGAGATCCCAGGGCCAGACAAGAGAGAAAAGACGGGGAGACGGCCGCCGATTCATTGATGAGGGGAAGTCCGTCTTTGAAGCGGTCAATACGGTGTTCAAAGAGCCAATCTTCAAGATCCTTCCCCAAATAAAAAATAGGCCATATTTCAG
Organism: Vitellaria paradoxa; assembly: GCA_019916065.1. Lineage (NCBI taxonomy): Eukaryota > Viridiplantae > Streptophyta > Magnoliopsida > Ericales > Sapotaceae > Vitellaria > Vitellaria paradoxa. Next base: position 35,810,978 of record CM034234.1, read on the forward strand.
ATGGCCCGGAAAGCTGCCGGATTTCCCAGGAAAGGAGAATTCCAAAAACTACTGCGCGTATCATCAAGACAAGGGGCATTGCACCGGAGCCTGCCGATCGCTACGACATCATCTGGAGGAATTGGTGCGCAGAGGCCACCTTAAAGAGTTCGTCGACGAGGGCAGAACTAGAGAAGCAGCCCCACAGGATAGAGAGCCAAGGAGGCAATGAGAAGAGGCTGCTGAGGAGGAGGCAGCCGAAGAGGTTCAACCTCCACCAAGGGCCAGGGTGTGCAGAGATGTTCCGAGACCTGCAGTCATCCACGTGATTCATATGGAGCGGCGACCCCAGAGTGTCATCAATCATGCCCTTAATCCACCAAGTAAAGAAATCTTGGGCGTCGCGGGACAGCCGAACAAGCGCCCAAGGACAGCCGCCACGAAGGAAATCACTTTTCATGAAGACGAGCATCCTGGTGTTCAGCTGCCACACAATGATGCCCTGGTAGGTCACTCTGGGCATGTTTGATTCAGAAGTAAGAAGAATCCTGGTAGATCCAGGAAGCTCAACAGAAGTCATGTTCCTGAGCTTATTTAAGAAGCTCGGATTAACTGAAGAAGATCTGGTACCGGCAGAATGCCCGCTCATAGGATTCAATTCTGCTCCTGTCTGGCCTCTGGGCAGAGTCGTCATTCCTGTCCGCGTGGGTCCGGTGGAGCAAGAGGTTGAGTTCACTATTGTGGATTCCCCCTCTTCCTACAATGCTATAGTAGGAAGATCGTGGATTCACGCTTTAAAGGCGGTCCCCTCAACCTACCACCAGGTGCTGAAGTTCCCCTATTGCGGGGAAGTGATTTCTATTTTGGGGGATCAGAATACCTCCCAAAAGTGCTTCTCTGCAGACCCTAAAATCCAAAACGATCCCTGAACAAGTCCAACTGGCGGAACTACCCGAGGACACACCAAAGATCGATGATGTCGATGGTGATCCGCAGATGAAAGCCACAGAGGGTTTGGAGAAATATCAAATTGGCCCGGTTGAGGATGATAGATTCTTCCTGATCGGCGCTAACCTTGAGCGCCAAGGAGAAACTAGAGCTAACGGAGATGCTCTTGAAGAATATTGGAACGTTCGCCTGGACTCCACACGAAATGCCTGGCATTTCCCCCGAAGTCATGACTCATAAGTTGAATGTGAATCCGGAGGTAAAGCCTGTGGTACAAAAAGCCAGGCGATCATCTCTCCAACACGCAGAAGCTGTCATTGAGGAGGTCGGCCGACTGTTAGAGGCGGAAGCCATACGGGAAGTCTCATACCCGGAGTGGTTAGCTAATACGGTCGTGGTCAAGAAGAAGAATGGGAAGTGGAGAGTCTGCATAGACTACACAGACCTGAACAAGGCCTACCCTAAGGATCCATTCCCCCTCCCAAAGATCGACCAACTCGTTGACTCAACCGCTGGATGTTCCAGGATGTCGTTCCTGGACTGCTTATAGGGGATATCACCAGATCCCCATGTTCGGCCCTGATGAGGAGAAAACTTCTTTCATAACCCCCCGAGGCATATACTGTTACAGAGTTATGCCATTCGGGCTGAAAAACGCTGGAGCCACCTATCAATGGCTGGTTATGAAAATATTCAAAGAATGACCTCGGACAGACGATGGAGGTCTACATTGATGATATGGTGGTGAAAAGCAAGGAGCCGAACACACATCTCCAACATCTCCAACATGTTTTCTCTACCCTTGATCGGTATGGGTTAAAATTAAATGCTGCCAAGTGTGCCTTCGGAGTTGGCTCAGGTAAATTTTTGGGCCACTTG
>CM034234.1:35812883-35889564 GCA_019916065.1 Vitellaria paradoxa
TGTTCCATTTTGGGAATCCAAATCCATAAGCATTAAACTGTGGTCCTTCAAACCATCAACCACAACAGGTTATGATTAGGCAATTTGAAGAACTAAAAGTTGAAAATAGAATCCAACATACTGTTTTTAGTTGTAATTGATGGCATCTCCGCATCAAATTTCTTCAAATTGAGAAAGAATACTGTAAATTAAGTAGTTTCTCTCCACAACAACATGATTTTTACGCAGCGAGTCTCAACTCCTGAAGCAGTACCTCACGAAAGTTGAAAAACAAATAGGTTAAGCTAAGCATTTCCAGAAATACCTAATGACATAACCAATTGTTAAAAAAAAGGTCATAATCAATTCGGATATTTCGAACTTGAATTTTAACCACCAAATGCAATCAGTCTAAAATATTCACAAGAATCATTTGAAGCATAAAAGAGCTCCCGAAATAAAGCATTTAAGTTTATTAGGTACTACATTAACCAATGAGTTTAACAAACGGATTTCATCCCATTAACTATTCAAGCAACTAAATTAGTTCAACTGAAGTTCAAATGGCGTCAAAATTTTCTTGACTATAAAGAAAAATGTCAATGGATATTTTTTAGATTTTTGAAGCCAAGAACACAAATTAGGGCCAAAGAAGTCCTAGGAAAAATTGCCAACCAAACTCGAATTGATTAGTGACTGTTTTACTTATTAGCATATTTTGGCCTGAATTCATATTTTGAGCATCCCCAATGCTTAAAAATATACATCAACGTATTTCTTTATCTACTAATTAGTAAAATTTGGTCTGATTCACACTTAGACAAAAAATGACCATTTTAATCTTGGGCTCATATTCAACCTCCTAAGTTTTTGAAAAAGCTAATAAATATTACGTGATAAGTTTTATTAGTTAGGCAAGTTTTATTACTTGAACTTGGGCAAAAAATGATAGTTTTAGTTCCACTTGTTTATTGATACGAGCACCAATATTAACATGGTCGGTGAACCTAAGCACTTAGGCTAGGTAGGCTGGGTGGGGGATGATGAAGAAAAGACAGCAGCAGAAATTTTAGAAAAAGAAGCTACAATTTGCACAAACACAATAGACAATCTGTACATACGGGTAAAGAAAGTGCATGCGCACGGACAAAATGATCAGTGCACACTAGTTACCCTAACTCCCTAAACCAAGTTTAGACTTAAACTAGAGAAATTCTAAACTAAGAACTGAGCAACTAAGTTAAACCTGCACCATGTTACTTATATCAACATATCATCATATCAAATCATAATTAAATGCATTGAACTAAAATAATATAAGATGAATTCACATCACTCTTGATTTGAACTCCTTGAAATCACACATGCACAATGTAAGAACTTTATTTGGGTAAGTGTTGAGAGAAATTAATGAATTATCAAATCCTCTTAACTTTTTGATGTTTTTCACTATTGGAAACCCTACATACGCCCTGCATATATAAGAAACAAAAATTTAGATCTTTCAAGCTTTCAAAATGTAGTTTAAAAATTAAAATTGCGACTCCTGCGGGAGCAGTCTTCTCATGATCTTCCTACATTTATCTTAAATTTGAAAATACCTTTCTCAGTATTTTCCTTTGAATTAGAGTGATGTTTCTACGTCTTCATGTGATGATCTCGTGCTCTTCTCATAAAGTAGAATATTCCAGTTTTCAAATTTTGTAGTTTTTCAGATTTGTTCAAAGGTTAACACAATTTATTCTGTCTTAAGACCCTAACGTCTTACCTTACATTTAAGTTTACAAAGATTAAAACCCTATTTTTCTATGAATTTGCCAACTCTAATAAAATTCCTAACAAGTTTCATGACTTCTCACGTGTTATTTTGATTGATAAAATTCATAGTTTAAGTATATGAACTTGAATTTGTATTTTGTTTGTTATATAAAATTTACTTTTATTAATGTATAAATGTTATATGTTTATTAGGCTGTATATATATGTTAATCTATTTTTTATTTATTAAATAAAAATAATAATATTAATTGTATTTCTTTTTAAGTCTATATTTGTCTGAAAAAAAAAAATCTAAATTTGATTCCCCAGGCAAATAATCATGATTGTTTCTTCAGCTAAACTAACATTAGTATTAATTGGACAACTTCTTTGACCATTTCAGCTTGAAATTGACCATAAAATTAGCTTATTTCTCAAGTAAATGCCCCTAAGAAACCTTATTATTATTATTATTATTATTATATTTTGAGGATCCCTAAAGAAACTTGTTCACAATCCAAACCAATTGACAAGTTGCTTGACTAGCTCAAAAAGGATGTAGACAAGCAAGTCAATATTGGTGCTTATATCGACAATATTTTTAAAAGACCACCCGTCTTATTATTGAATGAGACTTCCATAATTTTTTTTAATTCAATCTTACCTAATGAAAGGAAAATTATTCCATTGAGATTGCGTAATCGTGTTTTGATCAATATTATATAGAAACAATAGATTTTGGCGACATACATCTCTATACCTATATCTAAATTATAGTTAAAGCATAACTCACCTAATTAATGAACGAGACTTTATAAATTTTTTATTAATCCAATCTTACCTAATGAAAGGAAAGATTTCGTTACAGCTGCAGAATCGTGATTTGCTCAATGATATATAGATACAATATGTCTGTAACATTCATACCTATATAGAGGCTGACTTTTGAGCTTGGCAAAATTACCCTTCATCAAGGTTTCCCTCCTTGCGTGTGTTCCCATGCATGTTTCCATCAACGTGTTTTTATTTCGTTGGGCAACCCCAAAAGTTACAAAGGAAAAAGTTATTAGGGTTATTTTGAAGACAAAAAAGGTTAAATTTTTTTAGTTATTTATTAAAAGAAATAATTTTTTGTAGTTATTTATTAAAAATTAATTTTTAATAACTAATTTTTTAATTTTTTTTTGTTAGTTTGACATATTTATTCTTTATGCATGGTTTTAAGAAAAAGGGGGTAAAATATAAAAATAATCTTACAATTTACACCTTGCATTACTTTAATCCCTCACATTTTAATTATAACAATTAAATCTCTATAGTTTTGATTAAACAGTAATTTAGACTTTCTGTCAGTAATTGTTATACACAGTTGTTAGAGTGAGACAAATCTCCTTAAAATTTAGGTTAGACCTCCTTCTCGTCTGACAACTTCTACAGTCCAATGAGTAGCTTGATTTTTTTGCAGAATCATGTATTTTTATCCCATAATCCCAAAATATATTTATCGTTTGCAAAAACATCCTTATGTCATTTGTTGCGTAATTCTTCACATTCACTTCACTCATCGAGAAACGGAATCACATGATTTTGAGTTAGTTGGTGGATCCAGAATATTAAAAAAGATTGGAAATAGTTTAATTGAAAAAATCAGAATTCCTCAAGGTCAATTTCCCATAACTCTAAGAGAGAAATTATAATTTCTTAAAATTTTGAGGCTAACTTGTAATTGACCAAAAATTTGGAGGCAATCTAAAATTTCAAAGACTTTGAGACTAAATTGCAGTTTTTAAAAATTTTTAGGGGCAACATATAATTATTCTCAAGTAAATAAGCGTATTGACTAAGTTTAAGTACGATGACAGAAGAGCGCTCTCTCCAGACAAACGACTGACCTTCCTAAAGATATGGATATAGAAGAGTGTGCATTTGTATGTTGGGTGTTATTCTATTATGTAATTTATTTGTTTAGGGTCACTGGCATGAACTCTGATTCAATTTGGTTTTCTAAAAGCATCATTATTTCATTTGTTGTGCAATCCGTCATCTTCGCTTCATTTATTTTGAAATGGAATCTCATAATTTTATCCTCGCGGAGGGATATGGAATGTTATAAAATGTTGAAAATGACTCGGTTGAAAAAATTAGAATTCTTCGAGGTCAAATTGAAATTTCTCACTACTCTAAGAGAGAAACTGTAATTTCTAGAAATCCAAGGCAAATTGTTATCAGCTAAAAGTTTGGAGGCAATCTGAAATTTCAGCAAAGTTTGAGACTAAACTGTAACTGTAAATTTTTTTTTTTCAGAGGCAAAATATAATTTTCATAAACTTGCTACTGAATTACAATTTTTGAAACTTTCCAAATAGTATTTCAAAGGAATATTTTTTTTTAATTATTTAGGAGGTGTTTGATTGATCAAAATTAATTAAAATTTACCAATTTTTATTAATTTTTTTTGTATCTTTTTAATTAAAATTTATCACATATTACTTTTACATCAAATCATTATATTTTTAACGAATTTTTTTTTTTTTTTAATCAAACACCTCTTAAACAGGCAGCTTGCGGAACGTCTTCGTCTTCTTCATCAGCGAACTGGGTCTGCAGAGTATTCACGTCTCATCCGGCGATGAACGTCCGGTAGGGTGCTCGGGCGTCGTTCAGCCTTTGTTTTTAACGCAGTTTGAACTGCTATGCTCGTCTCAGCATCCTCTACCGCCTGGTAAGCTCGATTTTATTTTATTTTTGGCTAAATGGTAAGCTCAATTTCTATTTTTGAATAACTCCGTTCCTGGACAGCGAGCAAAAACCAATTATTTATTTTATTTTATTTATTATTATTATTTTTTTTTTTTGACAGAAGGCTCGAATTTTGGCTGTAACTCCACCATGGCTGTGATATCACTTGTAGGGGTCCAGAAAAATAAATCAAACATAAGATAACAATCGCCTACTTCCACAACCCAGGATCCGAGAACTTCACTACACCCGAAATGTTACGGAGGAGAAGAATAGACTATGTCTCACTCAACTGACCTTCTCCAGCTCTTCCCGTCACTTCTCTGTCTCAGCTCTTCCCGTCACTTCTCTGTCTCTGCCCAATCCCAGTAGCCCCTGCCCGAGCTCCCCTGAGCTGCTCAGGCTCTCTCTTGTGCATTTTGCCCTCACACACACACTGCTCAGCTCACACCCTCCTCCCTTTAAACACGTAACCAAGGGAGAAAGCAATAAATGAGTAGCACACCTATGTTGTGGCCGGTAGGGTGGTTGCCCGTAGCATGTCCGCGGCTCCTTTCTACTGATGAGCAAGTAGAGGAGGAGCTCAAAAGAAAAAAAAAAAAAAAAAAAAAAAAAAAAAAAAAAAAAAAAAAAAAAAACTTAAGAGTTCTTCGGCGAAATATTTGATAACGTCTATGCAACAAAGGAAAAAAATAATTTTTAACTAAAAAATGTTCTAGATGCATATTAGAATTACTGTGAAACTGTGAAATCAGATTTTTGTGAATCATTTTATTTTAAAAAAATAATTTTACTTTTCAAAAAAAAAAAAAAAGGATCCTGTGAAGGCAAAGAATTTGATGAGGCCTATCTAAAAATAATAATAATAATAATAATAAATAAAAATTCTTAGAAAGAGTTCTCGATACATGCTAAAATTGTTGTGAAACTATGAAACATTTAATTTAAAAAAAAGATAAAACTGTTGTGAAACTTTTCATTTTATTTAAAAAAAAAAAAAGGTTGTAGTGAAGCAAGATTGTATGGAAAAGATTAAAAGTTTTCAATATGATTATTTAATTTAAAAAAAAATGATAAAGCCGCTGTGAAACTTTTAGTTTTATATATTTTTAAAAAAATTTAAAAAAAAATAAGCTGCTGTAAAGATGGAATATTTGATGAGACTTATATAAAAAAATATTTCTTAGAAAGAGTTCTGATGCATATTAAAATTGCTCTAAAACTATATATGATGCATTTAATTTTGAGAAAATAACAAATTTGTTGTGAAACTTTTAATTTTACTTATAAAAAAAAATTACTGAGTTTTTAAGATTCCAATAATAAATATCATTATATAGGGCTGAGGATCATTTAATTTTGAAAAATTACTTAGGTCTGGAGATAATTTAATTTTGAAAAAAAATGATAGAGCTGTTGAAAATTTCTTAGAATTCTTAGGAAGAGTTCTCGATACATACTAAAATTGTTGTAAAGTATTAATTTTGAAAAAAAAAAAAAGATGGAGCTATTGTGAAATTTATAATTTTACTTAAAAAAAAAAAAAAAACTGCTGTGAAATCAGATTGCATGGATAAGATCCAGAATTTTCAAGATTCAATAATAAATATCATTACATCGGAGAAAGATTTTATCTATTTAAATCCTTAAGGTGGGTGAGAGGCAATAAGAAATCACAGCATTGTAGAGGAACTGGGCACTTTTAAATTAGATATCTCATTATATAGATATATATTACTATATATATATATATATGAAGGCTTACCAGAATTATTATATGGGACTTTACCAGAATTGTGGAGCTTAAAGGATTACCCTAATGACCAACTGGTATGCCGGCGATGTGAGCAAGTCTATCCTTCCTTTTCTGTTCCTTAGAACTGGTGTATATATGTTCCATTTAAATTCTTAATTCTACAGTTGTATGTTGTAGGAAAATAGGCAAAGGGAGCATTGACTTGAGGTGATTTATACAGGTAAGATGCACTGATTATGACCATAGTTGGTGTAATTGACTAGAAGCTCCTCCACTTATTATTAATATATTAAGCATGTTAAAAATATATATATAATATAATTTGAATTTAAAAGGTAATCTAATTTGAATTTAAAATGTAATATACTTAGTTTCATATTTGTTATTTGAAAATTGAAAAATAAATACCTTCGGAAGGGTCCATAAAATTATATCAATCCATTATCAATAAATATTTCTTTATCTTCTTCTTTTTTCTTTTTATCTTTTATTTTTTATTTTATAGTTTTAGTATTGGAGTGAATGATCTGTTTATTTTGAGCTCTTGACTCGTAACAGGTATGCCCTTAGATAGTTGTTATATTTTTTTATTTAAGAAGCACGAATATTGGCCCATGATGTATGGCACAACACAATTGGAACACATAACAAAAGCCTGGTTGGAGTCCCAAATTTTGGCAAAAATCTCTAAAAATGTTAACTTTTTGTATTTAGAGCGTCAGTCAACTTTTGAATTCTTTTGGATATTGGTGTTTATTTGCCAAAAAAATTCAAAATATTTGTGTAAAAAAAATAAAAATAAAAATAAAAATCTATTCAAACGAAGAACAAATTTTGTTAAAACAGATGAAAGTTAAAAGTCGGAGCTTTCTAGATTATTTTGTAGCTTCAAACGGGGCGAAGTAAAATTTAAAAAATTCAAGACACAGCATGCAAAAAAAATATATTTTTATGTTATATATATATATATAAATATTTTACTTGAAGTTAATAAAAGAATCAATGAAATAATAATTAAAATAAAAAACAATTTAAACTGTGTACTCTCTGTCTTAATTAACGTAACACCCTCCACATAGTCATCACATTTTATGATGGGGTACTTGAGTTGCTGAGAGAAAAATTCTAAGGATGATGTGGAAGGAAAAGGGCCAGGGAATGTTGGGAAGAGAATGACAGATCAAAGAGAAAGAAAGAGAGAGAGATATAGAGAGAGAAAAAGAGAAAGAATGAGAAGATAGGGAAATAATGCTCTACTTCATTCATACTTGACAGTAAACATTTATGGGGGATTCTTCAACAGAATGTCACACTTTTCTGGCCTAATCATTAGCTATCAAAACCTCCTAACAACCACACACCCAATTACACAAAATCTTTATATATAATAGGAAATGTGATTTGTCTAGAACTTTTCCTAACTGTTGGGCCTGATTCTTTAGAGCTAACTAGGCCTGATGAGCCTGATTTATTTGGACCTACATCATTTGCTCCCCCTCCAGGAAAATCTTTGACCTCAAGGATAAAATCAGGGTAGTTCTTGTGCATTTCTATAACGGCCTCCCAAGTAGCATCTGAGATCGGTTGGCCCTCCCCCTGAATAAGCACCTGGCAAACTGGCACACCATGTTGAAGAACTTGACGATAGCCCAAAACCTAAGATGGTTTGAGTATTGGTTGAGAGCCAAAAACTCCTAAGGTAAGGGCTGTTACTGTGTAAGAGGATCTCCATGGCAGAGCTTAAGTTTTGAAACGTGGAAGACATCGTGGATGCATGCTATGGCAGGAAGAGCCAGACGATATGCGACTGGACCAACTCGTGCGAGAATTTGGAAAGGGCCATAGAAACGCCGAGCCAATTTATTTAATTAGCGATGGGCTAAGGTAGATTGACGATACGATTGTAGCTTGACAAAAACCCAACTTCCTTCGAAAAATGAAACATCTCGGAGTCCCGAATTGGCTTGATTCCTCATTCGATTTTGAGCTTTGAGTAAGTTCTCACGTAAGGACTGGAGGATGGTGGCTTAGTTTGCAGCAAGCTATCAATAGAAGCTACTGAAGAAGATCTCGGCTCATAGTCAAGAATAGAGGGGGGGCTCGGCCATACACAGCCTTAAAGGGAGTCATTTTTGTGGCGGAGTGCCATGATGTATTATAATGCCACTCCATCCAACGGAGATAATAAGGCCATTGGCACGGATGATTGGACACAAAACACCTCAAATAATCTTCCAAGTAGCGATTAAGCACCTCAGTCCGTCCGCCGGTTTGCAGGTGATAGGCACTGCTAGTGGATAGAGTAGTACCTTGAAGTTTGAAAAGCTCTTGCCAGAAAGTGCTCATAAATAGAGGGTCACGACCAGATACTATACTGGTTGGAACACCATGAAGGCGGACAATGTCACGAACAAACAAGTCAGCAACCATAATTACCGTAAAATTTGAGTTTAAGGCAGAGAAATGGACATGTTTAATGAGTCGATCTACCACCACCATAACTATGGTTGTGCCTCCAAAAGAGGGGAGATGCGCGACGAAGTCCATGGATATGGAATCCTATACCTTACCAAGAATGGCAAATGGTTGAAGGAGTCCTTGAGGTGGGGTGTTGAAGGGCTTCACTTTTTGGCAAGTGGCACATTGAGCAACATAATCACGGACTGACTTTTTCATGTGAGGCCAATAGAATGTGGAAGCAATCTGAGCCAGCATTCTTTGCATGCTAGCACGTCGCCCCACAGGCAAATTATGGAATTCCATCAGTATTAAAGGATGGAAGGCTGATTCGGCAGGAACCCAAATGCGACCCTTGTAAAATAATAAACCATCTCGGACAGAAAAATTAGAGTGGTCACCAGGATGTTCTTGGACATCTTTGATCAATTGGATAGAAGGAGCATGTGATTAATAGAATTTGTGAAATGTTTCCCACAAGGCAAGTACTAGTTTAGAGGTGATCTGGAGAGTGTGGAGACAAGCAGGAGCAAGGCGGGATAGGGCGTCAACTGGGCCATTCTTAGAACCAGGCTTGTACACAATGTCAAAATCAAACCCCAACAACTTGTCAACCATTTTTGCTGCTCTGGCATTTGTACTGTTTGGTTGGGGAGAGATTGCAGTCTCTGGTGGTTAGTTTGCATGGTAAATCGCTGACCCAACAAATAACGGCACAATTTCTTGACTACCTCTGTAATAGCATACATTTCCCGAGTATAAGTAGAGGTGGAGCGTAGTAAAGTAGAGAATTGCTTACTAAAATAAGCTATTGGATGCCCATGTTGTGTTAACACCGCGCCTACCCCAGAGCCAGAAGCATCTGTCTGGAGGATGAAGGGCTCTAAGAAATCAGGCAAAGCTAGAACTGGAGTGCTCATAAGGGCTGACTAGAGGGAACGAAAGGCTTTTGTGGCTTCAGGAGTCCACACAAAGGCGTTCTTCCGCAACAGTTATGTCAAAGAAGCTGCAGTAGATGCATAGTTGGCTACAAAACACCGATAATAACCGATGAGACCTAAAAATCCTCGTAAACTTTTGATAGAATCTGAAAGCGGCCTTATTGAATTGCTGATATCTTAACTTGCTCTACTAAAACTCCTTGAGCTGAGATTTTATGACCCAAGTAGCTGAGTTCTTCACATCCAAATTCACACTTTGAGAGCTTTCTAAACAAGGAATAAGCCTGGAGTGTTGAAAAAACCTGCTCCAAATGGTTTAGATCGGACTTCTAGGATTGCTATAAATTAAAATGTCATAAAAAAAATGAGAACAAATGTCTGCAATACACCTCTAAAAATAGAATTCATTAATGCCTGGAAAATTGAGGGGGCATTAGAGAGGCCGAAAGGCATGACTCAAAACTCATAATGCCCTTCGTGCGTGCGGAACGCCTTTTTTTAATATCAGCTGGGTGGATTCGCACTTGGTGATAACCTGCGCTTAGATCCAATTTTGAAAACACTTTCGCGCCCTTGATTTCATCCAGCAGCTTATCTACAGTAGGGATAGGGAATCGGTCTTTTATGGTCACAGCGTTGAGGGCACAGTAATCTACACAAAAATGCCAAGTGCCATCTTTTTTTTTTTTAACGAGGAGTACCGATGATGAATATGGGCTGGTGCTGGGCGTAATAATGCCCTATTCCAACATCTCACCCATTAGCCTCTCGATCTTTGCCTTTCGAAAATGAGGATAATGATAGGGTCAGACATTTACTGGGGTGTAGTTAGGAAGAAGGAGAATCCGATGATCCATAGGTTTGGAGGGAGGAAGACCCGTTATGGTAGAAAAGATAGGTTGGTATTTTTGGAAAATGATTTGAAGTTGTTTGGTGAAGAATGGTGGAGGTAACGGAGAAAAAATTTTGGGGAGAAGGTCTGGAGAAATCGAATCGATGGAGAGTTGGAAGTATTGGGCTATGGCATGGGATTGGGCTAACTTCTTAAGAGAATTAGGAAGAATTAAATTGAGAGTGGGTTGTTTAATTCCATGAAACTGGATTGGATTACCATTGATGGTACATTCCATCCACAAGGCCTTATAGTCAAAGATGACCTAGCCGAATTCAACAAGCCACTGGACCCCCAAAACGAGATCAGCCCCATATATGGGCAGCAGGTGCAGGTCAATCTGAAATGGTGTCTCGTCCAATATTAGAGGTGCTTTCAAACACACTCCGGCGCACCCCAATAACTAGCCATTACCGATGATAACTGTCAAATGTGGATAAGGCTGTATAGTGAGCCTAAGATGAGAGACGAGGCGCGATTGGGGGAAATTATTGGTGGATCTCTCATCTACTAAAACAACAACTAGTTTTCCTTGAATGGTGCCCGACAGGTGGAGGTTTGAGGGAATAAATTACCCAGTGAGAGCATAGAAATAAATTTGGGGACCGTCCCCTAGCTGGGAAGATGTTGCCTCCTGTGGGTGCTCTTCCTTTGGTCTAGTCAGATTAGTCGGTGGAAGCTCAGGTCTCATCTCCTCGTTCTCTACCATCATACAAAGGAATTGGGGTGGTTTGCACCAATGCCCGGGAACGAATCGTTCATCACAATTGAAACAAAGGCCTTTTTCTTGACGGGTTGCCATTTTGGAAGGGGTGAGTTTTTTGATAGGATATGTATGGTTGGTAGTTTTGGGGGTTGCTTGAGAAGGTGAGGGAGTAGCGGGGGAAAGGGACTGAGATTGGGTATGTGAAGTGAAGTGGGGAAAAGTATTACGAGTAGATCGAGGAACACTGGCTTTGGTGGAATTGAGTTTTTCCTCTATTAATTTGGCTATGCCCACAACTTTCGACAAGGATTGTGGTTTGAGTACAAAGAGTTCACGCTGGATATCCTCTTTCAAACTCGAAATAAAGCAATTGAGTAAATTAGTAGTGGTCAACCCCTGGGTTCAAGTAGAAAGAGCCTCAAATCCACTGATGTATGCAGAAACTGAAGAAGTTTGCTTTAGCTTATAGAGCTAGGCTCTATGGTTGACAAAAGTGGATAGCTCGAACCGAAGTTCCAACTAATGAGTGAAGGCATCCCATGAGGATAGCTGGGATGTGGTATGCAGCTCGAACCAAAGTTCCAACTAATGAGTGAAGGCATCCTAGGAGGATAGCTGGGATGTGGTATGCATCCAATAATACTATTGGAGAGCTGGCCTTGACATATAGGCTCCGTTTGGAGCTCTACAAAATAAAATAAAATCTTACAAATCTCTACAAATATGAATTACGAGAAAGTAGAATTTAAATTCTTCACTCACTGCACGAATTATGAGATATTTACTTTTACAATTTTATTTTATTTTATACACTTTTATACAACTCCAAACACATCCATAAAAGGCCGTAATGGTGAGCTTCTGGTCAAGTGGAACGTGGTAATAGGTGAAGAAATGCTTGATTTGGAAAATCCAACCGAGCACATTTTCGCCAGAGAAAAAGGGAATTTCAAGTTTGGGGGTTCGAAAAGTGGTATTATGTAGAGGGTCAGGGGCGGAGTAAATTAGGTGATGAAAAGAGCCCCATAGAAGATTAGTGAGGCGATGGTGAAGATGTGGGTAGAGGAAGCAGGGGTGGTTGGACAAGTTGCTTCTCCAATTTTGCAAACTTGACCATCATGTTCGCCAAGACGGTTTGTTGTGCTGACATAGATTTCTGGAGCAATTCAAAAGCTTCTGAGTGTTGCTGGACGGTGGTACAAAAAGTCTCTAATTTGGGAATGATCATCGCGTGTTGGGCTATCTATTATGTCAGCTTGGTCAACTGTTCTTCATCTACTTTCGAACGTGTCACCATTCCTTCAGCCATGCAATCTCTCGATGAAAGAACCAAATGATGGGGTACTTGAGTTGCTAAGGGAAAAATTCTAAGGATGATGTGGAAGGAAAAGGGCTAGGGAATGTTTAGAAGAGAATGATAGATCAAAGAGAAAGAGAGAGAGACATAGAGAGAGAAAAAGAGAAAGAATGAGAAGATAGGGAAATAATGCTCTACTTCATTCATACGTGATAGTAAACATTTATAGGAGATTCCTCAACGAAATGTCACACTTTTCTAGCATAATCATTAGCTGTCAAAACCTCCTAACAACCACAGACCCAACTACACAAAATCTTTATATATAGCAGGAAATGTGATTTGTCTAGAACTTTTGCTAACTGTTGGGCCTAATTCTTTAGAGCTAACTAGGCCTGATGAGCCTGATTCATTTGGATCTGCATCATTTTATTAAAATAAAAATAAATAAATCAATGCATCATTTAAAAATATATAATTATATCATAAAATAAATAATAACATGAAATAGGGTACATAACTATCCCTAATTCAAATAAACAAAAAATGGTAAACTTTTCGATGATGCTTAAGAAAAAAATAACAAAAATTCATAATAACCATTTTGTGCTATTACCGAATAGTGTTAAAAGGCAAATCAAAGAACAAAAAAAAGTTAATAGAGTGTCCTGGATATGTTTCCAATTAATGTGTCTTTTTGATGTTCAAAGTAAAAAATAATAATAATAATAAATAAAATAAAATAAAAAATTACAAAAATAAGAATACATTTAATCATGTGCTTGATATGTATCCACTTTTATGTTAATAGTGTGTTTGTACTTAAGGTGTCCCATACTGATAAG
Source organism: Vitellaria paradoxa (assembly GCA_019916065.1). Taxonomy (NCBI): domain Eukaryota; kingdom Viridiplantae; phylum Streptophyta; class Magnoliopsida; order Ericales; family Sapotaceae; genus Vitellaria; species Vitellaria paradoxa. The sequence goes on from CM034234.1 coordinate 35,826,254, forward strand.
TTCGGCTCCAAAGAGTATTCGTGCTTCATAACTCCTAATTAAAAGAAACTTTTTGCCCATAACTAGGATTGAATTCTTCTTCTTCTGCTGCTTATTATTATTTTTATTGTTATTATTATCATCATCATCATCATCTATTTCTGCTTTCTATCATTGTGCAAGTAATGAAATATGATGACTTCAATTTGCTGCTAGCTTGTACCAGTAGAAGCAGTTCCGATCTTGAATGACACTAATTGTGAAGTAGACAAATAATTTAGCTTTTAAACTTTCTCTTCTAAAAAGTTTCTTTTCATCTTCATATGCAAAAAGATCTTATCTCCATCTTAATAAACTATATATGTGGTTACAATTGAATAAATGAAGCTTGGGCTTCGTCCGAGTTAACTCTCACATAAAATTTTAAACCTCTATGCCAAGTTTCAAATTAGTCCTTTTCAATCTGTAACACTTGTCAAACAATTTTAACGTCTATTCAACAATGTCGCAATTAATTATCCTTCTCTCTTTGTAGACTTGTTAGCCTATAAGTGTATATTCATATAATACTACAAATAAAAGGGATAACTAGTACTACAAATATAGCGTCACATCACCTTAAAACATTCAGGTGCATATAGATTCATCTCGTACGCACGACATTCCTCGTGCCATCGATAGCCAATTTGCTCTCAAACCTGTGGATTTGATATAGCTTAATTAACTGCTGTATGATCTTTGCACACCTCAAACCATAATGCATGCCCGTGTGTGTAATCAATGTCGGTCCTCGCAAGTGTTTGCGACACAAAGACTACATCACCCATGTGTGTAATCAATGTCCGCCCTCGCAACACCGTTCGTGTTTGCCCCATAAAGACTACTGATATAATCCATACAGGTGCTAATACTCATGCCCTTGTATCCATCACCTTCACAAAGGAACTCACTTTTGCAGCTTGACAGGACGAGACACACCGATAGATAGCTAGAGACGACACATATGCCTCTTAATGATCGAAATTTTGCTTTCTACTAGGTATCGACTATAAATTAAGTAATAAATAATCTCACAGTATAAAAAATTATATTGTAAAAAATAAAGAGAATGAATACAAAGAATTAACGAGAAAAACCTTTACAGCAAGGATATTTAGGATTCATTTGATAATGCTGTCTTTTTTCTGTTTATATTTATTAGTTTATGTTTTAGATTTTTTTTTTCAATTGTCGTCATTTTTTTTCTTAAAATGAAAACTAAAACTGTATTTGGAAATGTAAATTATTATTTTTTAAAAAAGTTAATTGAATTTAATAAAATATGTTTCATATTAATTTAGTTTATTTTAAGTTATTATATCAATCAAATTAAATTATTTATTTATTGAAGATAATTTAATTCAATAAATATCAAAATATACTAAATTATAATTAAATTATATTATTTATTAAAAAAATTGAATAAAATATAATTATTATAATATTTAATTTTTAAAATATAAAATATACTAATTATATTATTTATTAAAAAATAATTGAATAATATATATTTCTTAATAATTTGAATAATTTAATTATGATATTTATTAAAATAATTTAATAAAATATATGTCATATTAATTAAATTAAATTAATATCATTATTTATTAAAAATAAATTAATAAAATATATTAAATATTAATTTAGATAATTAAATGAAATTTAATTATAAAAAATAATTTTAGTATAATAAAATATTTGAATAAAATAATTCATTTTAATATAATACAACTAAAATGGACAAAGTGTTAAAATTAAGAAAGTGTTTGTAACAAAAAAATAGTGTGAAAATACTTTTTTTGTTTATGTTTTTTGTTTAAGTTTTTATTTTTTTAGAAATAAAAAAATATAAATAGATTTAATAGATATATTTTTGTTATTTATTTACAAAATTTTGAAAATACAAACAAAAAAATAAAAAATAAAAACGTTATTAAACGGGAGCTTAATCTTCTCATCCCACCAGCCTCTTATTTTAGCAAATGTCTTACTACCTTCATCTTGTATGCAGGGACGACATTTCATTATGATATATTATCTCGTGTTTAAAAATACAACCAAACACGAATTACATAATGCCATATTCTATTTCATCCTTTATCTCGCAAACCAAACGATGCCCAAGTACAAAGAAAAATTTAATATATTTGTATACAATAATCTTTCATTCTAACGATCTCCAAGTCATTCAAACTTCTTCCGCTTTGTTCATCGGAACTTGTTTGAATAGCCGCTAGCTTAGTTTGAACCTTTTTTTTTTTTCTTTTTTTTTTTTTTTTTAAATTTAACTCTTGGTAAGTTTTTATTTTATTCAGATAATAATATACCATGTAGTTAGTAACTACTAGTTAGCAGTTGTTCCCATTAATTTGGAGTCCCACTCTATTTCTGACAGAATCTGAAAGCTAAAATCAATGAAATAATAAGAAGTTTAATTTGAAGAGTAGTTTACATTAAGGTGGTGCTAAATTTTGAGCTAGTTTCTAGTTATTCTCTCTAAATTTAGAGTCCCCTCTACTTCTTGCAAACTGTGAAGGTTAAAATTAATGAAGCAATTGGAAGTATATTTTGAAGCCTAATTTAAGAAAAGTACAAAAATTATTTCTACAGTTATATTGGATATCAGTATTTTAGTTCATTTCGTTTTTAATTGTAACAATTAAATTTCAACAGCTTCGATAAAGGTGTAATTGGATTTCCGTCAAATATCGCTTATACTCACATGTTAAAATGAAGACAAATTTATCAAATTGCATACATACATTCAACATATTTGCTCAAGAACTGCCATCAAAATAGCCTATATACATATAACACTATCAGTACCCAAGGTTCCTCTCCAGTGTAAGTTCCTACCCACAAATTAATACCGATATCAATGGTTCAATAGCAGTTCAAAACTAAGGACACGCATACCACGAGTTTATTCTATTAAATTCAAGTCCCAAAGGTTGCAAACAAATCCATTACCAGACAATAGTGTCCAGACCCGAATTTAATATTTTATTTCATTAAGATATATAATTTAAAACCATTCCTGTATTATTCCCTTTTATTTGTAATTCCTAATTAACATCTAGAATATTTAACAACAATAAAGTGTGGCAATAACCAACATTATATAATCCATGAATAAATAATAATAAAGAATATATGTCAAAACAATAATTAAGCACGTTTGCACATTAGCAACCGAACGTATGAATGTATATTTTAAAATCATATATAACATTAAAGAGAAGTATTTATTTAAGCATGACATTCAAAATGATAAGGAAAATGACTAATAATTGCAGTCATAGACAGGTCGAGGTCAAGTAGTGAGCACGAGAATTTGGTGCGGGCAAGTCGTCGGCACGAGAATGTATTCACATGGCCATGAGAATCTTGCGTGAGCAGTCATAGGCACAAAAAATGATTTCACTAGGGCCGTGCCAATCTATTTGGGAGTCCAAGAAAAAAAAAAAAAATTCATTAGACCTAAAAAAATTTTTATATACTAATATTTTGGACTTAAAAAGTATCTAAAAATTTTTGACCCTTCTAAATGCGAATTACGTGCTTAAAAGTTACAAAAAAAAAAATAATAACAATAAAATAAAATAAAAATTTGATGAAAAATGTTATACAACAAATAAAAAGAGAAGTTAAAATAGAAGTAACCGTCGACTTATTATTAAACTAAACCTAATAAATTTTGTCAATATAAAACATTGACACTGTTTTTCAGGCAAAGTTAAACATACAAGAGATAAAACATTTTGAAACGTGGTTGGTGATATTTGAATTTTATTTAAAACTTGAAGCAAAATTGTAATATTTAAAAATTTTTATTTAAAACTAATTATTCTAGCTGTTTTAGATATAGATTTACTTATTAATCTGTAGTATAACTCTTTAAACGATAATTTGAAACCATAGTAACAAATTCAGCATTCGAAAATTATTTGGTCGAATGAAAAATTCATAATTTGAAAATTATTCGGGACAATTCGAAGAAAAAGTATAAAAATTCTCGGCATGACACTCAAATTCGTTTAAAAATTCAAGAATAATTCGAAAATAATTCAGCGAAATATATCTCATTAATTTAGCTATGGTTATATCATTTTTTATCAAGTAATAATTTTTATTTATTATATCTGTAACTGTAATATATAAATAAAAATTATATGTAAAAATAATGAGCCAAAAAAATAACCTACATTTTTTTTCTTTATCTATGTTTAGTTATTAAACATGTACAAATATAAATGACTATTTTAAGTAAATTTATAAAGTACTATAAAAATTATTTTTACTATGTATATAAGTATAATTATTTATATATTTATATAATATGTGTAGTTGTAAAATTTTACAATAATATAATATATTTTATTTAATAAATTTAGATTATGAGGCACAAATTAATTTAACAAATAACTAGCAAACAAATATAGAATCACAAATTAATTCTGTACTATTAATATTTTGTTCATGTGGTTCATTTATTCAATGATTTGAAGATGACCAATTGAAATACCAAAAGATAGATATATATATATATATATACGTATTATAGAGTAAGGATATTTGTACCATTAATTTCCTCTATTCTACAATAACTTTAATGAAAAGAAATAATGTAAATTAGAAAAACTAATGAAAGAATGCACTTATCGTTTTCATAGATTATATCATTATATCATATATGTATATATAAATTGTTAGTAATTAAAAATTAAATCTAAACTATAATTACATATATCATGTATATATGCATATTATAGTTTTTAATTGAAGTAAAAGAAATTATAATACCGTACTTGTTTGCTGTTGAGGAGCTATGGTAAAAGTTTTAAGCCATCGTCTCAATTCTAGTGTCGCAGCTAAAGTTTTTTTTTTTTTTTTTTTATTTGTCTTTAATTTTTGTTGTCTTTAGTTTGTAAGATAAAGCAAGTCTGGACTGGAACGAGTTTCGTGAATTTATCGCGAAATTCGTTATTACCAGTACATTATGGTGATTTTTTTTTTAATTTCTCACGATCTTATTGAATTTTTTATTTTTATCAAAATCTCATAAATATATTGCAAGAAATTGAAAATCTCATCAAATTTTGCTAATGTTTGAGACAACTATTATATAATTAATTTGGAACTAATAATTATTAAATATATTTAAGTTACATTTAGAACTAAAAATGAGGGAGAACATATTATTATTGGTAAAAATAAAAAGAGATAGAGTCTATTTAAATTAATTCATTTAATAAATATATTATATATACCCTTACACGATATTGTTATTATAAATTAAGATAAGTTTTAAAATTATTTGAGATTAAAATAAGTATTGAACTTAAAAAGAGGATAATTTAAAATAACTAAATATATACCTATATTTATTTATTTTTTAATTTGGGATCTTATTATTGGATAGGGGCTTTAAGTTATTGCCTAAATTTTGTGAAATACGGGCACTTCAAATTAGGTGTCGCATTTGTATCGGATACTCAGGACATACGAATACGGTTCGGATATACGAAGATACGTATCAGATACACCACGTGGTGTGTACTGATTTTTTAATTTTTATTTTGCGTAAGATACAAGAAAGATACTTTTGAGATACAGTGAGGTCCGAATGTAATATTTTAACATTTATTCGGAGGTAAAATTGACATGATAAAATTTAATTATGGATCAAACTATAAATAATTAAAATATAACTTAATACAAATTCTATAAATAATTAATATATGGATTGAATGTACTATATAATTGTTATTTATATAATATTTGCTAGTATATAGATGCTATTTTAAAAAATATTTTAAATAAAAATATATTTTATTTTATTTTTTTACCGTATCTTCACTATATTGGTATTTTTATTTTCTTAAAATTACCATATTTCATATCCGCATCTCTTCTGGTATCGTATCGGTACTTCATAGCCTAAATTACCTAATACATTAACCGGCTTTAGCCGGCTTCTCGTTAACATGAGCTCATGTGGCCTTGTTATAAACACATCACTGTATGCCCTCTATGCCATCATCATGTGAATGATTGAATTCTGACCTCCCAAACTCTCCTATGCACGTATCCTCCTCACTGCCTCGAGTCTGTGAAGGCAAAAATCAAACAACCCACATCGCTTCTATATCAAACCCATTGTCAAACAAACTTAAAGATTCCCACTAACATTCAGGTTGGTCAAAGAAGAATGCGCGTAGGTGCCATTTGTAGGTTTCTAACATGCAGGTGAGAGTTTATTCGGGTAATGGTAGTGATGTATCCAACTATAAGTAACGGGATTTACCTTAATTGGGTAATTGGGTTAAGTCGGGTCAAACACTATATTCAGGTCAAATTCTAACAAACAAATGAAAATTTTCAAACTAAATTAACACGAATGAATTAAATAAATTAAATCTTTCTAATTATGCCCAAATTATGAAATGACATTGAAAATTAAAAAATTAATTTAATAAAACGTTGATAAGGACACCACTTGGGTTCATGGTTGAAGACATTCCTCTCCCCTTAATAATCTATTTAGCTTCCCTTGGAATGGACTGTTGGTTTTCCTAGGATAGCTTGTTGGTTTCTCATTTGCTCTTATTCATATACTGAATGTTGGTCCTTTTCTGCATTGTTATTTAAACATTGAATACGAATAAGTATAGCTCGTGATTTTGTTTCCTCCCCTTTTTTTCTCTTTTCTCACTCACTGGCTTCTTTCTCTCTTATAAAATACAAAAAAACAAGTGGAAATGGAAAAGACGCATGCAGGGGGGGAGTGTTCAAATCATAGAGTAAGATAAGGATAGCTCGTGATTTTGCTTCCTCCCCTTTTTTTTCTCTTTTCTCCCTCACTGGCTTCTTTCTCTCTTGTAAAATACAAAAAAAACAAGTGGCAATGGAAAAGACGCATCCCCCCGCCCCCCCGGGGGGGGGGAGAGTGTTCAAATCATAGAGCAAGGTAACCGGATGAGAACGTTAGTATGGAATAATTAGCAAAAAGACTTTAGGGGCCAAAACAAATATTTTCTATCTATAAAACAGGACAAGAAAAAATTTTATGAATTTTGCAAAAGCTTTTTCCTTTTCGAAATTTAAGGAATTTAGAGAGTTCCGTACACCACGGGCGTTTAATAAGATTTATGTTTTTTCTCTTTATTTCTATTTTTTGTTTTTAGTTGTTATTTTCTTAAAATAAAAATAGAAATACATTTGGTAGAGTAATTTTATTTACAGTAATTAACTTTATTTTAATAAACTAATAAATTAATTTTGTAAAATATTTAATGATCAATTTTTAATAAAGTATATTAATAAAGAACATAAATAAATAATAAATTATTATTTATTAAAAATTAAATTAATAAATATTTCAATAAAATAAATCATTCTAATATGTAATTATTATTCTTTATAGAATAATTTTAATTTAGTAAAAATATGTGTCACGACAACAAATTAATTCTAAGGCAACGAAGTAGAAATAAGGCAGTGAAGCTAAAATAGAAATAATCATAAACTCAATGTAAAAAATTAATTCACTAATTTTGTTCTTCAAAACCAATCAATAGTCTTTCTCCATGTGAAGATAAAGAATTGAATCTATTCTAATTGTCTGTGATGTCTTTTGTGGAGCAGGACAAAAATAATGGCAGAAAATGTAGTGGGCTCTGTTATCCAAAATTTGATACCATTATTAGTCAATGAAGCAAATTTGTTGAGGAATGTTCGCAAAGAAGTTGCTGGTATCAAGGCTGAATTAGAGAGTATAAAGGCTTTCTTGAAAGATGCAGACTTAAGGGCAGAAGCAGAAGATGAAACAGCTAAGAATTGGGTAAAACAAGTCAGAGGAGTGGCTTATCAGATTGAGGATGTCATTGATGAATACATAATTCATTTGACAGAACGACGCCAGCAGCGTGGCTTCATCAATTTCCCCCGCCGACTCGCTTACTCAATCATAAACCTTAAGTCAAGATATAAGTTAGCGTCTCAGATTCGAGACATCAAGAAATCTATACGAGAGATGAAGGAAAGAGCTGATACATACGACTTTAACCGCTCCATGCAAGGCTCAAGTTCAAGCGCAAAGGATAGAACGTGGTATGATCCTCGCATAGATTCCCTTTTCCTCGAGGAAGATGAAGTCATCGGCATTGAAACACATAAAGAAGAACTCATAAGAAAACTTGTAGAAGAAGAACTGAAACAAGTGGTGGTTTCAATTGTTGGTATGGCTGGAGTTGGAAAGTCAACTCTTGCTAGGCAGCTTTACAACAACAAGACAGTGACTTTACACTTCAATTGTCGTGCATGGATTCCTGTCTCTCAATCATATAAGATAGAAGAGCTTCTCAGAACAATGATAAAGAGTTTACACTTTTCAAGAAATGAGCCTGCACCTCAAGGAATTGATGAGATGGACCAGATTTCACTCACTGACAAGCTAAGAGTATATTTACGTGAAAAGAGGTATATAGTTGTTCTTGATGATGTATGGGCAATAGGTCTTTGGAAATCCATAAAAAATTCTTTGCCTGAAAATGGTAAAGGCAACAGGGTAATTATCACCACACGAAGTAAAGAGGTTGCGACTTTTTGCAGAAAATCTAACAAAGATCATGTCCATGAACTTCAGCCCCTACCTAAAGAAATGGCTTGGAAACTTTTCTGCAATAAAGCCTTCCAATGGGACCTTGGAAGTCGTTGTCCCCCTGAGTTAGAGAAAGCTTCTCGTCTAATTGTTAGAAAATGTGAAGGATTGCCACTTGCAATTGTCGCAATCAGTGGTCTTTTGTCAACCAAAAATAGAGTTGTACTTGAATGGGAAAAATTTTATGAAAGCTTGGGTTCTCAATTAGAAAGGAATCCCCACCTTTCAAGTGTCACAAAAATTGTGTTGCTAAGTTTCCAAGATTTGCCTTATTATCTCAAATCATGTTTCTTATACTTAAGCATAATACCTGAGGATTACTCCATTGGTCGTGGAAGACTAATTAGGTTATGGATTGCTGAAGGCTTCATTGAAGAACAGAAAGGTCAAACATTGGAAGAAGTCGCAGAAGAGTACTTGACTGAGCTTATATATAGAAATTTGGTTCAAGTGTCGAGCACTAAAAATTGTGGAGGAGTTGGAAGATGTCGGATCCATGACGTAGTGCGTGAGATCATCCTGTTGAAGTCAGAGGAGTTGAGTTTCTGTCAAGTTCTTGCAAAAGAGAATTCAAGTTTAAGTGACCAAACTCGCCGGCTATCAATGCATATGCACTATTGCAATTTGGAAAGCAATAGGGAATACCAAATTCGTTCTGTTTTCCTTTTTTCGGTGGGAGAGCTACCAGAGAAGCCTTCATTTGGTGCATTAGCCGCAAATTTCAAGCTTTTGAAAGTAATAGATCTACAAGATGCTCCTTTGGAGAACCTTGATGAAGAAGTGGGGAATCTAATTCATCTGCGATATCTAAGTGTGAGGAGTACAAAAGTGAAGGTAATTCCTAAGTCAATAGGAAAGTTGCATAATCTACAAACTTTGGATTTGAGACACTCCTTTGTGTTTGAGCTACCAGTTGAGATCAACATGCTTACTAAGTTGCGGCACCTTCTTGCTTATCAGATTAATAGTGAAACTGATGGTTCAGACTATATAAGTGGAGTGAAGGTACAGAAAGGGATAGGGCGCTTGACAGAGTTGCAGAAGCTTTGCATTGTGGAGGTAAGTAATGATGGGCTAATTAAAGAGTTTGAGAATTTAAGGCAATTGAGGAAACTACGCCTTACAAAATTGAAAAAGGAGAATGGAAGGGCGCTTTGCACCGCCATTGAGAAAATGAAACACCTTCAATCTATCAAGGTATGGGCCACAAGTGAAGATGAAGTTCTGGATTTACATTCTATTTCTTCTCCTCCTGAATCTCTTCGATCTCTTGTCTTTGCTGGCCGTTTAGAGTATTTTCCAACTTGGATCTCTAAACTTGAAAATCTAGCCGTACTAGGGCTATATTGGTCAGATTTGATCGATGATCCGCTAAAGGCCATTCAAGCCTTGCCTAATTTACAAGGGTTTCGTCTCAATGCAGGGTATAAAGGCGAGCAATTATATTTTGAGACTGGAGGGTTTAAGAAACTAAAGAAACTATGGCTTCAAAATTTGAAGAGATTGAATTCAATGGTAATACAGGAAGGTGCATTGCCTCTACTTGAAGAGCTACATATTGGGCCCAGCCCACAACTGAAGGAGGTTCCCTCCGGCATTCACCATCTCACAAAGCTTACAACTTTTACAGTTCGTGATATGCCTACGGAGTTTTTACATAGAATGCAACCAAACAAAGGCCCAGACTATTGGATTGTTCAGCATATTCCATTTGTGGAACTTCAGTTCAAGTCTAGAGGGTTGCATTATAATGTCTATGCTCTTGAGGAATTCCCTTATGAAACTGAAGAAGGCCAAATGATTACTGGCGATCAAAACCAATAGCAGAGTTGAAGGTCGAAATTATCAAGGTTTGTGCCATTGAATCGCAAGATTATATTTATTTGTTGCGTTAAATTACGTCCCTCATTTACATAAAGTGAAATAAAATTTGTGCATTTGATTGAAATTGGAAACCATCTCTAGATGCATATTTTGAACTCTCTAAGCTGACAATTTCAATTCCAAGACATAAGATTTTATAATGGAAACACTTAAATTCTTTTCCATAAAATCTTTTCCAAGAAATTGAAAAAAAAAAAAGCATAAATTACATTTTGTAATATTGTACTATCCAATACATCTAAATTTGACTTTTCTACTTTGAATTGAAATAGTTAGCACCTCATACTTATGGTCAAGTTTCGATGTTGTTTTTCTATTAATTCATTAATGGAAGGTGTCTCATGTCAATTATGTATAATTTAATGTTTGTCGGTGGTAGAACGAAAGTGAAACTTGATCATAAGTGTAATGAGTATTCACTATTCCAATTGATAATAAAAAGACCAAAGTGAGCTTCGGTGCATATTATAAGGACGCAAAGTATACTTTACATAGAATAAAATTATTATCTTCATTTTTGACTGACTTAAAAGTATCTAAAAGAAAAAAATATTGTCTTTCTCTTGGCCCCTTTATTTTTCAAATTGTTGTATATGCATTTTAGTCACTTTTCTTCCCTGCTCGTCATAGAAAATAGAAATGATTGAGGTCATTTAAATTGTCAATTGCATTTTATAAGTTAGTTTTAATTTTTTGGATAAATTATATTTAGCACTGTAATACTCGATATTTATTTTTAGATATTTGTGTTATTTTGGATTAATAAAATATTTATTATGAGATTGAGTTGATTTATTTTATTTTCCTGAGCCAGGTGTGGCTCGAATTAATAATTGGTTGGACAACTGAGCCAAGGGCGTAGCTCCCTTTTCTTTCATTCCTTTTCCTTTCTTTTTTTCTTTTTTTTTTTTTTCCTTTTCTTTCGGTTGGTTTGGCTACTAGAGAACAGAGGAAAAAAGAGAAAAGCGAGAGAGGGTAGAGAGAGAAAATGTGATCCAGAGTGAAAGGCTAGTAGATCGAGGTAGTATTTAATGACGTGATTGTGACAGTGACCATTTTTGGTGGTTTGACCCAAGATGGGATAAATCAACTTTTAAAAGTTAGGAGCTCAACCGATTTTCTTAGTTTTTCTTCTTTTCTCTTCGGATTTGAGGTAAGTGGGATCTATATTCGTGCTCTAGATGTTGTTAGGATGATTTGGTTGTATATATGTTTGATTTGGTTGAATTTCCTGAGATTTGCTTGTATATATATGTATATGAATTTGGGTATAGATATGCATATAAATGTTGAAATCTCATATTATTTTAAGTTATTGTTGAGAAAAATGTTAGATAAACATCTTTTTGAGAAGTTTAGATGTCTATATACAACCAATTGTTAATATTATGGTTTGAATGGATGATTTGGGATATCTTCATTTGGAGTTTGTCAAAGATGAATCAGGAAATGGAGTTCTGTGGCACTATTGTTTGGACGGGGGGTCTGAACAGCTCATTGTTCAGACACAGGTACAGTGGGGGTTGTGTGTTTTTGGGCATTTTGTTCGGGCGGGGGCCCGGACAGCCCCTTTATTCGTATGGGGGTCCAAACAACAGAATGCTAAAGTTTTCAAATCTTTAATATTTTGAGTTTTAAATCATTGATTATTGCCTAGGACCCTTGGGTATTGATTTTAAATGATTAAATGGACTCCAAATCATCCTTAAGCTTAATGAGAATGTATTTTTATAATGAAATGATGTTATGATTAAGCATATCATGTGAATGGGGCTGGGATTGCATCATCGAGTTTTATGTGGTGATTATTGATTGGCCAAGAGTGTCATATTTATATTATGATGTGCCAAGGTAAGGGTTATATATATAGATGGGATCCATGATTTGAAAAAAAAAAAAGATAAAATGAGATTTTGAAAATACTAGATGATCTCTAGTCGATATATACGAATACAGCTTAATCATTTGGAATTGGGACATTTATTATGAGATAAGATTATGAGATTTTCTCTAAACTGCAGCCGAACCTTACTTTAGCTAAGTAAATGCTTGACTACGGGTGTAACACGGTTTCTTAGTAGAAAGGACAGGGGGTGTAACACGGCTCCCTTGAGTCTTACACCAGTGGGGGTATAACAGGGTCCCAATTGGTGTATATATCTATAAAGATATACGTTTGCTATAAGTCTAAATGGTGTGGTTGGTGATCCCACATGCTACAACGTCACCTGTCCCAGGATAATGTTAAGGGTAAATAGAGATTAGATAATGTATTACCCATTGCATTCCATCACATATGCATTGCTATATTATATTTTGATTGATATTATTGTGGATTATGCTATATACTTGATTACTGTTTACTCGTGCACACTTGCATGGTCTTACCTACTGGGCAAATTTGCTCATCTCATCCATATTTCAGGTGATCTGGCAAGGCCAGGGAGTAGCCACTCGGAGCTAAGTTGAGACTGATGAATCGACCTAGTGTGATATTTTATTTACATTTGGATTATTGTATCTTTATTTATGTGACTTGGGGTGTGGGTCTCAAACTTATTTTCTATTATGAGCTTGTTTACTGATGATGTTTATTTGGTTGTATAAGTCTTGGACTATGTCACCGGGGTGTGGCCTTAGATTTATTGTGGTTGATGTCATTTATATTTATTAAATATGGGAATTATGGACGTGTTTAGTTGCTCTGATGATTATTATTATACTATGACTTGATCTTAAAAGAGGTATTTATGTAATTTAATTAATTCTCATATTCCCATATTGTTCGTCCCGAACAATTAAGTTAAGGTGTGACAAGCACCGTTATACTTTACCATGAATCTTAGTTTGGCCTTTTTAAATCGTCTAACTTTTCACTTTGTATTCTTTAATCATCCAATTGTCCTATTTCATTAAATTTATTGACGGAAAAAGCCAAGTGTTTTCTATAAATAAGTGGATTTTTTTTTTTAAATTTTGTGAAATGCCACGTTGCCATTGTGCACGATGGGCACTCGGCTTTTTTTTTTTTTGGTAGATTTTTGTTAACAATTACTAGAAGGAAAAAAGTGGGATGATTTAAATAACTGAGACCAAAGTGACATTAGGAGCAAATTATGTAACTGTTAAGTGTAATTTATCATTTTTTTCTTCCTCATATTATTCGCTTATATTTTGCTCACCCTAATGTTTTGTGTATTCTATTATTTCACATGTTATTGCAATATGTATACAATTAAAGGCATATTATGTGCAAAACATACTTGATTATTGTCGTCCAAACAGCCTTGTCTTTATGCTACCTATAAAATTTAAAAAAAAAATAAAAAATGTTCTTACTTCTATCATTGATCTGCTTGCTATTGTTTTTATTATTATATTTTTGATGGTAATATGTTGAATTTCTCTTAGAATAACTTATTTGATAATGTAATCACAACTATATATTTAATTTAAAGATTCGTGAATCACCAATTTTGTGTAGCATTAACTGTTCTATGCTCTACTTTTTCAGTGCAGTTATTATATCTAAAATGGTTAGTATAGTCGTCACTGAGTTATCTAGAGATGCATTCAATTTTTAAGATTGTCAAGGTATTTAGATTAAAGCGTGAACTAGAGGGACGTCTTTGAATATTTAGCTAAATGTAAGTAAATTTTATGTTATTTAAATATTACAATACAATCTCTTATTTTACAAATATTATTAATCTTGAACTTCATCCATGAACGTTTCAATTAATTTTAAATGAAAATAGTGGATAATCGAAATAGTTACAATGTATAGCTTATTTATGCGTCTTTAAACATGTAAAATGTTCAAAATGTGCTTAATAATCCATTCTTACTAACTTATCAAGATTTACAACTTCAACATTATTAGATAATAAAATGTTCTTAACGTCCTTTTTGAACTTTTTTATAAAATAGTAGAGCAAGCATATTGGATAAATATTATATATGATGATAACAATATTTTGTCTGATAGTCGAAATTTAATAATAATAACATTTGTACAGTATCGTGTATCTCTACAATATTAAGATGTCTTAAGGTCTATTTGCATTTATCTAAATAACTCGGGATTAAAAGATTCACCTTTAAAAAAAAAAAAAAAAAAACAACCCATAAGCCTTCCCAATCATTGTAGATTGCACCAAAATTTTCTTAACTATTAAAAATATGTTAATAAATATTTTTAAAATTTTTGTAAAGTCCAAATTACAAATTAGGGCCAAAAATGGCACAAGAAAAATTGTCATTTTAAAGTCCATTTTCGAACTAATTCAAACTCAAATTAAAATGATTGTCTTGCTTTTGGGAACTTTTTTTTTTTTTTTTTTTTGCCTATAGTTGTATTTTGGGCATCCCTAAAATTTAAAAAATATTCATTAACATATTTCTTATCTACTAAGGCAATGTTTGTTTTGGGGTAATCGAGGGGGTAAATTTTATTAGAGTAATTTTTACCCTCTATTACATATGTTTAGATGGAGGGTAACAATTATTCCAGGGGTAACCATTACTCCCATATGAGAGTAAATTTTTTACTCTGGGGTGGGTAACGGAGGGTAATGGAAATTTTTTACCTTTTCTCATTACCCCCGCAAAATATATCTTTGCACCCTTTTACTCCATATAAAACCCTAGCCAACATTCTCTCTCAAGTCGTCTTTCTATCTTAAGCTTTTACTACAACTAAATAAGGTATGATTTTTTGGAAAAATTTTTTCTTTCTCTTTTTTTTTTTTTTTGGTAATGGATTTCTATTTGTACTTATTGCCTCCTTTCTCTGTAATGATTTTTTTTTCGCTTTTTTTTTTTTTGGGAGAACGAAATGGATTTTTAATATGTGTATTGACAGCTTGCAATCTTTAATATTCTGTCTGCGAGTATTGATTTATCGACATATATTGTTCTGAAAAAATACAAAAATCATAAAATTTTTTTCTAAAAAAAAAATCATTAAGCGATAAAGGTAAACATATTTCAAAAGTCAAGAATATAAATGATGTTTAATGATTATCCGTCATCTTGTTACAGAAACATTGATATTGGTAAGGAAGACATGATATTGGAAGAGACATCTTCCTACACGTAGTTAAAAGCAAAAAATAAAAATAAAAATAAAATTAAAATTAAAATTAAAATTATGAAATAAATGATAAACAAAGTCCACAAACAACTACTACTATTGATTATTGCATTTTTTCCTTCGAATACTCTTTTTGTTCATTATTATTACTGAAACGGCGACTTCATAAAAAATCTGTGCAAAAAAATTTGCTAATAATTAAAATTTTTATTTTAATAAATCAAACACCCCCACATGCCCACATCCAGATAAATCACGTAACGCTGATTGTTGAGAACAAAAATCGAAATGAGAAAAAAATTTTAATATTTGGTGTTAAAAAATTTAAACAATTTTTTTTTCAGAATTTTTTTAAATCAACAATTTTTTTAAATTTTTTTAAAATTTTAACTAAAAATGTTCAAAAGAATTTTTCCTTTAATTAACAAACTTTTTTACATTTTTAAAAATTTTTAACTAACATTGTTCATAAAATTTTAAATTTTAGCATTGTTGGTTACAAACTGTTTAAACAAAATTGTTATATGTTGAATTTTAATCAACACTATATTGTAGTTTATTTATTCGTTCCTTGATTATATACGCAGAAATGGCCCACCTAGCATTGTCATAGAAGCAAAACATACTCATTCCATTAGCACTATGACTCAGGAATAGGAATATGGTGATGATATATATTTACTTGTTTATGTACATGCTTGAACAAGAGAGAAAAAAAAAATGAATTTGAAATTTAGATCCAGATTGAGACCCACTCTCACAAAAGGACTAAAATATTAGGGAATTTTTGGAAAATTATCTTCGTTATGTTGAGCAGCTAAGAATGGATTTGCACACATTCCATGTATTATGTGATTTGCTTTGTGACATCGGTGGTCTAAAGGACACAAAATTTATGTTGGTTGAGGAGAGAGTTGGCCTTTTTTTAAATATTATGGCACACGATGTAAAGATAGGCTAATCAAACATTGCTTTAAGTATTCTCAAAAGACAATTAGTAGGCATTTTCGCAAGGTTTTACGTGCTATTTTAAGTTGCATGGAGTGTTATTCAAGACTCCAGAGCCAATACATGAAAATTGTACTGATAAGAGATGGAAATGGTTTAAGGCGTATAAAGTAAACTCATCTTTAATATTAGAACCAAAGCTGGTGGGATTCTTTTATTATTTTTTAACCTTTTTCCTTACTAATAGAATTATCTAAGAGCATTAAATGGAACATATATGAAGGTTAGAGTTGCAGACATTGCTAAGTCTAGATACTGAACAAGGAAATGAGAACTAGCAACAAATGTCTTGGTTGTTTCCTCTAGAGATATGCATTTCATTTATGTTTTACTGGGATGGGAAGGCTCAGCTGCAGATGGTAGGATACTTAGAGACACTATAAGTAGGAGAAATTTATTGAAAGTGCCAAATGGTGAGGGAACATATATTATTGCTGAAATTAGTCTCCAAACTGTAGCATAATAACTAAGTTATTTTGCTTTTTTTTTTTTTTTTTTTTTTTGCTCTACGGTATTATTATCTTATCGACACTGGTTAGACATATGGTAAAAGGTTTTTAGCACCTTATAAAGGTGAAAGATGTCACCTCAGTGAGTGGAGAGAAGGTCATCATCCCACCAATGCACGGAAATTTTTTAACATGAAATAGTCATCAACAAGAAACATCATTGAGAGATGCATTGGCTTACTTAAGATGCGATGAAAAATTTTGAACAACACTTGCTTCTATGATGTCAGAATACATGTTGATATTATAACAACTTGTTGCTTATTACATAATTTAATTCGAAGGTCATCATCCCACCAATGCACGGAAATTTTTTAACATGAAATAGTCATCAACAAGAAACATCATTGAGAGATGCATTGGCTTACTTAAGATGCGATGAAAAATTTTGAACAACACTTGCTTCTATGATGTCAGAATACATGTTGATATTATAACAACTTGTTGCTTATTACATAATTTAATTCGAAGGGAAATAAGAGTTGATCCAATGGAGCATTCTGATGAGTTTATCGAGTACTTTCAGAATTTTGTCCAAGATTATGAGCATGGACAACACATTGAAGTGATTGAAGCATCAGATGAATAGACTACTTGGAGAGATCAACTAGCTAATGATATGTTTAATAGTTGGAGGGTTAGTAGGGGCATACAGTAGTAGCTTTATCAATTGTTTTATGCTTGTATTTTGATGGAGTATTTTTTAACTTTATTTTTGAGGTGCATTTATGGACTATGATTTGTAACTGAATACTATGGGTTGTAATTTTATCAGTCTTAAATTATCCTTGTCTTATATTGAATATTTCATGTGTGTTTTTCATTGTTTTGAATTGATATGCTCTTGTATTTTGATGGATTGTGATTTGTAGCTAAATATTATGGATTGTGGTTTATTAGTATCTTCAATTGAACTCTTAAATATTATTATGCTAACTCTTAGCAAAAAAGCATGGATTCAAAGGTCCAAAATGAGAATCTCCAAAAGGAGAAAGGTGCTAGGAGGACATGGCTATTAACCGAAGATTGTTATCTCATTAATAGCTTACTGCAAATGCATCCTGAAGGAAAGCTTAGATGCAAAGGTGATTTTCGGGCTAGATATCAACAAGTACTAGAGAAAGAAATGGTTTCAAAATTACCTGCTAGTGGTATAACTGCAAAGAATATTGACTCAAGGTTGACTTATCTCAAAAGACAATTCTTTGCACTCCTTCAAATCAAAGAGACAGGGAGGGGATTTAGGTAGGAAGATGAACTAAAGATGGTGACAGGTAACAGGATAATTTTTTATGAATGGAGCAAGGTATTTGAATAGTTACTTGCATGCATTTTTTGCATAATTATTAATGTTTAGTTTGTTGCTGCGTATAACTATTTTTGCCTATTATTAGTACCGTGGAGTCACAAAATTGCAAAGGGACTGTATAAGAAGCCTTGACCTTTATTTGATGATTTTGAGGAGATTTTTACCAAGAATTGAGCTAACAGAAGTGTTGCTGCTATTGCTATGTGCTGATCGTTTGGATGAAGAAAGAGAGGTGCTCGAGTCACATGTGAATTTTATGAGCTATTTTACTTCTCAAGAAAGTATAGACCCAGTGGACATATCTCTAACAGACGCTAGTCCTTCAAAGAAGACACCAAATGAGAGAACGGTGGAGGAAATAGAAAGTGTGCAAGCCAACCTACTTAACAAAATAGAAAAGGCAATTGAAAGTGAGAACGATCAACTTGCACAAATATTAAATATTGTTGCTTTTGATAGGGAGATCCTTTTGAGAAACTATTATGGGGTTGTTCTCGAATCATCAATTAAACTATATAAATTACAAGAACTAATACCGCTCAAACCAAACTTGATTCCATGGTGCTTCAGAGTTAGAATTTTTATTTAGTTGCGTGGTTGCTTCCAAAGTGCCATCTACATCCGGTTAATTTACAGTGATGCAGATATGTCATTGAGACTTATTATGCGTCCAAAATATTTAAATCTTTTTCCCTTCTTTTCTTTTTGTGGGGGGGGGGGGGGGAGAAATCTTTTAAATCAAATGGTTTTGGTGATCTTCTGAATCATAAATTAGCATTGACTTGTGGTATCTACCAAGTTGTGTGAGATTATTACATTTGTTTTCGTTGGACTCTATAGTTGATAGAAGGCTAATTTGAGATCATTAGGTTCGCTGATCTTTCGCGAGTCCCAATTTTTAAACTGCTTTAAAAGTATATATTTACTAATTTATTATTTATTAAAATTAAATATTAACTTTTATCTTTAATAAATTTATTCTCATTCCAGACACAATTAACTTTTATCATTTTAAAACTTTTAGCATTTCAAACATTAAATATTTACTCTTTCGTTTTCAAACATAAGTACCATAAACTTGTTACCCTAATAACCCTTACCGGGTAATAATTACTCTCAAAATTTTTTACCCTCCAAATTTCTTGCCCCATACGAAACATTACCTAAGCAAAATTTGGCCTGAATCGCACTTAGGCCAAAAATGACCGTCTTACCCTTTGGCCCTTATTTGACCTTGTAAGCTTCCCAAAGGTTGCTAAATTTACGTGACGTGTTTCTTATCAGCTAAACAAGTTTCTAGCAGACGCAAACTTAGGCAAAAAATGAAAGTTAGATTTACTTTAACTTGTTTTTTGCAGTGATTTATATTCTGGATGTCCCCAAATGCTAAAAAACATTTATTAACATATTTTTTATCAGTTAAACAAATGTTGGCCGCAAGTGAACTCAAACAAAAAAAGACCAGGTTAATTCAAATCCTATTTTCACCCCATATTTGCATTATAGGATTCTTGAAAGAATGAAAAATATTACTTTAACATGTTTCTTACTAGCTACGTAAGTTTGGTCCACCAAAATAAGGTAAAAAATGAATGTTTTATCTCTTATTCCGTTTTCGACCTCCATTTGCATTTTGACTTTGCAAAGGAATTAGAAATATTACTGGCATGATCCTTACAAAGTAAGCAACTTTAACTCAATTTGTACTCAGATAGAAAATGGTTATTTTAGCATTGGACCTATTTTTGCCTCAACCCTTTCGTATTCTTAAAGATTGAACTTATTACAATTCTTTTATTTTAAAAATTATTTTCCATTATTCTTATAATGAATATATGCGTTAGCTAAGTCTAAACTCGCCATTTTTTTTATTTTAAAATTTATATTTACACTTCTTATTTAAAAATTTTTTATAGCAAAATATTTCTCTCAATCTGACCATTAATACTACATGAAAAGTAACTTGGTTAATTTAGAAAAATAATATGAGTTTTTATCTGTAATTAGTGAAATATTGAAGTGAGGTAACTATAATTTACTTGAAAATGAATTCAGATGCCAAAATATAATTAAAAAAAAAAAGAGAAGATCCATGGTCACGTGGGTTTCCCAAACATTCATAAACTCTCCAATTTAAAAAATAAAGTAATAGACGTGGTATAATTTAAAATGACACAAATATGTCTAACTGGTAGATAGACGTGTCTTTCAAAATGTTCAAAAATTTTTAAAATAAAAATAATGGACATTTAAATTAATGTCATTCAAAGCAATGAATCTAGAAATGTCATAATTGTATTTGTTTGGTTTGATTTTTATTTTGTAGCTTCTATTTCTCTTGGTACTCATCATTTTTCTTTTACATATAATATAATCTTTTCATATCAATCGGTGAGAAAATACAGTAAATTTTGTTGTACCCATAGCAGTGGTCAAAGGAAAATACCATATTTTTGGATAATGGAACTCAAATTTGATAAATTTGTCACTAGATGTCCTTTTTAACTTTTTTATTTTTATTTTTTTTATTTTTTAGTACAATTAGAATCAAACATAAATAGGATTTGGGATGGGAAACGAATTCAAATCCGCACCTAATCCAGTGTGGAGAGCATTTATCAACACGAAACTTCTTAAATGGGGAAATCCTTTACTTCTTCCCAGGGGCTTAGCTTGATTGTGACTTTGTAATAACTTGATTGCTCGAACAAAGGTTAATCATACTACTGCCCCACTATCAATAGTAAGGGTGACAAAATGGGCGAGTTGGGCGAATTAGTGATTGGTTTAAATGGATTGGAGGTTAAATGGGTGCAACTCAAATCCACCCATTTAAAAGACGGGCTAGATATGGGCGGGTTAAATACGGGTTAGATCAAACCCATAAACCCATATCTAACCCATTTACTTATGACCCAACTTACTTTTAAAAAAAAATTAAAAATTTATTTCAATTAATGTATATATATATAAATACATCAATATTTATTTTAATTAATATAATATTATATATTATATTTACGTTTTTCAGTTAATTTCGAATTTATACGAACCGATTTATTTTTTATTTAGTTTTAAATCAACAACTTTCTCTCTCTCTGCGTGCGCGCGCACACATGCATGTGGGAGGTGTGCGTGCGCTTGCGCGCACGCGTGTGCATGTGTGCGTGTGTGTGCATGTGTATACGCGCACGCGCGTGTGTGTAGACATGTATGCGTGTGTACAAGCGTGTAGGCGTGTATGGATGTATGCGCGCGCGCGCGTGTAAGCCTGTATGGGTGTGCGCGCGTGCGCACGTGTTATTTGTATTGAGTATTGAGGAGAATAGGAACATAGAATGGAAAAAAAAAAGTAAATTATATATAATGTATATATTATACATTTATTGTATACGCTGAATATATATATATATATATACATATCATATATATGTAATGTATATATTATACATTTATTGTAGATATTGCTAGAGAGAGAGAAATAACAATGTAAAGAGAGAGGAGGTTAAACTAATTTTTTTAACTTAAATGAGTATTTTAACGGGTCCCGTTTCACAGCCCAATTACACCCGTTTATAAATGGGTATTTTATAAATTACCCAATTATAACCCAATTAGTAAAATAATAGGACCCAAACCTATTTATTATGGGTTTAATTGGGTGGATTGATAGGTTTGAGTCAATTTTACCACCCCTAATCAATAGCATACATTTGCAAAAAGAATATAAGAGGCGCTAGAGTAATAAAGGTTTCTCCGTTTAGTTTTGATAAAGAAATGATAGTGTTGTTGAGTACTCTAATGAAGAGGAGCAATAGGATAATAAATGGAACAGTACTTGAAAAACAAAACGATAGCAGAATTTTGGCCCAATTTGCATTGGGACCGAAAAATAATGAAGAGGAGCAATAGGATAACAAATGGAACAGTACTAGGAAAAAAAAATCAAGAATTTTCGCCCAATTTTTATTGGGACCGAAAAATGATGGTTTTACTTACTCTTAAAGATTTAGCACACCATTCTTTTATTTTTAACATTATTTTCAAATATTATTTTATTTTTTCTAAAATAATTGATATATCTTAAAAGTTAAAAAAAAATTAGAATCATAAATAAACAGGTTGAGTTTAGATTATTGGTTATGTCTCTCCCAAATATAATTTATACTTTAAATTGATTTAAAAGAGTTGTTTGTTTCTAACGTACGATTCATCTTAATCCGAATCAAATTCTGCTTATTTGTCACCTCTAATTTACTATTTTGAAATGTTTTTGTTGTCAAAAATATGAACGAATAATAAGGGATTTTTACTTTGAAAGTATGATTTTTGCTCTCTCATTTTTTTTTTTTTTTTAGTAGTTGAAGTATGATTTTTGCTCTTTCATTTTTTGGGGGAAGGGGGGGTTGTGAACTCTAATGAAGAGGAAGAATAGATGGCACAACACCAACAGGAAAGGAATAGTGAAAGTACACAGCTTAAATTATCAAGCAAAGAATAAACCACAACGTAAGAATATGGCTGAAACACAAGCCACATACATATATATATATATACATATAACCAGAATAGAAACCCGTTGTTAGATCTGGCCGAAATTTAGCAAAGCAACAAAACAGTTTGAACTAATTTGGTGTATTGCTATTATTTTCTGAAGTTCAATTGGCATTAGGTAAATATTAATTTCTGGAGTTCATGCTCTATAATATGATATGCTTTATAGAAAATGTTTTTTTACCATAATTTTTTTTTATCGTACAAAAACACGAAGAATTGAAAACTTTCATTTTTTGTGCTTTAGAAGAACATGTGTCTAAGTTCCATTTAAATTCCCAATTCCGCAATCGTATGTTGCCATAATTGGTGTAATCAACCAGAATCTCCTCTTACTGTGATTATTAACGTAAGAGGCATGTTAAAAAAATATAATGCAATTTAAATTTAAAATTTAATACTTAGTTTTCATTTTTTTCGTTTGAAAATTGGAAAATAAACCCTCGTAAGGGTCCATATTTATTCAATCTATTATCAACAAATATTTCTTCTTCATTGTGTTCTTTTTTTTTTTTTTTTGTTTTAAAGTATAATATTAAAGCTATTGATCTGTTTGTTTTGAGCTCTCCACTCCAACTCTCAACAAGCAGGCACCATGGCCAGTTATTACACTTTAATTTAATAAGAAGCACTGATATTGAGCTATGGTGTGTGACACATACATCACGATGAATTTGGACATATATGTAACACATAAATTTTCAAAAAATAGAATGACATAATACGACGAGGACATCATATTTTTATACCATTTATATAAGGGTAGGGACATCAACACTCCTTAAAAAATTTCCCCCACTTCTTTTTATTTTTTTACTCTTACAAAATTACAAAACTAGTTTTGTAATTTTGTAAGAGTAAAAAAATAGAAAGAAGTGGGGGAAATTTTAACTAGTTTTGTAATAGAAGTCAATTAATACAAAACACATTAAATATCAAAATTATCCTCTCTTTCTATTTATTATTGCAAAATTAATATCCTTAACTTTTTAATTTTATATAATATTCTTCACTTTTTATTAGTTTGCATGTTAAATTACAAATCTACTATTGATTATAATTTCATGAAATTATGTGAGAGAGCTATTTTTAATAATTTTTTTCAATTAGCTTTGTAAATATATATCTTTTAAGTTTATTTTATTAAAAATCAAAGAATAAAATGAAAAAAATATTATTTTTTAATTGATACAAAATAATACATCATAATTGTTGATCAACTCATACACTAATGAAAATAAATAAAATAAAAGTAAATCAAATTTAAATTTAAATCCTAGCATTCATCCCCTAAATTAGCCACCAACAAATTAAAAAAAAAAATTGTACTACTTAAAACAATTCAATAGCTTTAACAAAAAAAAAAAATCTATAAATTACCAAGAAAAAAAAAAGCTACAAATACGAATTTAAAAAAAAAGAAAATAAAAAAGTTTAATATGGAAAAAAATCCTAATAATGTAATAGCTTTTTTTTTAAAGGTCCTAATAATGTAATAGCATATGCCTCAATAAAAATAAAAAAATAAAAAATATTACATACAATTTTTTCATATTGCTCTGTCAAAAAATCAATCACATGAAAAGAAAAAATTAAAAAAATTTAATAGTTACTCTGCTATTTGAGAGATTCGATAATTCATAATAATATGAAATTTGCTTCATATTGTTTTTACAAAAAAAATATTAATCACATTCGAAAACTCTAACGATGAGAAATGTAGTTACGAAAAAAAAAAGGTGAAAAGTGAAGTTCATTAGTTCTATAATAATAAATGAAAAGGGGGACTAATTATGGTATTTGAGATATTTTGTATTAATTATCTATCATTAATTATAAGGCTAGTTTTGTAATTTTGTAGAGTAAAAAAATTATAAAAAGTGGGGGATGTTTTTAAAGGAATGCCAATATCTCCACCCTTTATATAAATATTTTATTCAAAATTAATAAAAAAACGCAATAAAAGATTAATGAGAACTGAAAAATTAAAATATTATGTGTTCTATAATTATTGTGATATCCTTCAAATAGAAATTGCCTTCTACTAAAATAAAAAAATAAATCAACACATAATTAAAAGAAATTGTAATTCTATAAAAAAAAATCATGACCTGAAAATGTATTAGCCACCCTTAATTCAAATTTAAAAAAAAAAAAAAAAAAAAGAGAGAGAAAGGCTGAATCCTTAGAGGATGTTTAAGGAAAAAATAAGAAAAATTCATAATATTTGTATTATCATTGAAAGATTTTGGATGTGTTCCCAACCTGTCCTTAGAGTGTTTTAGGGCAAAAAAAAAAAACAAAAACAAAATTAAAGTCATAAACAAATGGATTGAATTTGAATTACTAGTCACAACATGCTCAAATGTAACTTATATTTTAAATGAATTTAAATCAGTTGAGTACTTTTAACTTACAATTCCATTTTGACTAGATTTAAATCTGCTCATTTACTACCTCTAATTTACTTTTTAAGAAATTTGCGATGGTAAGGTGTAATCAAATAATTTGAACTTTTACTTTAAAATATAATAATTATTCTTCTATTTTATTTTATTTTATTGACAGTTTGGTGGAGTCTTCGACAACAATAGAAGAATAAATGGCACAACACTAACAACCAAGGAATAATTTGACAATTGGGTAATATTAATTTCTACAATATACCCACAAATTCTCCTTTTGCCATATGTTTGACAATTCTGGCTATGCTTGTATGCCCACGCATGCGCCATCACAGGTTTTATGAAAATTGATTTTCTATTAAATTTATTTATCTGAAGGTGTTATTAGAACAATACGACAATGTTTGTTGGTTAAAAAAATTTATCCGTATTATTTTTTTTTTCAAATATAATTGGTAAGTGTTGAAATATAATTGCCACATCATTATGATAACATTTTCTAGTTTTTAATGGCATGCATTATTTATGACCGTGTTTTATATTGATTTTAAAAACTTTTGGTATTAATTTTTAGTCAAAAATTGGTAAGTGAAATTTTTTTTGTGTTTGATAAAATAAGTAGTAATTTTTATTAACTTTTAACATAATTTAGCAACTTTGTATGTTTGGTAAAATGTTTGATAACTTTTGATAACTTTTTGTAACTTTTAATAACTTTTTGTATGTTTGATAAAAATTTTAGTAACTTTAGATTTAGCAAATTATTGTTGTTGAGTGTAAAGGTAATAAAACTTAATGTTTCACCAAACACTCATTCACCAAAAGTTGGTCCATTTATGTTAATTTTTACTCCCCAAATGGTACCTTAATTTTTTACAAAGGAGTAAAAAATGTAAAAGAAAAATTGGTAGTAAAAGGCTTGCAATTACGTTTACAATCATTTATTTTCTTTATTTTTAACCCCATGTCAAACGCACTTCTAGAATTATACGTTGGACATTAGGAACCTTAATAGATTGAGAAAATGTAAAAATGTAAAACGGGTCGGTCGAGCCGGTCTATTTTTAACCCGACGCACCTTACTTTTTGTTTTGGCCCGACCCTAGACTACCTCGCTCCACATCTCGAGTCTGGGTTTGGGTCACCCTACCCATCCCGCCCGGCGACCCGAGCTGCCCCCGTTGTTTGTGTAATTTTTTTTTTGGCCTCACCCCAAGTTACCCCTGCCCACCTTTCTCCAGCTGCACTGCTGCTTCTCTTTTCAACTTTTTTTTATTGGACCCTTTTTTTGGGCCCTTTCTGTGGGCTCAGGTCCACCACACCCCGTCCCTTCCCCCCCCCCCAAAAAAAAGTACTTAGCTAGTGCTAACCCGTGTAGAATCTGAAATCGTATAATATTTTTTAGACAAAATATAATTTCAAATATATTATAAAATATTTTAATAAAGTTGTATAATTTCATAAAATAATTACTGAATTATTTTTTATATTTTTTATTTGTGTTAATATTAGTGAGTCGATATATTTGGTCATAATCAGATTTTTCATATAAATATCAAAAGTTTATATTTTACCAAATTTTAATTTGACCTAATCATAAAAATTAAAATTTGTTTTAAAATATATATTAAATCACAAACTTACCTAATTAACTTGATTTTTTTATTTCAAATTGTTTATTAATTTTAATATATGTTTTTATTTTTTAATTCTTTACTCATTTTCCAAAATTAGCTTGAGTTAGAAATACTATTAATATTAATTTTATTAAAATAATTTTTGACTGATTTTATAAAAATAACTCAAACTAAAAATATTATTTTTGTTAATTGTATGTTGTAATTTATAAAATTACTTAAATGCTGAGTATTATTAGTTAAACTATTAATTGATGGTCAATATGACTATTTTAATTTTAAAATTGAACTTAAAAAAAATTTACTCTCTAGCTTAATTATTATTTAGGCACTTCCATGCCTAATTCATAGCAAGTAGTTTTTTTTTTTTTTAGTATTTTAAATCTATAATATACTGAAAGTTGTTATTATAAGAAAAGTTGGATTTGTTTAAATTTAATTAATTTTTCTTTTAAGCCTAATTAATTATTTAAATATGTAAATTTTGCTCAGTAGTTAACTAGTATTGAGAATGCCACACAAGATCTAGTAATATTTTTTTGATTAATTTCACAAAAATGACTTAAATTAAAAATATTATTATTAATTTAAAAAATATGGTACCAATTTAAATTTAAAATTAGAATTTTAAAAAAATCAATCCCAGAACTAATTTTATTCAAGGATTTGAAAAAATATAAAAATAGAATGATGAATATATAAAGTGCACATAGTATTTAACAATAAATTTTTAATTATTTTTATAAAAATAACTCAAGTAAAAAAATATTATTACTAATCATATGTGCTTTATGTAATAAAATAAATATAGTTAATATGACCAGTTTAAATTTAAAATTATTTAAAAAAATAACTACGCCTGAACCTAATTAGTATTCGGTAGTTTTAAATATTTTTAAAATAATAAGAGTTGTTATGAGAGAAATAACCTAATTATCATTTATACTTTTTTTTGTACTCTTTAATTTTTAAAT
This sequence comes from Vitellaria paradoxa, assembly GCA_019916065.1. Classification (NCBI taxonomy): domain Eukaryota; kingdom Viridiplantae; phylum Streptophyta; class Magnoliopsida; order Ericales; family Sapotaceae; genus Vitellaria; species Vitellaria paradoxa. The sequence goes on from CM034234.1 coordinate 35,854,309, forward strand.
TAATTATTAACATATTTAAAAATATATAAATTTTACAATTATATTATAAGTAAGCGACTTCTTTTTTTGAAATCCATGAATTCATTTATATGAAATTTATAATTAAGGGGGTTATTTTTCGAAACCAATGAAAGTGGGTCTCCTTTCGAATTCGGAACCCAATCAAGTGGATCCCTTTTTAAAATCTAAGTAAGTGTGTTCCTTTTCAGAACTCGTGAGTTCTTTAAATTTATTAAAATAATAAGTCACAGTTCTACGGCTTTTATAGGCAAAAGAAAAGATAGAGTTATAGTATTTTAGTGATGTAAGACAAAAAAAAAAAAAACAAAAGTTTTGTGGATAAGAAAAGAGAAGAAAAGAAGAGAGAAGGAACAAATTTTTAAAATAGTTGAAAATTTTATTTAAAAAAAAAAAAGAGAAAAAGTGAAATGGAAAAGAAAGAGACATGCCACGTAAGATAGGAGTGAAGAAGAAGAGGAGAAAAAATTACATTATTTTAGTATTATAGTATGATTAATTAATTATTTATTTATTTATAAATCTTAATGATAATTAGAATTATTTATTTGATAAGAAAATTTATTCATTATATGATTCTAATTTTATTTTTAATTTGTACGTATTTTTTTTTTAAATTATATTTATATAAATAGAAATTATTTATTATAATTTGCAAAATTAAATGTAATTGAAATTATATTAATTTTTTTAAGATCAATTGGATAATTATGTGTTTTTAAAATTTGATATTTGTTTGACCTTGATCTGACCCAATTTTCTCAGGGTCAAAGTCAAACAGTCAAATTAGAATCAGATCGACCCATTTTACGTACTAATTTTACGCACTAAGAAAAGGTAACCAACAATCAATACACGAAGATATAAGACGACTTTTTTTTTAAGCATCGATAAAGTGTCTGATTTAAAAACTTAAAACTAACAAGCGTGCTATAATTAAAAAAAAAAAAAAATGAGAACACTTAGAACACATTTAAGTAACACAGGTTTCCCAACTATTCATAAAGTGCTCGATTTGAAAAAATAAAAAATACGAATAAATTACACTCACTTGACATTTAGCTAGTTACACATTGTCTTCAACTTTATACTAATACTGCTTATTTTAAAATGCAAATGAGAAACAATGAAATAAATAAAAATAAGAAACAATGAAATAAATAAAAATATTGCCAATTTTTCCATTTACATATTATTATTATTTTTACCAACAATTACTTTAATTTACTAGTTTTCCCTTGCATTCAGATTAATTTTGGCAATGGTACGATAACTAGGTCAATATTTAAAATGACCTTTTTCTTTTTCTTTTTTTTTTTTTTTTGGGTGGCTTTAGAATCTACACACGTCATCATAATTTGCATATCGTGCAAAAGTTAATTTGCTCAACTTTATTAATATACTAATAATTAAAACCGTGCGATGTACGGATTTGTTATATTATATTTATTTTATTTTTAATTAAATTTTATGTTAACATTCACTTAAGAAAACAATTTTTATTAAATTATATGCAAGAAATTATTAAGCTATTGAATAAAAATTTTAATTTATTAATAAATTATATTTATAATTAATTTATTTTTACTAATTGTTGGATCGATTCACACACACTTATGATATATGGAAGAAAATAGTAAAAAATCAACACACAGATATACGTGGTTCCCCAAAATCCGGGTACATCCACAGGAGTATGAGCGAGAATTATTTCTTATTTATCATAAGTTTACATAGATAATATTTATAGCCAACACTATTCCTAACCTTAATAGGATTACATGGTCTAATTCCCAAAACACTCTTAATTACACCGTACCGTACCATACCGCGGAGGGCATTGCCCCGTGCACCCCTAACCCTTTGGGCCTACGGCCCAGCCCACTACATGTTGAATTAAGTTGAAATATACATTATTTTAGTATATTTTTAAATATTTTCTATTTTAAATTTTTTATTTTTTAATATTTTATTTTTTAAAAATAAATTGGTCTCAAGGATTTATCTAAACCCATTATTAGGGGAATCCAATGAATTTTGATCCAAATCTGACTCACTAATAAATCTAGATCTAGTATAGTATCATAGTCTTCAGGAGCCTAAACAATATTATGAAATTTGCAAAGCTTTTTCTTGTCGGATATACATAAGTATTTTAGAAAGTTTTCTACACTAATAAATGATCATTGGAATTTCACCAACAGGCATAAGTGTAATATAACAGAATTCTCTGTGAGCGACTCACACAACACAACTTAATCCTAAGGTTACCAGGTAGAGATGAAGGTATGAGGCTAAAAGAGAAATATGCAATCAATGAATAAAATCAAACTAGCAAATTAATTCACTAATCTTTCTTCTCCAAAACCAATCGATAGTCCTCCTCGATGACATGAATCTATGCATTCTAATTCTGTGATGTCTTTTCTAGGGCAGGACATAAACATCTGGAGCAGGACATAAATAATGGCAAAGAGTGCAGTGAGCTCTATTATCCAGAATTTGACACTATTATTAGTCAATGAAGCAGATTTGTTGATGAAAGTACACAAAAAAGTTGCTTATATCAAGGTTGAATTAGAGAGTATGAAGGCTTTCTTGAAAAATACAAAATCAAGGGCAGAAACAGAAGACAAAACAGTTAGGAATTGGGTAAAACAAGTCAAAGGAGTGGCTTATTAGATTGAGGATGTCATCGATGAATACATAATTCACTTAACAGAATAACGATAGTGGAGTGGCTTCGTCAATTTCTTCAACCAGCTCACTTAATAAAAAAACTTAGCCAAGACATAAGCTAGCATCTCAAATCTAAGACATCAAAAAATCCATACGAGAGATGAAAGAAAGAGCTAATATATACGACTTTAACTACTCCAAGCAAGGCTCAAGTTCTGGCACAAAAGACAGAATGTGGCATGATCCTTGCATAAATTCCCTTTTCCTTAAGGAAGATGAAGTCATCGGCATTGAAAAACATGAAGCAGAATTGATAAGAAAACTTGTTGAAGGGGAAGAATTGAAACAAGTAGTAGTTTCAATTGTTGGCATAGGTGGAGTTGGCAAGTCAACTTTTGCCAGGCAGCTTTACAATAGCAAGATAATGACTGCACATTTCAGTTGTCCTGCATGGATTCTAGTCTCTCAGTTGTATAAAATAAAGAAGCCCCTCAAAACAATGATAAAGCAGTTACACCTTTCAAGAAATGAGCCTGCCCCTGAGGGAATTGATGCCATGAACCAGATTTCACTCATTGACAAGCTAAAAGAGTATTTACATGAAAAGAGGTATATAAAGAAGCTCCTCAAAACAATGATAAAGCAGTTACACCTTTCAAGAAATGAGCCAGCACCTCAGGGAATTGATGCCAAGAACCAGATTTCACTGATTGACAAGCTAAAAGAGTATTTACAAAAAAAGAGGTATACATGAAAATATGCTAACGACAGTGGAGTGGCTTCGTCAATTTCTTCCACCAGCTCACTTAATAAAAAAACTTAGCCAAGAATAAGCTAGCATCTCAGATCTAAGACATCAAAAAATCCATACGAGAGATGAAAGAAAGAGCTAATACGTACGGCCTTAACTACTCTATGCAAGGCTCAAGTTCTGGCACAAAAGACAGAATGTGGCATGATCCTTGCATAAATTCCCTTTTCCTTGAGGAAGATGAAGTCATCGACACTGAAAAACACGAAGCAGAATTGATAAGAAAACTTGTTGAAGGAGAAGAACTGAATCAAGTAGTAGTTTCAATTGTTGGCATAGGTGGAGTTGGCAAGTCAACTTTTGCTAGGCAGCTTTACAATAGCAAGATAGTGACTGCAAATTTCAATTGTCCTGCATGGATTCTAGTCTCTCAATCGTATAAGATAAAGAAACTCCTCAAAACAATGATAAAGCAGTTACACCTTTCAAGAAATGAGCCTACACCTCAAGGAATTGATGTCATTAACCAGATTGCACTCATTGACAAGCTAAAAGAGTATTTACATGAAAAGCGGTATATAATGGTTTCTGACCATGTATGGAAGGCAAATTTTTGGAAATCCACAAAAAGTTCTTTACTCAAAAATGGTTAAAGTAATAAGGTAATTATTACCACACGAAGTAATGAAGTTGCGGCTTTTTACAAAGAACCTTTGTTAGATCATGGCCATAAACTTGAGCTCCCTACTTAAAGAAATGACTTGGTAACTTTTTTACCATAAAGCCTTCCAATGGGACCTGGGAATTCATTGTCCCCCTTGAGTTAGAGAAAGTATCTCGTCAAATTGTTAGAAAATATGAAGGATTGCCACTTGCACTTGTGGCAATCGATGGTCTTTTGTTAACCAAAAATAAAGTTGTATCCAAATTGGAAAATTTCTATGAAAGCTTGGGTTCTCGGTTAGAAAGGAATCCTCATCTTTCAATCATCACAAAAATTGTGTTGCTCAGTTACTAAGATTTGCCTTATTATCTCAAATCATGTTTTTTGTACTTCAGTAGATATAATACTCAAGGATTACTCCATCAGTCATGGAGGACTAATTAGGTTGTGGATTGCTGAAGGCTTCATTGAAGAACATAAATGCCAAATATTGGAAGAAGTTGCAGAAGAATATTTGACAGAGCTTATATATAGAATTTATTCAAGTATCCAACAAAAAACTTGATGGAGGAGGTAAATGTTGGATCCATGACATAGTACATGAGATCATCCTCTCAAAGTTAGAGGAGTTGAGTTTCTGTCAAGTTCTTGCAAAGAAGAATTCAAGGTTGGATGATCAAGCCTATCGGCTATCAATGTATAGGCACTACTACAATATAGAAAGCCTTAAAAAATCCCAAATTCATTCCGTTTTCTTCTTCTCAATGAGAGAGCTATCGAAGAAGCCTTTATTTGGTACACAAGCGGCAAACTTGAAGCTTTTGAAAGAAGTTATTCTACAGGATGCTTATTTGGTTATACTTGATAAAGAAGTGGGGAATCTAATTCATTTGTGAGATGTAAATGTGATGAGTACAAAAGTGAATGTGATTCCCAAGTCAATAGGAAAGTTGCACAATCTACGGACTTTGGATTTAGAATATTCCTTTGTGTCTCAGCTACCAATTAAGATCAATATGCTTACCAAGTTGCAGCATCTTTTGGCCTATCAGCATAATCGTGAAATTGGTGGTATAGACCATTTTACCAGAATGAAGGCACATAGAGAGATGGGGCGCTTAACAGAGTTACAAAGGCTGCGCGGTGTGGAGGCAAGTGATGATGGGCTAATTGTTGGAAATATAATTTCTTTTTAAAGTTTCAAAACTTTATCTTTTATTTTATTTTATTGATTTTAGTGTATTTAAGATTTTATTGTTATTTTCAAATACACGAAACGTCATCTGAATAGGTATTTCTAGGAAGTTGAACTCTATCAGTTCAATGTAACCGTCCAAGTCTTATAAATACGAGATGTCTCTTCACTATTTAATATATATCAAAACTCTTTCAATATTTTCTACTCTTTTTCTTTATATACTCTGTCTATCTGTTATCTTTGTCCTCTAGGCAACAAAGATTGGGACTGTTCAAATTTCTCCCAGTAGACGTGATTTCTGAGGAGATAGGCTGCGAGCAATCTGGGTTGAATCTTAGAGCCAATGCAATCCATTAATACCTTCATGTAGGGAGGATCACTGACTTTAGGATAGCGTTTTACGTGCCTCTCCATATCTCACAGACTAGTAAATTTCATTATGTTTAATATATATGTATATCCATTACTTCATCTCTTAAGATTTATTCTGTTTTCATATATTAAAGATTTATTCTATTTTATCCAAAAATTCTAACAATCTAAAGTCACTCATAAAATTCCTTTTAAACTAATAAAATTCCTTTTAAGTTTTTCTCGTTAATTTATTAGATCTTTTGAAGGTCAATTAAAATTTTAAATTAAAAATATATTTACGTACATACGTGTATATATATATATATATATATAATACATGTATACAGTTTTATTAATCAAATCAAACTTTACAATCCTACTTTATTCAGACCATTGTTCTTGATATTTCACTTCATTGACTTATCTATATATTATTTAAATTAATAAAACAATAAATAATTATCCATTGTTTATCTATTGCTTATAACATAATCACCGTTCTGACAAATTTTTAAATTTTTTTATTAATTTAACTATTTGATTTTCTTTAAAACTAATATTATTCAAAACTTTTATTGAATATTGGTTTTTGGTGATAATTGTTAATTAAATTTAAATTTGCTTACATATTGTTGCTAACTATTTTTTGATATGTTGTTTAAAGTAGTAGAATCATTTGAAATAAAATTCTTATATTTTGTTTTGAATAGAATTCAAAACTCTCTATCTACTCCAAAATTAATTTAAAAAAAAATAATGAATCAGATAGAAGAGGCTAACAGTGTTAAACCTGAAAAATTTGATGGCCAACATTTTCATATGTGGCAAAGGCAAGTCAAGTATTGGCTAACTGTTTTAGGCCTTATCTCTACCATAGAAGAACCTTATGAAAATCATGAAATATCAAATTGGATGTTTGATGAACAGATTGACTTCCATTGTCATAACACAACCAAAACTGCTAAAGAACTTTGGGATACATTAAAAGATGAATATGGAATAGAAGATGCTGAACTCAATAGGTTCATAATCTTTGATTTTAACAATTTCAAAATGGTTGATGATAAGCCTATTAGTGATCAAAGTCATGAGTTCAAAGAACTCTTGAGAGGAGCAAAAAAAAGTGGTACAATATTTAATGTAGATTTCAAAGTCTCATGTCTAATTGATAAATTACCCTCTTCTTGGACCAACTTTGCAAAATCACTTAGGCATAAATAAGGAGAATTAACTTTATCTCAAGTACTTAGTTCAATTAGGGTAGAAGAGAATCATAGATCTTTTGCCGAAAATGATAAATCCTCAAGAGTAAATTTAGTTGAGAATTATAATAATAAAAATTGCCCATTCCCCTCGGGGTAGTACATGGATAACTTATGGTTGGAAACATCATATGAAGCTAAAAGTTGCCCCACATGTGAGTTTACAAAAGGAATGCCATTATCTGAGAGTATTACCTTAGGGATTCTAAAGTGGCAGATGACATATTCTTGGATAAAGTTCAACACTATTAGCCCTGTGGCTCTTCATAAGAGAATTCCTTCAACCCATTTAGTATACAACTTCGTTGCCGCAATGATCTAGAAATTAATGCCGGAGGGAGGATTGATGGATCCAATTAAATCCATGGCCCAGGTATGGAACGACCATGGAGTGCCCATTGTTCTGAGATCTACTGCTGGGCTATGAATGAGGTGGGAATGTATTAGGCAAAAATGGCACTTTCTTGTGTAATTTTTCACATCTTCCTCCATCGTTGGCTAGTAATACCCTGTATGCAGTAGATAATTATAAAGCTTCCTCCCTCCTTGATGTTCCATCTCATGTCCTTTCTCAAGGGCTTTTTGTATTTCCATTTCGGCTAAACAATGTAAGGTTTGCCCTTCAAATCCATGCCTGTACAGTTGCCCCTCATATACGGAGAAGGAAGAAGCACTCTTTTTGATTACTGTGGCATCTTCTACTTCTGCACAGGTAATCAATGTAATATTATCTCCAATAGCTAGGATTAGAAACAAAATTGCATTCTACCCCATTTGGATTCTCCTGACATCTGGGGCACTATTGTTGTATCAGCAGGCCTCTTTAGTCATAGATGGCCAAAAATAGCCCTGTCTCTAAGCTCTCCCGTAAAGACTGATTTCTCTAGCTCCACATGTTCTTTCATGTATTTTCACTAATTTTTCTCTAGCTTCATTATTCCCTAAACATCATGCTAGAATTCCTTTTAGGACTCTAAAATATAATAATCCCTAATATAGGGTATAGTGTTTAAGTTGGGCCACTGGGATTTTACCCTAATGTAGCTTCAATTCTCGCATGATGGGTGATCTCCAATCTTCCATAGTCTTTTCCGACAAGATATCTGCTACTAATCATGGTAACGTTCTCCTCATCACCTTGATGCTAGCTATTTCCTTCCCAACTTTTATCTTAGATGCAAGAGTAGCCAACGCATTTGGATATCTATTACTAGACCTCATGGCATGTTCCACTTAGACGTGATCAAATTAGTCAATCAGTTGTTGAATGATTGTTTGATAAGATACCAAAGAAGGTTCTTTGATGGCCTATATATTCTCTACTCATTTAGAATTTCCCTTAATAGATAATTTGGTTGCCCTGCTTCTTGCGCAATTAAAAGTCCTAGCACCAGTGCTTCATTCTCTACCTCATTGTTGGCACATCGGAATTTTAGCTTGTAGGATAAATTAATCTTAACTCTTGAGGGAGAAGTTAAGACAATCCCTGTACCTCCTCCTTCCAAAGTAGAATATCCATCAAAAGCTAAAGACCACACTTTCTCTTCCGCAGTCGCTGCTTGAAAATTTTCTCACGACAATTCTTCCAAGGGCGGTTCATATTCTCCTGAGGGAAACTTTGCTAACAAATCTTGTAGGGCTTGACTTTTTACAGCTCGTGGTGCTTTGCAAACAATATCATATTTAGCTAATAGTAGGAGCCACCTTGTTGCCCTCCTAGATAAAGCAGGTCTAGATAAGAGATATCAGAGGAGATCACATTTGGTTATCAAGTATCTTGATGACGATAACAAGTAGTGGCAAAATTTTTGTACCACAAATACCAGGGCCAAGCAGCCTCTCTCAATTGGAGAATATCGTGCTTCTACTCTTTGTATTACTTTGCTAATATAATACACTAGTTTTTCTTGTCCTTCAACCCCCTGAGCTAGCAGTGCTCTTATTGACTTATTGGTGAAAGTCAAATAAAGCAGTAAAAGTTTCCTAGGTTGTGGTGGTACCATCGTGAGTGAGGAAGTCAAGGCATTCTTCACTTTCTCAAACGCCTTAAAATGTTCTTCTCCCCATTCAAACTCTGCATCTTTCCTTAGTAACATATTGAAAGGTTGTGTTACCTCTGCCAAGACTGGAATAAACCTTTGTAGGTATGACACCTTCTTGAGGAATGCCTTAAGTTTCTTCTGGTTAGTTAGCCACGGTATTTCCTTACTGCTATCACATTTGCTGGATCCATATCAATTCTATGGTGATATACTATACACCCAAGAATTTACTTATTGTTACCCTAAAAGCACATTTGAGAAGATTCATCTTTAGTTTATACTTACGACATCTATTAAAAACTTTCCACAAATCCTTCACATAAGATGTTCCCTACTGTGTCTTTACCACCAAGTCATCAACATAAAACTCAACACATTTATGGAACATGCCATGGAATATAACTGTCATAGCCCTTTGATAGGTTGCCCCCGCATTTTTTAACCCAAAGGGCATAACGACATAAAAGAAGTTGCAGATGGGAGTCAAGAAAGTTATTTTTTGGGCATTCTTTGGGGCCATTTTAATCTAATTATATCTACTAAATCCATTCGTGAATGAAAACATATGGTGCCTGGAGGTAGAATCAATCAGTGTATCAATGCTTGGTAGAGGGAATTCATCCTAAGGGCATACCTTGTTCAGATCCCGAAAATCCACGCACGCTTTAATTTGCCTATTTTTCTTAATTACAGGTACAATACTTTGATAGTCATAAGGGGTGCTGTAGGGGTTTTATGAATTTCACTGCCAATAATTTTCTACTTCTTATTTGATCTTTAGCTTCACACCCAGTTTGTGAAATCTGATTCTTTGTTTGATGGGTCTGGCATTAGGGATAATATTTAGGCAATACACGGTGACGTCCGTATCCAACCCAGGTATTTTAGAGTAAGTACTCTTTTATTAAGTTTATTTACTCATATTCTATCTGAGATAAGTCTCTGCATATAAAGATAGGTCACGGCATCTCTCCTTCTTTAGCAAGATTAATTTCCCCCAATTCTTGCTTCTATGGTCGCGGGCTGTCTTCTAGATATTCTAGAGCTATTCATATTTCCTTTGGATCCTGGGTGACTTTCATCGCTTCTTCCATTATTTTTTATATTTTTTCTTTTTTTTTCTTCTTCTTTTTTAGGACGGTAGAAAGAGGAGTTAAGAACATGTATTCTTCAGAACATGTATTCTTCATCTTCTGATTAGAGGTTAGGTTTCCCTTCTTGGTTCCTTAACCTCTCATACCGTCATAACCTATAGATCACATTCCCATCAGCCCGTTTGTGTCTAATCATGCAGGGATTCATTGAATCAACCTCTCGCAGTAATCTTTTATGTTGTTCCTTATCTAGCCATTTAGGAATAGGAATCCCTCTGAGTGGCGCTGGTTATAGGTTTTCATTTGCTTCAAAAGAAAACACCGCGTCTGCTATATATGCTTCATCTACCCGGAATGGCTTGTGGGATGAATTAATTGTAGTCACCTTGTTATTCCATATAGCCTTTACACACTGATGGTACGTGGAAGGGATGGCTGTGAATCGATGCAACCGTGCACGTCCTAGAAGGACATGATACGAAGTAGGGGAATCAATAGCATGGAATTTTGTGGGAGTAACAATCTCTCTGACTTTTAAGGTCACTTGCACATACCCTAATGATCCCTGTTCTTGACTTTTGAACCCATTAATGGTAATGGGTTCCTTTACCAAATGCACCTTAGGGATTCCCACGACTTAAGATGTTGCCAAAGAGAGTATATTGATGGAAGCCCTTCCATCCAGGAATCCCTTTGAAAATTCCATGCTGTTAATTTCTACCAGAACATAGAATTGATGATTGTGTGACTGCTGGACCTGCCTATCCCCTTCTGTGAAATTAAGAGATAACAGGTTTTCTTTAAAAATTATTTCCACTAATGTACTAGCCTCCATGCATTCTTCTTTGTTGTCTTCCACCACTTTCAGCAAGGCCTTGACTGCCTTCATTTTAATGTCTTTAGTCAACCCCAACTAATTGAAGAACTTCTTAAACCCAAAAGTCTTACTCATAACTTCTACTTTAACATCATCAAATTCTGGACATGTTTCCCGCGTCGGTGCACTTATTGAGCATACATGAATTTCTTGTTGCCTTTCATAATGAGAAATCATCATTACGTTCTTGTTCTCCTTATACCAAGGCAATGGATCTTTAAGGATGTCTCTCGAGGTAATCTCTAAATGTTTATTTCTTACCATCTTGTGAAATAGAGATTGGAACGCCTAGTAATCTCTTATAGATAGGATGCCTCATCGTTCGATGGTAGATGCAAAATCCAAGCATCCATTCTTTCTACTTTGTTGGGGGATTTCTAGGCTCTAGTAGAGTAATTGTACCATCTACAATCCATGCTTCAAAAAGAGCCTTCAAATCAGCATTGGAAATGTAAGTTAGGAAAAAGGCCAGCATTTCATCCATCCTCGACCGTTTCTCTTGGTCCCTATTTCTCCCATAAGCAGGCGCTGCTTCTTTGACTTTTGCAGCGTATATTCCATCTCCTCGACGCATCTTCCCTCTCCAGGAACATCATGATTGCTACGAGCCATCGGTATAAGAGGTGTATTAAACATTCTGAACGTTCTTTTTACCATTTCACTGAGATTTCTAGCGGCCAAGTAAAGATCAGAAAAGTTAGGGAACTGATGGTTGACTAAGTGTATTTTGAACGTTGCATGCATTCCTTCTATACACGTCTTCACCATCTGGTCTTCTGAGAGAGGGTCCTAAATATCTATTGCCTTCCCCCTGAATCGACGAATGTGTGACAAAAGATCTTCCCTTGGCTTTTGAGTTTCTGCCATAAGATGAAGCATCGTCAATCTTTCTTCCACATAAAAGAATTTTGCATAAAATTTTCTTACCAAATCATCCCAAGAACTAACTGACTCCACTGGAAGGTTGGCATACCAGGTATAGGCCTTGTGAGTTAGAGATTTAGAGAACTCCCTTAACTGCTAATTACTATCCTGAGTATGTGTTCCCAGGAAATCTATAAATCGGACAACATGTTCCTTCGCATTTTTCCTTTTTCCATCAAATTTTACAAACTTCGGCACAATGTAACCTTCAAGGTATGGCATTTAGGCAATTACTGCGGGGTAAGAGGGATGCAAATCTATGTCTAACCCCGTATGATTAGCACCACTTTCCTATTAGACTAACTCTCTGAAATGACACTTTAATTGGTCCAGTGTTAACAAATAAGGTTGTCCTTGAAGGACCTAGGGTTGAGTGAGGGTAATAAGAGTAAGATGAAGCGAAGTTTGAGGAATGGTAGGTAAACTAAGATTGTTTGTTCAACAGGAGGTGAAGTTTGACTTGGATTGGTTGGAGTTTGTTGAGTAGTGGGTATTTGGTTTGGAGTAAAACTAAAGGCTGTGGGTTTACTTGCGACAGCATAATTTAAGGGATACCCAATGCCCCTAGTTTTGTGAGGTTATGGCAGGGTCCAACTCTTCTAGTGTAAAAGGTGGAATGGTAGAGACTGAGGGATAGGTCGATGTCAAAGTTTGCTAGAAGGCTTTGAGAGTCTCCATCATTATTTACTGTGTTTACTGCATAGTAGATTGGGCCTGCTAGAAAGCTAAAACTTGCTTCGTAAGCATCCTTACTCAGTCTATAATGGCAGTTATTTCTGAGGATGACTCTCCGTCTCATGATCTGTCTTCGTTATTACCTTAGTCATTAGCCATTACTGATATGTCAACACTCTTTCCTAGTAGAGTTAATTGTGGGGGGGATTAGGGTAGAGTAAGCCTAACTTTTTTCGGGAATTATGTTGAATATCAAGAAATGGTGAAACCACTGGAGTCCAGTAAAGAGATGAGAACCAAGGCAATCTAGAATGAGAGAGAGAGAGAGAGAGAGTAGGGACAATAGTAGTTGGAAGCTTGTTGTATCCTTGATGTTATATATGTACCCAAGGAAAGAGAATGGAGTCATTTGGGTTTATATATGTGAGAATGGAATCCTTTGGGTGGAAAGAGAATGTCTAATCCTGATTCAATGTACCCAAGGAAAGGTAAGGGTCACCCACTTAATTCTTTCTCTCTAGATTGGTTGGATGAATTCCAACGGTCCCCTGGTTTAGCCTCCAATCTATTGAATTTCTGATGATCCCGCCAGTCATTAATTTGTTGAAAGAATCCTCAAACCTTATTCCAGATCCAAGAAAAAGTGTATATTCCCGCGATGGGATTGTTGCTACAGATGGACTACCAGCTACTGTCAATTGCTCTATGTGTAATTAAAGGTGATATGGCGTATGGGATTGTACACCGCAAGATGATGTAATAACCTTGGGTTGTTTAACCGTAGTTCGAATACCCACCCCTTTCAACTAAAAAATCGAACTAAACCAAACCACTAATTTTGGTTTTGTTTGGTTTGCTGTGCATTGCAGTTGGCAAATTCATCCACGGATTACGATCCTCTCTATGTTTTAGATAAGGGTTTTAAAGTATTGTCATCATCATTTCATGACATTAGTGATGTGTACTTTCAGGACAACTGGGGTCCGGTTTGGTAAAAGTTTCCAGAGAACTATCATATGAGATTCTTCTATGGCATTCTCTTTCCTCGACAAGCTTACTAATATTGATTAAATACAACAGGGTGGACCTTGGTACATCATATTTCTTCGCCATTGATGTACTCCTCAACTGCCTGAGTGTGCTGAGCTCAGAGTAAGCCTTTTCATTCAAACTCACTACTAAATGAAGCATAAATAAAATGATATCTGAAATTTTTTCTAGGAATAGTTTTCTTTTCTCCAATGCATGAGAAATCATATTATATGGAGCGAGCATTGTCTCTTTATTCTCCATTTGCACGTATAAAGCTATCAATTAAACTTCTTTTCCTTTTACTCATCTGGCAGATATTTAGGCATTCAACTGGTAGTTTTTGGCGGTCGTCAAATGGGTGATTGGGAAAAGGGGATGACAAGCCCCGACTATGGCTACAAGTATTTTAAGATTTAAGATGGGATTGGATTCGAATGCGTGCATATTCATTTTCAAATCCTATAGACATCCTCGGTATGAAAAGGGTACCTTAGCGATGAGCAGGAATTTCCTATTTTCAATAAAAATCTCTTTCGCAAGTACGAGTGCAGATCATAGTCTACGTGAAATTTCGACCACAACAATTCAGAAACAAGGAGGCAAGGTGGAGTCAGCAGCAATCTATAGAAGCAGCTTTATGTCAAGTACTCAAATGAGATTATTGGTTGAACTCTTTCCCAAAAGTTTTTCGGAGTACAACTCGAATATGAGAGTAACGAGGAAGGCATAGAACTATTCATATAGAGTGCTAGCATATACTGATGCTCTGGTGCTGCAAGTACAGCCTCCTCATTGTCAAGTTATGGACATCAAAAGGAGTGAAACAATTTGGAAGAAGTATAGTATCTTTCCATGTATGCTAAGTTTGCGTTCTCTCTGTCATTTCCTAATTATTTGAACTTATTTTTTTTTTTTCTCGGTCTACCGATAAATGATACAAAAGTTCGATATTTTACTAGGGCAAATTTGTTGTGTGGATAAATCATTAATTTAATTAAATAATTTACTTTAACTAATATAATTATATTATTTATTAAAAATATATTTCATATTAAATAAATTAAATTGAATTAATTATATTATATTATTTATTAAAAATAATTTTTATTTAATAAAATATTTAAATAAAATAATTCATTTTAATATGATGTAACAAAAATGGACAAAGTGCTAAAATTGAAAAAATATTTATAACATAAAAAAAGAGAGTGAAAATAATTTTTTTTCTGTTTTAGTTTTTAGTTTTTTGAAAACAAAAAATTAAAAATAAGTTTAACAAATATATTTTTATTACTCGTTTTCAGAATTCTATAAACATAAACAGAAAAATAGTAATCATAAAGGTTATCAAACAAGACCTTATATTGAGTAATTCCCTGTGAATTTTTCTGAGGGTTCGTACCTTTTGAAATTGTGTAAAGCTTGATTTTATTTCAAGGTTGATTTTTAATCATTTTGAGTATGATTTTTCTTTTTGGTTATGTGTAGTTGCTCTGTCGCTTTAGGGTTCGATTCAATTGTACAGTCGCAAGGTAGAATATCCTTACTCACTGGCTCAACAAGCATTGGAATTCATTTCCCAGAACAGGTTTGATTTTAGCTACATTGTTATCCACTCCTCTAGATTGTTTTTCAGACATACATTAACTATGATGTGAATAAAGTTCCAAGTTTTATTGAATGATTAGGTCTTTAATGTTCTTTGCTAACTTATATTTTTGTTGGGTGTTGCTTATTATATAATTTTCTTTTTTCTTCTTACTCATTTATTTTCAAATTTTGTCGTATACGCACATATACTGTGTGTTTACCCCCCTTTTTTTTGGAGGTTGCAATCTGCCTAGCTCATTTTATTTTTAGCCAAGTTTAACTTTTTATATAGGATAATGTATCTGCGAAAGTGGGAACCTCATCTAGCCTTTTCTAAATAAATTATCATTTAACCACCTTATTGGTTTGGCCTTCTTTGAGTTATTCTGAAGATCACGCTTTATGTTATGTATGTATCTGTAATATATGAATGGGGAATAGGAGAAAGTTTTTTGTTAAATCCTTTTCATGAGAATCTGCAAGATGCTAGTAGCAGATTTTTTGTTAGAAGCGTGCTTGGAAAATGAGGACCTTACGGTTTTTCTTCGTTTATATGGTTTGGCGGCCGTAGAATGGTTTTAGATAATCTATGAAATGCAATCAAAAATTACAGTTGCAAATTTTGTTTTCATTCATGAAACTCTCACAAATCTTGCCAATATGCATATGTTTCCAAAAAACCCCCCTTTGGTGGAAAAAAAAAAACACATTAGAATTTGTTTGAATAGAAGCTTAAATATATTAACTTTTTTATGAAATGAAATATTAAATTTACCTTATTATCACCATATTCCGTTTCTTACAAGGATGAGAGTTTAAGTAGTGTACAAGTAAAACTCAACTATTCATCAATAAATTTAACCATTCTTACATTGTGAATAACAAATAAACTTTTTGCGTGACTTCTTCTTGATCAACAGTAAGTAAAATGCATCATGAGGTTTGAATGAAATAAAATAAATATAAGAACTACGCACATTTGGTAATTTTGGTTTGGTGTAACATTGAACAGGCAGCATGATCAACCTGAGGATCCATCAATCAAACTAGAAGAAAACAGTGCTCTCTCTATCCATCAATTCTGTGAGCTACATCACGGTGTCTTAGTAGGGTAGGGCAGGTGTCTCCCTCTTTCTCTTTAGGTAAAAAATCTAGATGCTGATGAGGATCTAAGCAGTCTGATTGATTAGTGCAAAGTTTCGTTAGAGCCTGTTCATTTGATTCCTCACATTTCATGTGCCAAATATTAATGTTCTATCGTTATTTGGCGACATGTGAAAACTACGTCTTTTTTTTTTTTTTTTCTCTTGCAACCTATAAATTGAGCCCTAAAAACATAGTTTCGTTTTGAAATGTTTTGTTATCTTTTGAAAACTAGATATACTTAACTATTACTTTTATAATTTAGTTTCGAATGTTTTAATCATCATCAACCTTTAATAAAATGCAGTTTCTTGTTCTTAAAGTGCTGATAAATGTAGCCCAAGATAGACAAAATTCTGCATTACTAAATAGGCATAGAAAATGGGATGGAGTTATTTCTAGAAAGCGGCGCTCAGTTCGTCCGGTAATATGTTTGCATGTTTTACCATTGAATTTTCCTTTTTTAACTTTCCATCTCTCATTAGAAAATGCATTCTAGCTCCACATATGTGTTTAATTTTCTCTTCAGCCGATTGAATTTATTTTGTGCCATTTCAAATCAACCAGAAATTGTGCCAGTATGATTATTCATAAATGTTGTAGAAATTAGTTTGTGCTCGTTAACTTTTATGCATATTTGATCTGTCTTATAAGTCCTCATTTCTTATATAATTATTAAGGTTTTAGGGCTTAGCGTAATACTACATAATCATAACAGAGCAAAATGTATTCAATTAGTTTGTGATACATGTAAGACAATTTTTGTTTTTTTTTTTTTTTTTTGTGATAATTTTTCTTATGTACTACCCCGCCCCATTCTTAATTCATTGAAATTTAATTTTCATTTGGATTTTGTGTTGATATTTTAGTGGTTGGCACATGTTAAGTATTTTGGCCCATAATTCTCCTAGGTTGTGTCACTCTTCCATATTTATAAGATATGGTTTGTGCATGTTTCTATCCCCACCCTCACCATCAAGTTTTTGACCTGGTATATGGAGTTGGGTTTTCCAAAAAAGTACTCCCTCCCCCTTCTCAATTTATCAATTTCCTCAGTAAGATATTTTAACTATTATAAAGTGAGATTTTGTTGAAGAAAATTATTCTTGGTTGACAAGATTTAATCCAATTAGTTGGGAGCAGTTACGTTGATATATTCCACTAACTGACTCTAATTAAATTATTTTTCTTCAATCAACACAAGCTAACATGTCTTTTTCTTACTTGCAACCTCGTTCTTGACCTTTCTTATCAAAACATTATTCCATCCATTTTGCGGTGGTCAAACCATCAAATGGCTTCATTTTTAATCAATCAGTACTACCTTCAGTCTCCCACAAATGCATAGATTTCTTATTCTATCCCCTTTCTTTGAAAGCTTTCTCAGATTCTTAGCTTCCTCTTTATATCTCTTTATTCCTTTAAGCTTTTTCACTTTCTTTTTCACTCAAGTGCCATCAAGTTAATGCGTGTATTACAGTTTTCATTGTGCATGCTATGCCTTCAAGAAAAGGCTTCATGTCATTTTTATTTTTATCTGATAGGTAAATGTACATACCATAGGGAAAACCAACATTAAAATTATATTAAAAAAAAATAAATGGATTGATGATCACATCATCTTTCACTTCTTTCCTATTCACTAGCACCTAATTTTGAATTAGGTGAACTGACATAGAGATTTCTAACATGCATGTTAGATTTCTTATAAAGGCAAAGGAGAATTTAAAAATATAATTTTTTAAATTAAAAAACATTGAGGATAAGCATCAGACTTTTTTTTTTTAAATAATCAATCAATTTCTTAATTTACTCAGCTTGACACTGAGACAGCCACAAATCTATGTGCTCTATCATCTTTTGCGTTACTTTATGAATTGCATTAGATGAGGTGCAATTCTTCGCATTACCTAAAACAAATATAAAAAAAAATGTAGTATCAATAACTCGGTGTCAGAGGGAGAGAAATGATCAACAAATTATTTGATAAAAAGTATATGTACCTTAAGCTTAGCGGCTGAGATTGATGAACACTTGCCATCCAAGTTAGTGTACCTTTGTTATCTCATGTTCAAATTAGTGTCCCTTAGTTATCTCATTAAATTGATGACTGAGATTGATTTTTCTATGAATTAATGGCACTCTTTATTATTCTAGGTCAGTGTCCTTTTGTTGTTCCATGTTCAAAATTTAATCGCTGAGTTCAGTAGAATACAAAGAATGTAAGTGCAATAACCAATCTATGTTGTGTTCGTTTTTATTAGTAATTGAAAATTATTTCTGAAATAACTATATCGCAATCATTTATTTCTGATTTTTTCCATCTACAGCCACAAGGCACTTCACCAGAACAATTTACATGGTGTTATTCCTAATAAAATTACTAATTTTGTGTTCTCACAATTTTTTTCTTCTTTATTTTTTAATTAAAGCTATGTTCTTTGTGGTTGTGATCTTTGGTTTTAGGCACTATATTGTTGGAATTCACAAGCACTTTAAATGATACCTAGTGGTTTTTTTTTTTTTTTTGGTAAATAATGATACCAAGAACTTGTTCAGTAACTCGAATGATTCTGATGAATTTTCGTTTCATTTTTTTTTTTTTCATTTTTCTCCCTCTTTTTTGGTTGACTTTTTCTTGGTTTTCACTTAGGTTTTGATTGAGCAAAAATTTATCTTATATGAAACTTGGAAGGTTTACTCCTCCAAGTTTTGCAAACTCTATAGTTTACAAAGACTGTTTGTGCAATAACTACTCTATATTGTGCTTATATTTAGAGGTAATTAAAGATTATTTCTTATGTAACTATATCATGAATCATTCCATGATACAATTGTGAACTTACCTTTTGAGGTGTTGGTGGCCACCGACTCTGTAGCCGTCTTACAATTGGGAATTTCATTGTCATAATTGTTGTTTCAACACTGTGTACTGTTAAGTTGTTCTTTTTTTTTTTTGCATTGTCATGAATCATGATACAATCGTGAGCTTCACTTTCTATTTTTGAATTAAATACAGTCTTCTGAAAGCTCATGTGTGTGTGTGTGTGTGTGTAATTTCTTATTTCCTCCATGAATTTTATATAGGCATAGGTAAATAAACAAATTATATACATTTTCTTAGTTATTGACTTTTTTTTTTTTTCCAAAAAGTGTGATGTTATTCCACTCACAATTTTGCAAGTTTAGAATGAATGTTGGTTGCATAACAGGTTGTGCATACAGTAATTTGACCATGACTGAATTGTCAACTATCCATTAGGTTGGCTATAATACAATGTTATGAAAACTCTTCAAGACTTGGATAAACATTTGCTAGATGTACTCTGGCTCCTTAAGCTACTAAATTTACTTGACAAAATTCATTATAAAGTTGAGTTTGAAAAAATCCTTTATTTATTATTGGGTGGAAGTTGGCAAGGGGCATGGGCATGGAGGGTGGCAATGTGTGCAACCTTTGCACAATAGTAGAGTTACTTTTTTGTGACCTAGATGTATATTAGAAAACAGTAAAGTTGTTGTTTCTTTCCTATTTTTCATTATTTTTTTTCAATTAATTCCTCATAAGGTAATGTAGTGGGGTTTAGGTTACTTAATTTGTTTTTCAATTTCTTTTTTTAATAGAAGAGGTATTGTTACTTTTGTACTATTCAACTTGATGTATATTTAAAGAAACCCTGGTTAGCATTCATGAGGTTCTGATTAAACCCAATATATCTTTAACCATTAATTTTGCAAAAAACTAAAGACTTTTAAATTTTTTCTTCATAAATTTATTCTCATAACATCTATACATTGGCGGTATCAAATTTAGCTCCTATAATTTTTTTTTTTTTCATTTAATTGCTCACTTGGAGGCATTATATATATATATATATATATTTTAATTTCTGATTTCATCTTTTTTTTCATTCATGTAAAATACAAGGAGTTGGCATTCAAACGTTTTAATGTATGTTTGCTGAATTTTTTTGAACACTACTCAAATTTTTCAAAATTTTTATTTTAATTTTAATCTAATAAGTTTATTTGTTTGTATGCCTTTAAGCATGGGCAAATACTAGTATTTGCAATAAATAATAAAATTTTATACATTAATTAAACACTATATAAATACCTTTACCTCTTTTGATTAGTGATTTTATTTTTACAGGTTGTTTTTATAATTTTTTTTTGTAGGTTTACTTTATAAATTTAAATTAAACTATTTATACGTCAAATTATCTGTCTATGCCTTTAGACATGGGCAATTACTAGTATATATATACACACACATTTTAAACACCTTATTTTCTCTTAAATAGAGAGAGAAAAATAAAAATAATTTCTCACATCAAAATATCTATTGATTCTCTATTTTTAAAGAATATCTAATTTTCTAATTTGGTTTTTCAAATATAAAAAAAAAGTCACTCACTACCAGAGTTTTGAGTTTCCGCATCCATTCAGTTTCCAAAAAAAAAAAAGGAAAAAAAAAAGTTTTCTTGCCCATTAATTTGGACATTTGTTATACCTAGAGAGTATGCTACTCACTTTTTGATGTTAAGAATAATTAAAAAATTATATGTTATCATAATTATCTTATCATAATTCACTATTAGAACGACGTGATACTAATATTTTTGAAATGTGAATTTTATTGGTGAGTTATGTTTTAGAAATAATTAACCATAATAACTTATCTCATTAGAAGTATCTTCTAATAATAAATTATAAAAGAATAATATTACTTATAATAATTTATAGAAAAATGTTAAATGCAATTAGATATTATTTTTTTACACTTAAAATGTACCGTTTACTTTTAACATTTCTTTAATTTACATAGTAAACCCAAATAAAGAGGAACTCCTGTCAACAAAGAGGAAGTGGGAAACCCTTGCTTTAACGAAAGCCTGCCTTACCTTTCCACCAGTTTCGGAAGGTGCCCAATCCCTTGGTTACCCAGTTGTAACTAATGTTGATTGGAGATAGAAGACCAGTCCAAACTTCAAAATTAGAGTTGTGAAAGGGGGTAGAAAAAGAAACAATTTCTTTTCT
Source organism: Vitellaria paradoxa (assembly GCA_019916065.1). Classification (NCBI taxonomy): domain Eukaryota; kingdom Viridiplantae; phylum Streptophyta; class Magnoliopsida; order Ericales; family Sapotaceae; genus Vitellaria; species Vitellaria paradoxa. Next base: position 35,875,652 of record CM034234.1, read on the forward strand.
CTATTTCTTTGATTCCAAATTTACGAGATAAAAACCCAAATAATAAGAAGAGAAAATTATTCTTATTTTATTTTTTTCAAAAAGGTTAAACAAGTAATACATATATATATATTTATTTTCCTTATATTTTTTAGTATCCATGAATTTTATTTGTTTATTGTATATTTATTTTTATTTTCAAATTTTAATAATGCGGTTCTAGCCTTTCACCCATCCAACTGTTTTTCTCGGCCGGCCCCACCCAACGTTCTTTCTTTAATTTTTTTCAGGTATCATTTTTTTCCAAAATAAAAATAGAAAATATGTTTGATAATCTAATTTTGTTTAGGGTAATTAACTTTAGCTTAATAAGTTATTTATTTTTGATAAAATATTTAATTTTAAAAAAATAAATCAAATATATTTTATAAACTATGATTAATTTAATTAAATTAATTTAATAAAATATTTATTTTTTAATAATAATTAATTTTTAATAAAGTAAATTAATAAAAAATAATTTCATAATAAATTATTATTTATAAAAATTAAATTAATAAATATTTAATAAAATAAATCATTCTAATATATACTTATTATTCTTTAAAAAATAATTTAATTTAATAAAATATGCGTTACAGCAGCAAGTTAATTCTGAAGCAACCAAGTAGAAATAAGGTAGAGAAGTTAAAATAGAAATATATTCAATCAACCAATAAACTCAAAGCAACAAGTTAATTCATTGATTATTGTTTTCCAAAACCAATCAGTAATCATTCTCAGCATAAAGATAAAGAATTGAATCTATTCTAATTGTTTGCGATGTCTTTTGTGGAGCAAGACAGAAACAATGGCAGAGAGTGCAGTAAGCTCTGCTATCCAGAATTTGGTACCATTATTGGTCAACAAAGTAGGTTTGTTGAGGAATGTTTACAAAGAAGTTGCTAGTATCAAGGTTGAATTAGAGAGTAAAGACTTTCTTGAAAGATGCAGATTTAAGGGTAGAAACAAATGACGATGTAAGCGCCAAAAATTGGATAAAACAAGTTAGAGGAGTGGCTTATCAGATTGAGGATGTCGTTGACGAATACATAATTCACTTGACAAAACAACGCCAGCGGCATGGCCTCATCAATTTCCTCTGCCATTTCGCTTGCTCAATCATAAAACTTAAGCCAAGACATAAGCTAGCATCTCAGATCCAAGACATCAAAAAATCAATTTCTATTTTTAAATTAATCCGATTCTGGACAGCAAGCAAAAACCTCCTGTTTTTGCAATTCGACAGCTCGAATTTTGCCTGCAATTCCACCACAGCTGTGCTATCACTTGCAGGGGCTCAAAAAAATAAATCAAACGTAACAATTGGCTCCGTTTGAAGCATCGAAAAATAAAATAAATTGTGGTTTGGATAATTTTTTTTTTTTTTTTTTTTTGGTATTTGACACTCAAGCCGCTAAATTACATTTTTCATAAATGAATAGTGCTGTTGAAATGTATTTTCATTCGTTCCAACCGATTTTGGCAGAAACTTTTTGACGTCAGAATGTTAAATTATAAATTCGATTGAACGGATTTTTTGATCCGTTTTAACGGATTTATGTTAGAAGTTTTTAAAAATTGTTGAAAAGTTTTTGAGATTTTTAGAAAAGTTACCGAGATTTGTAGAAATGTTATTGAAATTTATAAAAAATTTATTAGGGTTTGTAAAATTTGTTGGAGTTTATAAAAAATTGTTAAAACATGTAGATATATATAAATTTATAGAAATTTTAGGAAGTATGAGATAGGCAAAATGTATTAGAGAATTTTAGAGATTTTCAGAATTTTTTAGAATTTTTCTAGCATTTTTGGCACTCCAAACAAAGACAATATATGTTAGAAAGTTTTAGAAAATTTTAGAATTTTTTAGAATTTTTTTGGCATTTTTGGCACTTCAAACAAAGGCAATACATATTAGAAAGTTTTAGAAATTTTCAAAATTTTTTAGAATTTCTCTGGCATTTTTGGCACTCCAAACAAAGCCAGAAAAACTAGTGGCAATGCAAAACACACACAGAAGAAAAAAAAAAAAAAAGATGGCTCCAAATTCGCAAAAAATTAGTATGGAAAAAATATGTTCTATCTATGAGAACATTGGAACGTATGAAAAAAATTAGCAAAACATTTTGGAAGGCAGCAACTTGCAAGTACAATAACATAGACTTTTGGGGCCAAATTATATTTTCTATCTATAAAATAGGACTAGGCAAAATTTTATGAATTTTGCAAAGCTTTTTTCATTTTGGATATTTAAGGATTTTAAAAAATTTTGTACACTACCAATCCTGAAACTGACAATATTATATTATGGGGATACTAGTTCTTACAAATATTTATATTTTTTCTCTTTATATTTTGTATTTTGATATTATATTTTGATATAAAGTTCGTGCCTTTGATTTGAAATTTGAAAGCATCTTTGTATATATATTTTGAACTCTTTACTTGCCAATTTCTGTTGGAATTAATTAATATTTAATTGCCATAATTAGTTTCCTAATTAAAGTGATCCATATAAGAATCCAAATTTGATAAGGAATTATTTAGAAAGTTATTATTGGCAAAAGATTGTGAATTAATTTCTTAACTATATCTTACTTTGATGGACAATAGAGATTAATGACTAATTAAGAAATTGGGTCCTCTCTCTCCCTATAAATAGTGAATGAATTCCATCAATTCATATACATTAAAAAATTACAATGCATTAGGATTTATAGGGCAAGAGGGAGAAACTCTAATTTCCAAAGGGTTTTATTTTATTAAAGGAGAAGATTCAAGAACATAATTTTGAGGTAACTTCCGCATTCAGATTTTCATAGTAATGGCTCAAGGGATGTGTTCTTGATTGTATTATGTAAATTAAGATAAAATATATGAATATTATGAAAATCAAGATCCTGTATATTTAATTAAAATATTACCTGTAAATTTAATTATAAACTTACATGAGGTATCAGAGCTTAAGTTTATGATCTCATAATCTTCCATTATGTTATTATTGTCTTTACTGAAATTTTTGCATGATATATATTTATATATATGAGATAATTAAAATGAGGTTACATCTAAAACTTTTAGGACAGATCTCGGTTTTCTATTCCCATCAAAATTTTTAGATAATCCTACAACCTCTATCCCTAATCCCACTAACGTGAAGGATAATAGTATTTAGTGTGAATGATGGGATTTTACTTGAAAATTTGAGATAGATTGAATTTTTAAAACCTTTTATGTTTGCTGAATGTTATAATTGGTTATTGCTTTTCATTATGTGTTTGAAAAGCTGCAATTTTTAGATGATCAAAGCAGTAGGTTAATTCTTAATAGAAAATTAGAGAATTTAATGAATTTAATTGATGATTCAAAGATGACAGGCGACTTGGTTTCTTTTACTACAGCAAGTTGTAATATATATATATATATATATATTAAATGCTTGACGACCTTTGTTTGTACGAGTTGAAACCTCGAGTACTCGAAAGGCTATGTTGGTTAATTAATAACCCCAAGGGGTTAGATGGGATGGTCTTGGACTGGGACTTAGGGGCTTACCACCCCAAGGTCTCAAGTTCAAGTCTCCTCTCTAGCAAAAACTTGGGGCCAGCCTCCCGGGCGCAAAGCGTAGTAAAGGTTGGTAGGACGGGCCTCCTTGGCTGGACGAACCGTATCCAGTTCTTGGGTGTGGGTCCGACTCCCCGCCGCTACGCGAGTTCGCGATTGACCGCTATACATGTTGAGGGGCCGGTATGTGTGGCACAAACCAAAAGAGATTCACTCTCTAGGGGTTTGACCTAGGGAGTGAATCTCTCGAGGTTAAATCCTTTTTTTTTTTTATGTTGGTTAATTAATAACATATTTATATATTTATTGATTTAATACATTAATGGCATGCCTTTTAAATTCTGAAAATAATAATAATAATATTCTTTTAATGTTTAATAATTACATTACGTAAATTAATTATTATAGTCATTATTATTAATTCTAATATTCATATTATAAATGGTTTGATGTTCACCACAGTGTTTCAATATGTTATTGTGAATATTAAATTTATAATTATATTTAATTCTAATATTCATGTTATGATTAGATTAAGTATTCCCACAATGTCTTTTAATCTATTGTTATAAATATTAGATTATTAAATTTTATTCACACTATGTATGTTTTGGTTGCCCATAGGCCCAAATATGATAGTGAATATTGGATGGTTAATATATATATATATATATATTTATTTATTTATTTATTTAATATTCACATTACAAATAGTTTGGTGCTCACCACAGTACTCCAATCCACTATTGTGAATATTAATTTTATGGTTATACCTGATTTTAATATTCAAATTATGATTAGATTAAATATTCACTACAGTGTGTTTTAATCTATTGTTATGAATATTATATCATTAAAATTTTATCTATACATCTATATTCTGGTTGCCCACATGCCCAAATACCCAAATATAGTAGTGAATATTGAATTGTTGATATTGTAATTACTGTTTATTCAATTATATAATTTGGTTACCCACAGGTCCAATTATATTAATTGAATAATTATTATGGGATGATAAATTATTTTATTAGAAAAATTATGGACATCCACAGATGCCATTTTTTTTAATAATGTAGCACCCTATTAAATATTCTGAAGTATCAACAACTTTTGTTCCCTTGCATAATTGTTGTTTATGTGTTGTTATAAATGAAATTAACATGTGAGCGTATAAAATGCAGTTACAAATCCTGTTGCACTTCATTCCCAAGCCTTAAACATCCCCAAATTTGATGGTACTAATTTCTCTGAGTGGCATGAGCAAGTCCAGTTTAGTTTAGAGGTTTTTGACCTTGATATGTGCCTTCTTGTTGATGAACCTATTGCTATTACTGATGAAAGCAGCGAGATTGAGGAAGCCACTTATATGACATGGTCTAAATCCAACAAACTGAGCCTAATGTTTTTATGCATGACCATTGCTGCAAACATTAAAAAATCTCTCCCTGAGACGAAATATGCTAAGGAATATCTTAACAATGTTAAGAAACGTTTTCGATCTACTGATAAATCACTTGCTAGAAAACTTATGGCTGAATAAACCACAATGCGTTTTGATGGTACCCGTACCATGAATGAACGTATTATTGAAATGACCAATCTGACTGCAAAATTAAGGGCTTTAGGCATGACTGTGGATGAGTTTTTTCTCGTCCAATTTGTCCTAAACTTTTTACCTCTAGAATATGGGCCTTTTCAAATCAATTACAATACTATTAAGAATAAGTGGAATGTAAATGAGCTGCAAAGTATGTTGGTCCAAGAAGAAGGAAGAATTAAGTTACAGAATGGTCACGTCGCGCATTTGATGGTGAAATGAGGAGCTGGAAAGAAGAAAGTTGGAAAAGGCATTAAGCGTGGCCAATCCAAGCTGGATAATTTTGATCAATCTGCCTCTAAGAAAGATAAAAGTGTAAAGTGTCACTCCTGTAAAAAGAGTGGACATTTTCAGAAAGATTGCCTGAAACGCAAGGCATGGTTCGAAAAGAAAGGTAAGCTTATGGCTTTAGTATGTTTCGAATCAAACCTAATTGATGTTCCTTCTAATACTTGGTGGAATGATTCTGGTTCAAGTACTCATATTTCAAACTCGATGCAAGGATACCTTATAACCCGAACCACAAAACCAAATGAAGCTTTTCTTTTCATGGGAAACCGAGCGAGAGCCCCAGTTGAAGCCATTAGAACCTTTCGCATGCTTTTGGATTCTGGATTTTGCTTAGATTTAGCTGATACACTTTATGTCCCTTCCATTTCTCAGAACTTGATTTCGTTGTCAAAACTTTTTACTAGTGGTTTTTCATTTGAATTCAATAATAACACTTTCAGTTTGTTTAAGAATTTTTGTCTTGTTGATTCTGGAATTTTGGCGAATGGTTTATATCAAATTAATCTTGAACCTTCTTTCTCTGAATCTCTTCTCAATTTGCATCATAATGTTGAAACCAAATGTGGCTCATCTAATGAGCACTCATCTTACTTGTGGCATAAAAGATTAGGGCACATATCTAGAAAAAGATTGGAGAAATTAACAAAGGAAGGAATTCTCTCAAATCTGGATTGGGCTGATTTTGATGTGTATGTGGACTGTATTAAAGGTAAACAAACCAAACATACAAAGAAATGAGCCACAAGAACTACCCAGCTTATAGAAATAATACATACAAACATATGTGGACCTTTTGATGTTTTATCTTTTGGTGGAGAAAAATACTTCAATACCTTTGTTGATGATTTTTCACGTTATTGCTACCTATATTTGTTGTATGATAAATCTCAGTCTGTTAATGTCGTTTAAATCTACAAAACTGAGGTTAAAAAATAATTAGGTAAAAAAGTAAAAATCATTAGATCGGATCATAGTAGTGAATTTTTTGGTAGGTATGATGAAATGGGGCAGCGCCCTGAACCTTTTGTTAAACTCCTTGAACGTTTAGGTATTTGTGCACAATACACAATGCTAGGTGAACCTTAGCGGAATGGTGTAATCGAAAGATGCAATCGTACCCTTATGGATATGGTTAGGAGTATGATGAGTAATAGATTACCTATATTCTTATGGATGCATGCTCTTAAAATTACTGTGTATGTCTTAAATAGGGTTCCTAGTAAGGCAATTTCAAGGACCCTTTTTGAACTGTGGAAATGATGGAAACATAGTTTAAGGTATTTGGGTTGCCCAGCAGAAGCAAGAATTTATAATTCACATGAAAAGAAACTGGATCCAAGAACAATTACTTGTTTCTTTATTAGGTATCCTGAAAATCAATAGGACATATATTTTATTGTCCTAATCATAGCACAAGAATTGTTGAAATCGGAAATGCTAGTTTCTTTGAGAATGGTGAAATTAGTGGGAGTGGTAAAGTCAGGGATACAATCATTCAAGAAATCAGGGTTCAATTTCCCTTACCTCTAATTCATAACAGTCCTGTTGTTCCTAATGATGTTGATGTAATCAACAATAATGAAAAACAAATGAATGATAAGTAATCTGATGATTCTCATAATGAAACTGTAACCACTAACCCTATTATAGATAAGCCACAAGAAGTAGCATTAAGAAGATCTCTTAGAAATAGGAGACCTGTTATTTCAGATGACTATGTGGTGTATTTACAAGAATCTGAGTATAATGTTGGGGATACTGATGATTCGGTTACATATTCGGAAGCCATTAACAATAATGATTCTACTAAATGGATTGATGCCATGAATGATGAAATAAAATCTATAGACTCAAATAAGGTCTGGGAGTTAGTCGAATTGCTAGAAGGACATAAAAAGATCGGGTGTAAATGGGTTTTTAAAACCAAACGCGATTCTAAGGGCAATATCAAACAACATAAAACTAGACTTGTAGCCAAAGGTTTTAATCAATGTGAAGGCATTGATTATAATGAGACCTTTTCTCCTGTATCAAAGGAGGACTCTTTGAGAATCATTTTAGCACTAATAGCTCATTTTGATCTAGCGTTGCACCAGATGGATGTAAAGATGGCTTTCTTAAATAGGAGTTTAGAAGAAGAAGTCTATATGACACAACAAGAGGGCTTCCTGACAATGGTATCTTAAGTTTCATGATACTGTTACTTCATTTGGGTTTAAGAAAAACACTATTGATCGGTGTATATACCAGAAGACTAGTGGGAGCAAATTTCTATTCTTAGTACTGTATGTTGATGACTTACTTATAGCTAACAGTGACTTTGATTTACTACGAGAAACTAAAGAATTTTTTTCAGAAAAACTTTGAAATAAAAGATATGGGAGAGGCATCTTTTGTGATATGAATAGAAATATTCCGAGATAGATCACGTGGATTGTTGGGATTGTCTCAGAAAGCCTACATTAAAAAAAGCTTTAGAAATATTTAATATGAATAATTGTGATTCCACTATTGTTCCAATTCAAAAAGGGGATAAGTTTAGCTTAAGTCAATGTCCTCAAAATGAATTGGAACGTAAAAGTATGAAAGATATTCCTTATGCTTCTGTTGTTAGAAGTTTGATATGTGCAGAGGTTGGACCAGACCGAATATTAGTTTTGCAGTTGGGATGTTAGGCAGATACCAAAGTAACCCGAGACTTGATTATTGGAAAGCTGCAAAGAAAGTTTTAAGATACTTGCAAAGGACAAAAGATTACATGCTCACATTTAGGAGGTTTGATCACCTTGAGGTGATTGGTTATTCAGATTCAGACTTTGGAGGATGTGTTGATAGCAGGAAGAGCACTTTTGATTATGTTTTTCTCCTTGCAAGAGGAGCTGTTTAATGGAAAAGTGCTAAGCAAAGTATTATTGCATCATCCACTATGGAAGCTGAGTTTGTTATCTACTTTGAGGCTACAAATCATGGATTATGGCTGCGAAATTTTATTTCAGGGTTAGGAATTATGGATTCTATTTCTAAGCCCTTAAAAATTTACTATGATAATGTTACAACAGTTTTCTTTTCGAAGAATGATAGGTATACAAAGGCAGCCAAGCACATTGAGTTAAAATGCCTATCTATTAAAGAAGAGGTTCAGAAATAACGAGTGTCAATTGAACACATTAGTACGAGTGTTAACATAGCAGATCCACTTACGAAAGGGCTATCTCCAAAAACATTTATGTAGTATGATGAAAAGATGGGTCTTAAGAGTAGCAAATAAATAAATTAATTTGTGAATTGCTTAGTGTTTGTTTATTTGACATTATAATTTTTGATATCTATTAAAGATTTTCTGAATTTATAAATTTCTGTCTCATAATATTTGTTTACATGCATGTGATTTGTTTAATATGACAAAAAATAGTCTTTTATAAAGACATTATGGGACCATTAATGATAGCTCACCTTATAGATCTTGTTAAATAGATTCTTGATGGCGTAGTGCATGGAAGGAACCATTCTTGAATTAGTATGGAACCGCCATGACTCTCATTAATGTTTTATTTAATTAAGGAAAGCCATTAAGATGACTTTTCTAATGTTATTGCGCACCTTATGTTTCTTATATCAAATTATGACTGTAGGATTATTATACGGACCAAGTGGGAGACTATTGGAATTAATTAATATTTAATTGCCATAATTAGTTTCCTAATTAAAGTGGTCCATATAAGAATCCAAATTTGATAAGGAATTATTTAGAAAATTATTATTGGCAAAAGATTGTGAGCAAATTTCCTAACTATATCCTACTTTGATAGATGGTAAAGATTAATGACTAATTAAGAAATTGGGTCCTCTCTCTCCCTATAAATAGTAAATGAATTCCATCAATTCATACACATTAAAAAATTACAACACATTAGGGTTTATAGGGCAAGAGGGAGAAATCCTAATTTCCAAAGGGTTATATTTTGTTAAAGGAGAAGATTCAAGAACATAATTTTGAAATAACTTCTGCATTTAGATTTTCATAATAATGACTCAAGGTATGTGTTCTTGATTGTATTATATAAATTAAGATAAAATATATGAATATTATGAAGATCAAGATCCTGTATATTTAATTAAATTATTACGTGTAAATTTAATTATAAACTTACAATTTCAACTCCGAAAACATGAGATTTTTTTATAATGGAAACACCCCAATTCCCTTCCATAAAAACTTTTTGACAAACTTTAAAAACAAAATGAGTACATTTTATTGTGCACCTTTACTCTACAAGAGAATCTCAATTTGAACTTTTTATTTTCAATTGAAATAGTTAACTCCTCATGGTTATAGTCAAATTTCAGTAGGAAGATATTAAATGCACCTCACTTTTTTTGGAGTGTGAGAAGTCAAAAATGGAGTGCATAATTTTGTTCCTCAAATTCTTTGGTGAAAAAAGACACAAGTCATCATTTGTGGTTTAATATTTTTAAATCGAAGAGCAAAGTGTAATGAGTATCCGCTATTACAATTAAAAGTAAAAAGATCAAAATGAGCTTCGGTACAAAGGATTCTTAGAGAGCTTAATTGCAGAACTGTTATCACAGAAAATTTTTGGGGAATCATGTTGAGCATAGTTGAGACTTTCCAATATCCTTCTTAACCATATAGCTTGACAGGCACATGAAGCTGCAATGATGAACTCAGCTTCAGTAGTGGACAAGGTGACTAAATGTTGCTCCTGGGCTCAACATAAATACATAACCCTAAGTACTTTTCCTATCATCCAAGTCCCCAACATAATCACTATCCGTGTAGGCAATCAGTTCCCCATGTCCTCCCTTCTTGTAGAACGCACCAAAATCAGTGGTTCCCTTCAAATATCTTAGTAATCTTTTCGCAGCTTGAAAATGAAGTTCTGTAGGGCAATCCATGAATCTACTGATGAGGCTCACCACAAACATGATATCTGATCGTGTAGCAGTCAAATACGTAAGACTTCCTACAATCTGCTTATAGAAAGTGCTATCTATCCTCCCTTCACCCGCATCTTTCATAAGCTTGAAACAGGAACCATAGGATTATGAACTGGATAACATTTGTCCATGTTAAACCTTACAACACTTCCTAAGCATTTTTTTTTTTTTTTTTTGACTGATAAAGATGCCATCTGCTCTTTGCATCACTTCAATGCCAAGAAAATATCTCATTTTTCCAAGATCAGCCGTATCAAACTTATGAATCATGGACTTTTTAAATTTAGCAAACATAAACTCATCATTTCCAGTAAATATAAGATCATCAACATAGAGACACACAATCAAGGACTTACCTCCTTTTCCGGTTTTGGTGAATAAAGTATGTTCATGTCTGCATTTTTCAAAACCTTCTTTCACAAAGTAGGACTCTATACGATTATACCAAGCTCGAGGGGCTTGTTCCATACAAAGCCCTCTTCAATTTGTACACCTTCTGCCCATTCCCTTTCTGTTTATAGCCAGGAGGCTGTTCGACAAAAACTTCTTCACTTAGTTCACCATGTAGGAAGGCTGATTTTACATCTAACTGATAGATTGTCCACTGTTTTAGAGCTGCCAGAGAATAATCAACCTAATTGTATCCAACTGAGCTACAGGTGCAAAAACTTCAGCATAATCCACCCCATGTTCTTGAGTACATCCATTTGCTACCAATCAGGCCTTGTGTTTTTCCACCTCTCCATTCGCATTGAGCTTAGTCTTGTAAACTCATTATACTCCAACCTTCTTTCCTTCAACAGGTAAATTCGTCAATTCCCATATGTCAGTTCTTTCTATAGTTTCTATCTCTGCATCCATTGCTTTTCTCCATTTTGGACTCTTCACAGCCTCTTTAAAAGAGACAGGATCACTGCCTAGATATGCAGTGCCTTCTTTATCAGAAAGACCTTCGCCACTCTCTTAGTCTCTCATCCAAACGGGTGCCCTTCTAACTCTTCCTTCAGTAGAACTAGGTGGATCTTCATTTGACTCATCCCAATCATCACCCTCCACGTCTGCTATTGTGTTATCAGGATGATCAGCTTCGGTATGTCCTCCATTATTGTCATCCGTGTTTGCTTCTTTGTCATGTTCTTCCCAGTCAAGATCAGCTACAATGGCTCCTTCATGACTCTTGTCCCATTCCCTACAATTTTCTTCTTCAAATATCACATCTCTGCTAACTATTATCTTCTGTGTAACTGGATCATACAATCTATATGCCTTCCTCCTCACTAACTCCAAGTAAAATACATCTCATGCTCTTATTATCAAGCTTAGTCCTCTTAGTATTAGGAATATGAACATGTGAAACGCAGCCAAACACCCGAAATGATCCACCGATGGTTTGGATCCACTCCAAGCTTCTTCTGGAGTCATCATGTTACTGCAAGAGTTGGACTTCTATTCAGAACATAGATAGTACAATTGAATGCTTCAGGCCAGAAAGTTTTTGGAATCTTCTTTGCAGAAAGCATGCTTCGAACCATATTCATAATGGTCTGATTTTTTCTCTCCGCAACACCGTTCTGTTGAGGAGTATATGCAACTGTCAATTGTCTACTGATGCCATTTTCTTTACAAAAATCAATGAACTCATGCGACGTGAATTCTCCTCCACGACCAGTGCGAAGACATTTTAAATATGAACCAATTTCTTTCTCAACATGACTCTTATAATTTTTGAAAATGACAAAAGCTTCTGACTTCTCTTCCAGGAAACAAACCTAAGTTTTGTGGCTAAAATCATCAATAAAATTAATTAGGTACCTTTTCTTGCTGTTTGAAGCAGGGTTAATTTGTCCACATATGTCAGCATGAACCAATTATGAGATTTGAGAAGCTCTCCATGTGCTCTCCCTTGGGAAGGAAACTCTTCGTTGTTTTCCTTTTAAGCAATCTTCACATACCTTCGGAGGAGCTTTAAGGTTGTGGCAGTCCATTCACCAACTTTTTTGTTGGAGGATTTTCAAGCCATTGAAGCTTAAATGCCCATTTCTGCAATGCCAGAGTCGAGATTGATCTTCTGTAAGAGAACTCAAACAGATCTCTCCTTCTTTTCGTTGTATCTTAGAAAGCAAGATAAGCATTCTGTTTGAGGACATTGAAGTCACCATAATTAAACCTCTCTCTGGATGATAATCTTACACTTCCCACTATGTTGTATGAGAATTGACAGTCCTTTTCCTCGTAGCTGTCCAACACTAAGTAATTATTCTTCAATCCAGGAACATAGAACACCTCAGTGATGGTCTGCATAATTCCATGCACCGGCATCTGTATATTGCCTTTTCCTATCACAGCCATACTTGAGTTATCTGGCACTTCACATAAGTGCTAGAACTTTCATCTAGCTTGCTGAAAATTCCTTTTTGCCACACGTATGGTTGCTGCATCCTGAGTCAAGAAACCATAATCCTTCTTTGCTAGCTTCCTGGACATCCTCATAGGCCATTAACAGCATCTCCTTCACTGATCTCAGTATAGTGTGCTTTCTCTGTCTCCTTGCTTGGATATTTGTACTGAAAATGTCCAAGCTTGTGGCATTTATAGCACTCAATGGTAGACTTATCAAAGCTTTGTCTACCCCTACCTTGTCCTCATCCTCTAAATCCACCACGGCCTCGTCCTCTTCCTCCTGATTGATCTTCAGCAGTAACCTTGAAAACTTGTTCTTCCACAACATGGCTATTCATACGCTGTTCATGTACAAGAAGACGGCTCTGTAGCTCATCAATGGATAAGGCATCCAAATCATTAGACTCCTCAATTGAGCATACAACATAGTCGAATTTTGTGGTCATAAATCTTAGAATCTTTTCAATGACCACACCATCCATCATCTTCTCCCCATGATTCCTCATCTTGTTTGCTATAGTAAGAGTTCAGTAAAGTATTCATTAACGGATTCTCCTACCTTCATGTGAGTACCCTCAAATTCCCTTTGAAGAGCTTGTCGTTGTGCACGCTGCACTCTTGCAGTCCCCTGATACTTCTGCTTCAAGGAGTCCCAAATACTCATTGCTGTATCCTTGTTTAAAATTATTTCCAGAACTGATCGATCAATGGCTTGGAATAGATAATTCTTAGCCTTCAAACCTTTCAGTTTGGCATCTTCAATTATCTTCCTTTGTCCTTCAGTGGATTCTGCTTCTCCAGCTGTAGTACTTCCGTCTTCTACCAAGCTCCAATATTCCTTAGAGCGAAGAAAATTCTCCATGAGCATGCACCAGTGATCATAGTGTCCATCGAGCTTTGGAATTGCTGGTTGGACAAAACTACTTTCAGTTGCCATTTCCTTACTGCTACACACTTAGAAGACTGCTGCTTCTCAGGTTTTGTTCAGATCCAATTATTGTGGCTCTGATACCAAATGAATAGACAACTTTGTGCAGAAGCAAGAAATTTGGAAGAATGATCATATTTGATTGAATGA
>CM034234.1:35889664-35956134 GCA_019916065.1 Vitellaria paradoxa
AGTAATCAAGCAACCACTAAATAAAACAAAATATAATAGTGAAACGAATGTTCATTTATTTAGAGTGTGTGGTTTTTTGACGTACAATTTTAAAAGCTGGTGTGTAATTTCGTTTATCAACAACGAAGGAGTCACCCCCACTAGACGGGCGGCATAACGCGGTCTTCGGACAATAAATCCACTTTACAGTTGACTTATTCACATTTCACACAGCGAATCGGCGGAATGGGTGCCAGGTACCAAAAAGGCTTAACGCTTCGTTTGGCATCGGTAACATTAGCTAAGTTAAATGCTAGTTTCAACAGTAGTTTGTTAAATTTATCCTATTACATTTTAATTTTTTTTTTAAACTTTCAAGAGTAAAAGTATCAAATTAACAAAAATTAAAAAATCACCTCAAAAAAAGTCACTTTTTTCTTTCTCAAACACAAAAATAGTTAGCTTATTTTTAGCTACCTAAAAAAAGTAATTTTTTTTCCTTTCTAAACACAAAAATAACTAGCTTATTTTTAGTTAATTAAAAATAAGTTAACTAAATTTCTTCCCAAACCAAGCCTAAATATCTTAATAGCACCCTTGTCTACAGTTTTGAACGAGGTAGTGTTTGGTTAGTAAAAAAATGACCAAAAATATAGTAAAAATACAAATATTTAATATAAAAATGATATATTTTTTGGGTAATTTATAAAAATGATATATACTAAAATTTAAAAAAAATACACGAAATTAATAAATTTTAATTAATTTTTGCCCACCAAATACTCCATCAACTTCATATCCGAAACGTAAGGATAATCTGATTAGAAAGTCATTTAAAACTTGATTGGGAACCGCGTCTGTTGAAGAAGTTATAAAGCCAATTACAAAAAGCACCATTTTGAAAGGCTTGTCAGAATTGATCCGTTACAAAATTTACATTAGCGCCCCTTTTTGAATCCATCCGCTCTCGTTAAATTTTTATTATTTTTTATTGTACCTGCCATCATTATTATTACTATTATTATTTTATTTTATAAAGAGTATCTATTCCGAACAAAAAAAGGCAAACTCAAATAACGGCAATAGTATTTATTTAAAAATTTTTGATTCAAAAAATATAATATGATTGTTAAAAAAAAATTTATGAATTTAATTAATCTCTTT
Organism: Vitellaria paradoxa; assembly: GCA_019916065.1. Taxonomy (NCBI): domain Eukaryota; kingdom Viridiplantae; phylum Streptophyta; class Magnoliopsida; order Ericales; family Sapotaceae; genus Vitellaria; species Vitellaria paradoxa. Next base: position 35,890,808 of record CM034234.1, read on the forward strand.
TTGAATTTTTATTTTTTAACAAAATATTAAAATTTTTTAAAATTAATAAAAATAAAAAATATAAATATATAATAGAAAATTTTAATTATTTATAAATATTGTTGGAGATTTATGTTTTTTTTTTTAATTAGTATTCCAAACGATGCCCGTCTGAACACGCACGGCGGCAACGTAGAATAGAAGATAAAAAATTATTATTGTCATCATTATTCAAAAAGTTCTAATAGGGCAATCACCATTTACCAGTAATTGTCAAGTCAAACGGATAAATTGCTTGATAGAAGCCTTGATTTCTGCTCTCCCATTCGTGCGACTTCAAACATCATAGCTGGCAAAGCCCACTCTCCCATTTTCTAGGGATTATAACGAGACATATCAGAGGTAGATTTGATATTATTTAAATTTAAATTTTAAATTTTTCACCTACTTCTAAATTTGCTTCAAACTTCAAATAAATATTTTTTGAATCTTTATATCTATTTCAAACGGAGAACGGATATATTCACGAATATCTAAAATTCTAAATCGTCCCTATCCCTGCTCCAAATAGAATAACTGATTTTTTTCTCACCATTCACATATAAAAAAAATAAAACTACCAAAAATGTACTTAATGAAACAATAATCTTTTATACTAAAAATAGGAAATAAAATAAAATAGCAAATAAAATATTTTAATTATTTTTAAAATTTATATCTAAATATTTTTCGAAAACAATTGAGTTTACAAGTCATAATAGGGTTTGAAATTGTATAAATTAATATAAATTTATAAAAATTACAGTTTCATAATTCATGCAGTGAGTAAAAAATTTTAATTTTATAGGGATTTATATAATTTTGTAGAGTCCCAAATGATATAGCTTATCAAATTTAAAATTTACCTCTTTAAACTTTCTTTATTTTTGTGTATGAAAGAAATAAATTGAACTTTTAAACTTCAATTTGCACAAAAGTAAAAAAAAAAAATTAAATTAAATTTATAATTTTTTCTCAAACACACACTAATTAATACAAAACGATAACAATTTTTGTTTTAAATTTATTTTTCAATATTCATTTTAATGATAATAATAGTAACGTTCAATAAGTCTAGAATATTATGAATGTAAATTTTGTTTGTCATGGTATGGTGATGATGTTGTCATCATGGTTCCAAATGATTCGGGGTTGTTTGGATACTTTTCAGAACAGATTGAGGTAGATTGAGACAGATTCAGATTAGATATCGGATTCGGGATAGATCGAGGCGAAGGTAATTCCTTTCCCATATTCGATCCAATATCCAATTTTTTAAAAAAAACTAAATCCAAATCCGATCCAATCTCTAAAAAAAAATCCAAATTCCACATCCATTTTAATCAGGTAATGGATCGGATTCGGACGAGTCGGCCGAGACGACCATCCCTACCATTTTCTCCACCAACACTTCAATGCTATGGCAGTACACTGCCCATATATTGCTTTTCACAATATTTAACTATTAGTAATATTCTGTGGCTTTAAACAAAATTAGTATTAACTATTTTATAAAATAAAAAATTTAGATAAAATATTCAAATTAAAAAAATTATGATAATTATGATTTTAATTTTTTTAAAAATTTTAAACCCTAATAGGTATTATAAGTGTCTTACTCTTTCTCTAATTAATTTTTAATAAACACCATAAAAGAAAACATAAATTATAATGTTTTAATTTGAAAGGTTTAATTTCCTAAAACTCATAATTGGACAGAATTTAATTTAACAGTTCTGATTTGTATATAATCTCCACCATTAAAATATGATAAAATTTAAAATGTCTAAACTGTTCTGTGATATAAATGGTAATGGAATCAACTAAAATAAGAAGAGACCTGGAAGTTAAAAATGTAAATGATGTCAATCATTTAATGAAGTAAAAAAAATAATTCTTAACCGTTAGATCTTAGTTTATAAAAGGGACATTTTTGACAACTGTTTTATTTTATTATGTACTAGCGAATAACTCGTGCCTACGATATTTCTCAACTAAAAATAAATTTGTATGCGTTTGAAATTGAAATATGTTAGTACATTTTTCTTTTCAAAAACCCAAAATAAATTTCTTTCTCTTTGCATTTTTCCCCTTCAGAAGAACTAAAGTACAATTTGAAAGCTATCAACTAGACACCCAATACAAACTCGAAATTCGATATCACTATCACATTTATAATTCAACCAAAAGATCAAAAAAATATCATTAATACGGAGAAGTAAATTTTTTGTCTTTCTTAATGCAACTCTTCAGATATCATCATTGAGTTCAACTTAATATTCTATCAGAATGTGAAGTGAATTAAAAAATAGGCGGGAGTTTGAGATAAATTAAAAGATAATAAAATTGTATTTGACTCAAAGATTTATAAAAATAAAAAAAATAATAAAATGGTGAATATGGAGAGTGTCACACAAAATTTAGCAATAAATTTTGATTAATTTTATAAAAATAACTAAAATTAAAAATACTATTAAAACAATATAGTCAACCTTACCAATTTAAATTGAAAATTAGAATTTAAAAAAATCACTACCCAAAACTAATTTTATTAAAATATTTGTAAAAATAAAAAAATAGAACAATGAATATAGAAAGTGCCATGTAGAATTTGATAATAAATTTTTAATCAGTTTTATAAAAATAACTCAAATAAAAAATATTATTATTAATCATTTGTGCTTTATAAAATAAAATAAATATAATAAATGTGACTAATTTAACTTTAAAATTAGAATTTAGAAAAATAACTATTCCCGAACTTAATTAATATTCAATATTTTTTTATATTTTTAAATTTTAAAAATACTAAGAGTTGTTATTATAAGAAAAATAACATAATTATTATTTGAACTTTTTTATTTGTTTTTTTAGTTTAATTCCATTTTTATCTATATTTTTAATTTAATTGCTAATATAATTGAAATATGTAAATGTAACAATCATATTAAATTTTTAAGCAAGTGAGTTCCCTCTTGAAACCTAAAAAAGTAGGTCTCTTTTCAGAACTCATGAGTTTTTTACCTTTATTATTTATAAAAATCATGTAACACAATTCTAGTACTTTTATAGGCATAAGAAAATGTGAAATTGTTATATTTTAGCGATGTGAGACAAATACACATTGAGAATGTAAAAGATCTCAGTTATTCATTGAAAAAGAAAATACATTCTCAGTAGTTGGATAATTTATAAGAGGAATATTTTTAAAAAAATGTTATGTTTATTATATATGCTAGCGAATAACTCGTGCCAATGACACTCCTCAACTAAAAATAAATATGTACACATTTAAAATTAAAATATGTTAGCACATTTTTTCTTTTCAAAAACTCAAAATAAATTTCCTTTTCATTGTATTTTTCCCTACACAAGAATTAAAGAACAATTTGAAAGCTATTAACTAAACACCCAAAACAAACTTGAAATCCAATATCACCACCACATTTATAATTCAACCCAAAAATTAAAAAATCATCATTAATACGGAGAAGCAAAATTTTTGTTTTTGTCAATCTAACTTTTTAGATATTATCATTGAGTTCAATTCAATAGTCTATCAAAATATGAAGTGAGCCAAAGACTAGACTAGAGTTTGAGGGGAATTAAAAATAACAAAATTGTATTTGACCCAAAGATTTGTAAAAATAAAAAAATAAAATGTTGAATATAGAGAATGGTACACAAAATTTAGTAATAAATTTTGTTTAATTTTAAAAAATAACTTAAATTAAAAATACTATTATTAATCATACGTTGTGCTTTGTAAATATATATATATATATATATAAATCAATCTTACCAATTTAAATTTAAAATTAAAATTTAGAAAAAAATCACTCCCTCAAGGCTAATTTTATTGAAATATTCATAAAAATAAAAATAAAAAGTGAAATGACGAATATAAAGAGTGCTACGTAGGATTTGATAATAAATTTTTAATTAGTTTTATAAAAATAACTTAAAAAATATTATTATTAATCATATGTCCTTTATAAAATAAAATAAATATAACAAATGTGACTAATTCAAATTTAAATTTGTAATTTAGAAAAATAGCTACTCTCAAGACTAATTAATATTCGATATATTTTTTTTATACTTTTAAATTTTAAAAGTACTAAGAGTTATTGTCATAAGAAAAATAACATAATTATTATTTAATTTTTTTATTTGTGGTTTTTAGTTCAATTCTTTTTTTTATCTGCATTAATAATTTAATTATTAATATAATTAAAATATATAAATTTAACAATCATATTAAATTTTTAAGCAAGTAGGGTCACCTTTTAGAACTCAAAAAAGTGAGTGCCTTTTCAGAACTCATGAGTTTTTTTACCTTTATTATTTATTAAGATTATATACCATAATTCTAGTACTTTTATAAGTAAAAACAATTGTGAAATTGTTATGTTTTAACAATGTGAGAAAAATAGATATTGTAAATGTAAAAAATTTCAGCCATTCGTTGAAAAATAAAATACAATCGTAATCATTGGATATTAGTTCGTGAGAGGAATATTTTAAAAAACCGTCCTGTTTTATTATAAAAACTAGCGATTAACCCGTGCGCACGACACTCTTCAACACAAAATAAATATTCTTGCATTTTAAAATTAAAATATGTTAGCACATTTTTCTTTTTCAAAAATCCAAAATAAATTTCTTTTTCATTATATTTTTCCCTTCAGAAGAAGCAAAGCACAATTTGAAAGGTATCAACTAAACACCAATGCAAACTTGAAATTCAATATCACAATCACATTTATAATTCAACCAAAATATTAAAAAAATCATCATTAATACGGAGAAGTAAAATTTTTTTCTTTCTCAATACAACTACTCAGATATCATCATTGAATTCAACTCAATGATCTATCAAAATGTGAAGTGACTCAAAAACTAAGTGAGAGTTTGAGATGAATTAAAAATAACAAAATTGTATTTGACTCAAAGATTCATTGTAAAAATTAAAAAAAAAATTGTGAATATGGAAAGTGCTACACAAAATTTAGTAATAAATTTTGATTAATTTTATAAAAATAACTTAAATTAAAAATATTATTATTAGTCATACGTTGTGCTTTGTAAAAAAATATAATCAACCTTACCAATTTAAATATAAAATTAGAATTTAGAAAAAAATCACTCATCCAAGACTAATTTTATTAAAATATTTGTAAAAATAAAAAAAGGTTAATGAATATAGAGTGTCACATAGGATTCGATAATAAATTTTCAATTAGTTTTATAAAAATAACTCAAATAAAAAAATATTATTATTAATCATATGTGCTTTATAAAATAAAACAAATATAATAAATTAACTAATTTAAATTTAAAATAAGAATTTAGAAAATAACTATTCCCGTGCCTAACTAATATTCGATTTTTTTTTGTACTTTTAAATTTTAAAAATACTAGTAGTTGTTGTTATATGAAAAATAACCTAATTATTATTTAAAATTTTTTATTTGTGTTTTTTAGTTTAATTCTATTTTTATCTACATTTTTAATTTAATTACTAATATAATTGAAATAAATATATTTAAAAATCATATTAAATTTTTAAGCAAGTGAATTCTCTTTTGAAACCTCAAAAACTGGGTCCTTTTTCAGAACTCATGAGTTTTTCTAACTTTATTACTTATTGAGATCATATGCCACACCTTTCAACCAAAAAAGAAAGATCATATGTCACAATTCAAGTTATTTTATAGGCTCAAAAAAATGTGAAGTTGTTATGTTTTAATGATGTGAGATAAATAAACATTGTGAATGTAAAAAATCTTAACCATTCGTTAAAGAATAAAATATATTCTTAGCCATTGGATATTAATTTGTGATAGGAACATTTTCAAAAACCGTCCTATTTTATTATATAGATATAGTTAACTTTACCAATTTAAATTTAAATTTAGAATTCTGAAAAAAAAATCACTCCCCCAAGACTAATTTTATTAAAATATTCTTAAAAAAAATAGAATGATGAATATAGAGAATGCTATATAGGATTTGATAATAAATTTTAATTAGTTTTGTAAAAATAACTCAAATAAAAAATATTATTATTAATCATACATACTTTATAAAATAAAAGAAATATAATAAATGTGACTAATTTAAATTTAAAATTAGAATTTAGAAAAAAAATAATTACTCCCAAGCCTAATTAATATTCGATATTTTTTTTCTATTTTTAAATTTTAAAAATACTAAGAATTGTTATTATAAGGAAAACAACCTAATTATTATTTAAATTTTTTTATTTGTGTTTTTTTATTCAATTTCATTTTTTGTCCACATTTTTAATTTAATTACTAATATAATTGAAATATATAAATTTAACAATCATATTAAATTTTAAAGCAAGCAAGTCTCTTTTTAGAACCTAAAAAAGTGGACGCCTTTTCAGAGCTCATGAGTTGTTTATTTTTATTATTTATTAAAATCATATGCCACAATTCCAGCTCTTTTATAGCCCCAAAAAATTGTGAAATTGTTATATTTTAGTGATATGAGACAAATAAATAATGTAAATGTAAAAGATCTTAATCATTTATTGAATAATAAAATGCATTCTTAGCTATTGGATCTTAATTTGTGATATAAACATTTTACAAAATTATTCTGTTTTATTATATAAATATAGTTAATTTTACCAATTTAAATTTAAAATTAGAATTTTGAAAAAAAAAATCACTCCCCCAGGACTAATTTTATTAAAATATTTACAAAAAATAAAAAAATAAAATAGCAAATATAGGTAGTGCCACATAGGATTTGATAATAAATTTTTAATTAGTTTTGTAAAAATAACTTAAATAACAAATATAATTATTAATCATATGCACTTTATAAAATAAAACAAATATAATAAACATGACTAATTTAAATTTAAAATTAGAGTTTAGAAAAAATAACTACACCCGAGCCTAATTAATATTCCATATTTTTTTATATTTTTAAATTTTAAAAATATTAAGAACTACTGTTATAAAAAATAACCTAATTATTATTTAAATTTTTTTATTTTTGTTTTTTGTTCAATTTAATTTTTTATTTGTATTTTTAATTTAATTACTAATATAATTGAAATATATAAATTTAACAATCATATTAAATTTTCAAGCAAGCGGATCTCTTTTTAAAACCCCAAAAAAGTGGATCCCTTTTCAGAACTTATGAGTTTTTTTTACCTTTATTATTTATTAAGATCATACACCATAATTCTAGTACTTTTATAATTAAATAAAACGTGAAATTGTTGTGTTCTAGTAATGTGGGACAAATAAATATCGTTAATGTAAAGATCACAGCCATTCGTCGATGAATAAAATATATTCTTAGCCATTGAACTTTAAATTGTGAGAGAAACATTTTAAAAAATCATTCTGTTTTATTTTATATATATATATATATATATATGTAACATCCACAATTGATTGTTATTCTTCAACTTTTGAATTAACTTTGTTAGTTGGTGAGCATGCAAGGAGTCATCATGCCGAAAAGTAAGGGTGGAAACAAATCTAGCCGTTCGCGAGCCATTCGAGCTCAATTCGTAAGTTAAACGAACTCGAACCAAACTTGGTTTTTAGTTCGTTTTCGGATTCGAGCTCGAGCTCGAGCCTAGAGCCTAGAGAAGCTCGGCTTCGAAAGCTTGCGAGCATGCTCGGTTAGAATAATATATATATATATATATATTTAATAATTTTTTTATATTTTTAATAATATTTTTATTATATTTTTTAATATATTATATTTTAAATCAAAACGACGTCGTTTTAGTTTAATTCAAACTATTCACGAGCCTAATTGAGCCTAAATCTTTCTTTATCGAGCCGAGCTCAAGCCTATATAAAAGCTCGAATTGAGCTCAAGCTTAGTATAAAAAGCTCGAGCCGAGCTCGAGCATGTTAAAGCTCGGCTCGGCTCGTTTCTACCCCTACCGAAAAGAGATATTCAAGTGCGGATATTCGCTTTTGTTTGTTTCTAAGAAAAGAAAACAAAACGGGTAAATTATATTTTATATTATTGAATTTTTTAATAAATTTTATTATAATAATTGATATATTTATTATAATAATTATATTTATTAAAATATTCTTAAAAATAAAAAATAGAATGATGAATATAGAGAATGCTATATAGGATTTGATAATAAATTTTAATTAGTTTTGTAAAAATAACTCAAATAAAAAATATTATTATTAATCATACATACTTTATAAAATAAAAGAAATATAATAAATGTGACTAATTTAAATTTAAATTTAGAATTTAGAAAAAAAATAACTACTCCCAAGCCTAATTAATATTCAATATTTTTTTCTCTATTTTTAAATTTTAAAAATACTAAGAATTGTTATTATAAGGAAAACAACCTAAATATTATTTAAATTTTTTTATTTGTGTTTTTTTATTCAATTTCATTTTTTGTCCACATTTTTAATTTAATTACTAATATAATTGAAATATATAAATTTAACAATCATATTAAATTTTCAAGAATTAATCTTTACTTGCAACAAATTTTATTATAATAATTGATATATTTATTATAATAATTAAAGACTCAAGAATTTAATTTGTTGCAAGTAAAGACATTCATCACCCTCTTATTATATATATATATATATATATTTTGTAACCAAGGTGTTCGGGTCAGCTCACACGCACCTCGACTAATTCCTGGAGTTTTGAAATTAATGACTAGGTAAACCTTTTAATGACTCTGAAAAGAATCGAACTAGTGACCACTGAGGAGTAAATTCAAAATTTTATCAGTTAAATTATAGTTTTATTCACAATGCATTCACTATTTTATTATTAATTAATGACCATGTATGTGTACATTTTAATCATATAATTGTAAATGAAATGTGATAGGTCGTCAATTGTAACAAATTAAATTAAGAGACACTTAATTATTTTAACAAAAATATAAGATACCCAGACATGGAACATTTATTATGTAAAATAATGCTATGTTTTTGGTAGTCCTTTCCTAATGTAGGGCACACCAATATAGCACCATGTATTCGCTCTAGATTTGTTCAATGAAGATTCTATTTGGAGTGATCAAAAATTTTTAAAAATAGTAAAAAATATAAAAAAAATTTTAAAAATTATTCATTATTCATCTCACTGCAAGAATTACGAACTTATAATTTATCTCATTTTATATCACTTTTTGTCATTCCAAACATACCCGAAGTCCATTTTCTGAATATGCTTCAAAGAGTGAGCTTTCCAAAAATAATTACGAGGACATGCATGCATGGGCGGAGCTACATGGGGGTAAGGGGGGCAAGTGACCTCCTTCAATTTTTAAGATAAAATTACTAAAATGCCCTCCTTGTTATTTTAATTTTATTTAAAAATTAAATTAATTAAAAATTAAGATATTTTGATTTTATTAAAAATTTAAAATTAACTCAAAATTTTTTAACATATAAGAAGTTTAAAAGAATCAAACTTGGTATTTTTTTTTAAATAAAGTGTATCATTTTAATACATTACTGCATATTTTTGTTTATACTATCAGTAAATTTAGCATATAACAGAATAAATTCTATAGATAATAAAATTTAATAATAATTATATTTTTTGTAGTGAATGATATCTCTAATAAATTTCAGGTGCTCGAACCATTAACCGTGAGAAATATATTTACTAGTTAATATTCAAGAATAATTTATTTTCTCTCTAAACATAACATCGTTTTTCTTTTACTCTTAATTGAAAAATAAATCGATTGTTTTTTTTTTTCTAACAAAAATTCTAACTCCACACCTGCATGCATGCTTTTATGGATGCACGCAGTTATGTAAAGAAAAATCAGGTCAACTTTGACATCATCTGACTTTTTATGCTTGTACAGATTCTAGTCCGCTCCTCTCTAGCACTTTGAGTTTGGAGCACTCCCGAGTTATTCGTCCTGATTGTAATTCTATAATTTTAATTTAATTTTTATTATTTTTTTAATTGTGTATTTATATTATATTAAAATAGATAATAGAAATAAGTATTTTTATGACTTTGAGTATGATAACTTAATTGATTCCCTCATTTGTAATTAAAAAATTTCTAACACCTACAAAGTTACAATATCTATTAATTGAATTTATTTATTCTGAAGACTAATTAGTTAATTATTTTATTTTAAGTTCAAGTTATAATTAATTTATTAGAAAAAATTATAAAAATTTTAAAAATATTAAAATAAATACGGTCAATGGGTTAAAATTAGAGTCGTGTATGCCTAACCCTCATTCGACCCAACCCGATTTTTACGAGAGTAACTAGGGTTAAGGACAAATCCGAATGGGTCGACCCATTTTATACATGCCTAAAATGCCTGCCACCACATTGAAAGTAGTGTTAATTTTCGACTCCATATAGGACATAATTACAATTTCAATTGGGGGGGTGAGTGTTAGCCATAATTGATTAACTGAGAGATGGAAAAAATATTTTTATAATAAAATTAATTTTTTAGAGTAATTATGATATTAGAATAAAATTTATAGGCATAATTATAAAAAAATAAAATTATTTTAACTAGAGTGATAAACTGCTGCTTATATATGTGTGTGGCGCTAAAAGAATTAAAATATTAGAAAGATTTTTGTATAATTAAAAATAATAAATAATTTTTATATAATTTTTAAATAAATGAACACTCCTCCAACTTTCAACGTGGGCCCGCCCATGACTCTTGAACGACTTTATAATTTCCATCCCTCTAGCAGGGATATCATTATCAGAAACAAGAGACTGAATTAATTGTTACGCGGTTTCGCCTTCATCAAAGAAATTGAGACCAATCGACCCCAAAATTTGTGAATAATCTGTTGCGCGGTTTCGCCTTCATCAAAGGGGGTAGCTAGTCAACCCCAAGGGTTAGATGTGATGGTTTTGGACTGGGACTTATAGACTTATCAACCCAAGGTCTCAAGTTCAAGTCTCCTCTCTAGCAAAACTTGAGGCCAGCCTCCTGAGCGCAAAGCGTAGTAAAGGTTGGTAGGACGGGTCTTCTTGGCTGGACGAACCGTATCCAGTTCTTGAGTGTGGATCCGACTCCTGGCCGTTACACAAGTTCGCGATTTACCGCTACACATGTTGAGGAGTCGGTATATGTGGCAAAAAAAAAAAAAAAAAAAGTAACTAGTCCCCACATAAAACACATTCATTGGGAGTGACGGAGCTGCGTTGTTGTTTGAAGGGTCAAGCAAGTGTTGTAATAAATTATGTAAAAATAATAATTAAAACAACATAAAATGTAAAAATATCATAATAATTGTTTTTTATTTTAATATTATGAATACATAGTTTGAATAATATAATAACTATCATAAATAAAAAAAAATCAGTAAATATTTACTAACCATAAATGATGCCTTTGCAAACACTAATTAATTATGTAAATTTGATGCGTTCATTAATTAAAGACAACTTATCACACGATACTCTCGCAATATTACAATATATTGGGAGGGTAGATATGTCGAGGCAAATTTTTATATGCAAGTAAAGATACTAATTTCAGGATTTAAACCCTTATTACAAGTTTCAAAAAAGAATGTACAGCAGGAGTTGAAATACAAAAATCAACGGTCTTGATTTTTTTATAATTATCTAATGGTCTTAATTTAATTTAGTTAAAATTAATTTCAAATTAAAAGTGAATGTTAAAAAAATTTAATTAGAACACAATCAATATAGAATATGAAAAATTATATCTCACCGAAGTGCAATTAAATCAAAATCGTTGATTTTTGCACTTCATCCCACATTTTGACATTACAACTCCTTGGGACCCAACCGTTAACTTCAAATCGCAATGAAAAATTTTGTTACGGCACTCTTTTAGTAAACACTAATTGATTAGGTAAAATTTAATGTATTCATCAATATTTAACATAAAATATAGGTACACTTTAAACACACCTAAATAAATAAATAATTCACATGTTTATTAATAATTATGCAAATTAATCATAATTAATAGAATAATTCAAACTATTAAAGAGTTTAATGACTATAAAAATATAAATTATAATATACAAATTATAATACTATATGTTTTCTAGAATAGCAATTTAAATTTATTAAAATAATTTAAATTAGCTTATCAAGATAATACAAATTTTTATAATAAGAAATGGACTTTGTCAAAATTCCAAAAGGGTAGCGAAGTATTTAAAATTTTTATCCTATAGTGCGAAACTCCAGACCTGCACTCCTGCGTCGTCAAACACTCAAAAATGTGGCTTCATAAATGTCCAACGCTGCTTGAAAATGGCGAGCATCGGGCGTGGGTGAGCTAACGCCATGTTTGATAGGAAAGATTAGATGATTGAGGGTAAATAATATAATGAGATAACATATAAAATTAAATATGATATTAGATTAATTTTTTATATGAGATTATTTTGATGTTTGAGATAAGAGATGTGATCTGATAAGAGATATGACATGAAATAATTTTGGACATTTAGAGACCGTTTGGACTCCAAAAGTTAACAAAAGTAAATTTTTTTGAAATATGGGGTGTAAAAAGTTGTTTTGAAATTATGGTTAGATGCTTGTATTTGATTTGATATAAAATTGTCAAAAGTTGTATAAAAGTGACACGTAGTAAAATTTAATGGAGAATCTTAAAAAGTTTTGGAGCTTTTGTAAAATTTCTTGGTACAAATCTCATTATCATTGACTTCTACTTAAAAAAAATATTTTTTTGTAAGAAATATAAAAAAAAAATATTTTACATTACTAAAAAAGTGCGCAGATGATATGTTATCATTTTATTTAATTAATTTAATTAGAGGTATAAAAATAAGCTAATGTGGTGATTAAAAATCTAAATTTATAAAATGACTTAATTAAGTTTAATTTTTAAAAATTATTTGATCTGAAATTTATAGTTATTGAGAAATTGAACGTATTATTGACTAAATAATAAAAATTATTTTAGAGTTTAGAGAATCTCGTGCAGAGTATTATTGACTAAATAATTTGTAAAATAAAATAATTTTTTTTACTGTGTTTTAAAGAATTTGTTAAAAATAGTTAGTGCAGACGTCTTTGTACCTTGTGTCATATCAAACAATCCGCACAATCAGTTCTTTTTTTTTCTTTTTTTTACTATTATTTTATTTACAATTTATCCAGCATAGTAAGAAATGTTGAATTAATATTAGAGTTCGTTTGGAGTAAAAAAAATCTCTAAAAAAATTTTATAAATCTAAATCTTCAAAAAATTCTATAAATCTCTAACAACTCATCTACCTCTAATTTTCTCGTCATCACTAATTTCAAAAAATTTTAATATTTTACTAAAAAAATAAAAAAAATCTAAAAATAGATTAACCGAATGTGTAAATTTTTTATACAATTATATTCTTCGTATCGAAAGTTTTCAAATAAGTACCATTGTTGCTATTTTTTTAAATTTTTTTTGAATCCGTCAAAACAGATTTAGAAAATCGTTCCCATAGTTTGCGATTTTTCAGAAAAAAAATGACGCCAAAATTAACTTCAAATCATATTTTATCTCAATTTATCTAATTTTTTTTACTCCAAACGAGCCCTTAGTCAAAACATTTAGACGCCGGAGGGATAACGACAATCCCACTAGGGGGGGAATAAAGAACCGTTGCATAGGGTGGTCCGAAAGTTGGATAAGGAAAAGAACCCGTTGCAATGTACTCCCGCATGCGCGCCACTTTGCATATTCTTTTGGGGATGGAGAGGATCGGACTGCTTTCCTTCCATCTCTTATGGTGCTTTTGTTGGACCAAAGCTAAAAGCTCTCCCAATCCCATTATAAAGAAAGGTGACTAAAGAATAAAGAATGCCAAAACGTAATATATATACTGGGTGTGTTTCATTTATTCATAATCGTTAAAAATTTGTAAACACCGTTGAATTTTTTTGAAGAAAATTTAACAATTTCCATTAAAATTTAATTTTTTTTCTTCTTTCTTCCACTCTCCCTCATTGATCTCCTCTCTCTCACACTAAATTTGTTCACACTTAAAAATTTTTTTTTTTCATATTATGGTTTTTCTATTGATATAAATTTAAATATTTTTGAAAAATAAGAATAATAAGAAAATGATAAACTTATAACTAGAAATAAAAAAAAAGATTATAGTAAAATTTACCTCTTATCAAACAAATCGTATATAAGTGAATTTTGTTTTATTTTGATGTAAAAAAATACCACTCTTTTATGGACTCCATATTTAGAATTTTTTTCGTATTTAAAAATTATCAAAACAATAAACTAAGGGATTAATGAGAAAGTAGCTTCTTCATTAAAAAATAAAAAGAAACTTAATTTTTTTTTATTTACACAAATCCAGTGCTTCGTACAAGTTAACACTAGTTATAACAACTAATTTTACGGGTTAAAACCCAAATGACAAGTCTTAATGATTTAAACATATATTGAGCAATTGTCTCAGCTTCATATTTTGACCTGACCTAATCACTAAATATTATCTCATTTTTATATTAGTCCAATTGACATGCACTACTATTATCTTTGTGTCTTAAATTGGAGGACAACTGACCCGGCCCAATAAAATTTAAGGGGCAGCGAAAACAGCCCAAATTTGACACAGCTCACGTTGATGACCCATGAAAAGACAAAGACATGAGATGGCATGCATCGACTTCACATTTATTTAAGAAGATAGTTGATCTCTATTAAATTAAAAAAAAAAAGTTTAAAAATCAGTGAATGTTTCACTAATTACATAATTCTTTATAGATTATTGAATCACAATAATTTAAATAGAGATATAATAAAACAATATATACATATATATTGGAGTTAGTTGAATGATATAAGCCTGTTGGCTCTTAGTTAATTTTTTTTTTTTTACTAATTACTTGTATTCTTATATACATATATATATACATAAACTTTAATAAGCTTAGAAAGGAGAAAATAACAATGACACTAATACCAAAAATAACCACATACCATAATCATGATATAATAATCAATTTATATTGTGAAATCTCATCGTTATCTTTTTTTCTTTTTTTTTTTCAACTAATTTTGCATTATTTCGCAACGAACACATAAATTTTGACCAATCACAAATTATCATCTGTCATATAAATTTTTAACAAGTAATAGAGTTTGCAAATCAAATATTGTCACATGTCTTAAGGGACCATTATAAAATTAAACGAATGAATGAACTATGTACAACCACGTATAAAGAATGATACAGTCTGAAAATAACGAGACATAACTGATTAAATTGAATCACTTGTCAGTAGGGCCTAAAAATATTGTTAATTAATATTTCTTACAATTTATCTCTTTAAAAAGGTTTATTAAAAATAGATAATGAAGAAATAGAGAGTTATTAGTATCATTTGATTTTATCTCTTGAAAATTAAATAGAGATAATTATTATAAAAAGTTATAAGCTATGGTCGCTATTCCTATATTCTCCTATAAATAGAGGTAGTCAAGCAACATTAGCGTACACAAATTAAGTACAAGAGAGCTCTATCGTATTAAATTTCCAAAGCCCCGAAAAACTCTGGAAGAGAAGAATATAATTTTAGATATTATAATTCATTTTTATAAATTAATAAAAAATGATTTATTCTTTCATTTAATATTTTTCATCAATTAACAAAAAATTTTGTTACATTTAATTTCAAAAGTTGTAATCTCTATTTATAAAAATTAATAAAAAAATTAATTTATTTTTATATTTTTTTATATATTTTCCAAATACGAAATTTATATGTACAGCCACTATTCATGCCCGTTAACAATTTTAACTACAAACAATTAAAGAATTTAGTACCAAAAACCTTCTTTAATCAATATACATTCAATGGCGTTATGCACGGATAAAAATTAATTACAATAGTTGTGATATGTCATTTTGTTATGTATTGTATATATATTCAATGGTGTATATATGTACAAGTAAAAAAATATTTATTACAACAATTGTATCTGTCACGCCCCTAACTTCAAAGTCCGAGATGGACGGTATGAGAATATGAGAACTAATTAAATTCAATGAAAACCTGTTCCAAGATTAAGTCATAACATAATAATAATCATTGAAGTAATTAAACACATCTCTCATTCCCATATAAATAAATAAAAATAACATCAACGTCAATAAATCCAATATCACGCCTCGGTAACACAATCCAAGCCCTATACAGCCAAATAAACATCATCAGTAAACAATCTTAATTATAATAGAAATAAGTTTGGGACCCACATCTAAGCTGTACAAATAAAGATACAATAATTCAAATATAAATAAAATAACATAATAGGCTGATCCATTAGTCTCAACTCAACTCTCAGTGGCTACTCCCTGGCCTCACCGAATCACCTGAAATATGGATAGGAGATGCAAACTTACCTAGTAGGTAGGATCATGCAAGTGTGCACGGGTAAACAATAATCAAGCATATAACATAACTCACAATAATATCCAAAAAAATATGATATGATAATACACATGTGATGCAATGCAATGACCAATACATTTTCTAATCTCCATCTACCCCTAACTTTATCCTGAGACGGGTGACGCTTAGTAAAGCACGCGAGGTCACCAACTGCATTCTTAACGATTACAATGAACATATATCTATATATATATATATATAAATCGAGTGAGGAACCATGTTACAACTCTAGTCAGACATCTACTTAGCATAAGCAGGGTCTAGCTATAGTTTGGAGAAAATCTTATAATCATATCTTATAATTAACATCCCAACTTCAAATAAGTAGAGTGACTAAGTTCTAGTTATAAATATCGACTGGGGATTATTCAGTATTTTTAAAATTCATTTTATCATTTTTCTCAAATCATATATCTTATTCATACAAATAACTCTGCCTTAACACCTCACAATATAAACATAGCACTCTCAGCTAATCAATAATCACAACATAGAACTGGATGATGCAACCCCAGTCCCATGCACATGATATGCTCAGTCAAGTAAATAAATATCATCTCAATATAAAAATACACTCTCATTAGACTTGATGATGATTTGGGGTTCATTCTATCTTTAAAAATTAATAATAATTTAGTTTGGGTACAAAACATGTATTTAAAAATTGATTTTGACATTTTTAGAAAATTTTCCATACTAGTGTTCAAACACTCTAAGCTATGGCTCAAATGCCCCAGACAATCAATCTGAACATCTCGATCTAGACACCTAAAATAGCCGATCTGAACACTCTCAGTCTGAAAACCCTAGTCAGCCGGTCCGGACACCAAAGTCTAGTGCCCAGTTTCTGGGTTCATTTTCAACAAAACCTAACTCCAAATCATTTTCCAAATCACCCATTCAAGTCTCAATCTCAACAGTAATTCATGTATAAACACTTAAATACTTAAATCACATATTTCTGTAACACTTAATCGAAGAATAACTTAAATATATATAAGATCTTTACATTCATATACATATATATATGCACACATTCATATACACACATATATATATACATAAATCTCATGATATTCAACCTAATAAAGCGCATATATATATATATCAAAATCATCCTAACAACGTCTAAAATACGAATATAAGCCCTACCTACCTCGAATCCGAAGAGAAAAGAAGAAAAGCGAACAAAATCGATTAAGCTCCCAACCTTCAAAAGTCGATTTCTCTCACCTTAGGCTAAATCACTGAAAATGGTCACCCCTACGACATTTATGGTGTCGAATACTACCCTGATTTGTCGACTTTTCACTTCGAATCACACTTTCTCTCTTTAGTCTCTCTCTTCTATATCTATTCTCTCTTTTCTGTCTCCTCCCCTGTTCTTTGGCAGCTGACCAAAAGGAAAAAAAAAAAGGAAAGAAAAAAAAAAAGGAAAGAGAAGGAAAGGAATAAAAGAAAAGAAAAAGGCTAAGTCATTCGCTTAGTGGCTCAACCAAATATTAATTTGAGCTAAACCCAGTCCAGGAAAAATAAAATAAATTTACCAAATTTCAATTTAAGTATTTTATTGGCCCAAAGTAACACATAAATGGCCAAAATCAAATATTAGGTATTACATTCTTCTTCTTTATAAAACTTTTGTCCTTTAAATTTATACAATATACTTTAATCAGAAAATAAGAATGGGTATTTTAGCCGTATCACCGATTCACGTTCCTAAGTAGATTCCTCAACTCCACAGTGTCGTCACAACACGCGAAACAAATGAATGGTCTTGCCATGCAAACCCTGTTCACACCTCTCTTCTATCTGAACAGGCAAATTCTCAAAAGTCACATTTTTCTTAATATCCAATTCCTCCCAATTAATCATATAAGAAAGGTCCAATATATCCTCATGAAGCATAGATACATGGAACACATTATGAACCCAAAGTAACGGTAAATGAAGTGCTAATTTGTATGTCACCTCACTAATTCTCCCAATAATCTCAAAAGGTCCAATATACCTCTGTGAAAGCTTCCTTCGTTTCTTGAATCCAACTATACCTTGCCTCAGTGAAACCTTCAGAAACATAAAATCACTGACCTGCGACTCCAAAGGCTATCTCTGCTTATCGACATAATTCTTCTGTTTACTCTGAGCTGTCAAAGTCTCTGTCGAATCACTTGAAAATTTTCTGATGCTTGTCTCACCAAATCAAGACCAACCGTCATAAGTTCTCTAGCTTCAGTCCAACACAAAGAAGAACTACAAGGTCGTTTATATAAAAATTTTGTACGGAGGCATACCAATACTCGCCTGATAACTATTATTATACACAAATTCAATCAATGGCAAATGGCTCTCCTAATTTTCTCTCAGAGTTAACACATAAGAGATGAGCATATCCTCTAAAATCTGAATAGTCCGCTCTGACTGCCCATCTATCTCAAAATGAAATGCAGTACTAAAAACACAATTGAGTTCTTAATGTCTCTTGTAAACTTTGCCAAAATTATGCTATGAACACTGGGTCTCGGTCTAACACAATCGACAAAGGTGTACCATGCAACTGAATAATTTCACGAATGTAGAGCTGACATCACTCCTCCATAAAATCCTTATTCCAAACGGGTAGAAAATGAGGTGATTTAGTCAATCGGTTCACAATCACCCAAATGGCATTATGTCTCTTATGAGAACTTAGCAAATCCCTCACAAAATCCAGTCACTTGGTCCCACTTCCATTGTGCCATCAGCAATGGCTGTAACAAACTAACTGGCCTTTGGTGCTCAGTTTTTACTTATTGATAGGTTAGGCAATGAGACATAAATTCTGTCACATCACACTTCATACTGCTTCGCTAGTATTGATGTCCCAAATCTTTATATATTTTAGTCCCTTCAGAATGTACTACAAACCTTGAGTGATGAAACTTTCGGAGTATCTCTTCCTGAAGTCCATCCATATCAAGCACAAAAATCTTATCTTTAAACTTCAAATATCTTTTTGCGAATAAACTCTAACCTTCAATTTCCTATCCTAAAGACAAATAATACCTTATGTTCTGACAATATTAATCATTCTGTTGAGGCTTGGTAACCCATGTCAACAACATAGGTACTACTTGAAAACAATTCAAACTGGACTATGTCGTGCCATTTTCATTGTCATTATCCCACCAAAATTCAAAATCACCAACATCTTCCTGAAGATGCCACTGAGAATAAATCATCACGGCTGCCAAACTCTGTGACTTTCTACTCAAAGCATTAGTCAATACGTTGGCCTTCCCCGGATGATACTAAAGATCAAAATCATAATGCTCTAAATATTCTATCCACCTTCTCTGTCTCATATTCAAACCACACTGAGTAAATAAATACTTTAAACTCTTATGATCTGAAAAAACATTAAATCTTTCACCATATAGATAATGCCACCAAGTTTTTAAAGCAAAAACCACCGCGGCCAACTCCAAATCATGTGTATAGTAATTTTTCTCATACAGTTTCAACTGCTCAGACCCATAAGCCACTACTTGATCACTCTGTATCAAGATGCATCCCAAACTTTCACATGAAGGAGCATCACAATACACCGAATATCCAACTCCACGTTCAGGTATAATCAATGCCGGAGCCTTAGTTAATATCCACTTCAATTCATTGAAAGCATTCTAACAAATATCATCCCATTCAAATCTAACTTCCTTCTGAGTAACTGAGTCAATAGACCGGCTTACTGAGAGAAATCTTAGACGAAATGGCGGTAATAACCAGCCAAACCTAAGAAACTACGAACTTCAAAAATAGACCTCAGTTGTGCCCAATCTAGCACAACTGAAACCTTAGAAGGTTCTATTGCAATTCCATGACTAGAAACTGTATGAGTGAAAAACTTCATCTCAAATAACGAAAACTTACATTTACTAGCCTTGGCATAGAACTTATGGTCCCAAAGTGTCTACAAAACTGTCATCAAATGTTGCCCGTGCTCATACTCATCACAAGAATAAATCATAATATCATCAATGAATACCACCACAAACTAATCTAGGTATGCCAGAAAATCCTATTCATCAAATTTATAAACATTGCCGGAGCATTCGTTAACCTAAATGGCATAACCACAAACTCAAAATGACCATACCAAGTGCGAAATGCTATCTTAGGAATATCTTCCTCTTGAATTCTTAACTGGTGATAACCCAATCAAAGATCAATCTTAGAAAAGTAAGCTAATCCCAACAATTGGTCAAACAAATTATCTATCCTCGACAACGGATACTTGTTCTTAATAGTCACTAAATTTAATAATCGGTAATCAACACAAAGCCTCAATTTCCTATCATTCTTCTTCGCAAAAACTACTGATACTCCCATGACAACACACTAAGTCAAATAAAATCTCGAGCATATAGATCATTTAACTGAATTTTCAATTCTTTCAATTCTACCAATGCCATACGATTCGGTGCCACAAAAATAGGAGAAACCCCTGGCACAAGATCTAAACAAAAATCAATCTCCCTTTGAGGGGTAACTCCCATAATTCCTCAAGAAATACACCTTCATACTCACAAACAACACTAAGAAGAAAGTGTTTGGAGTCTTTCTTATTCCATCTCAAACTTGCCAATAAACTAAAAAACTTTCCAACACACCTAGTGTCAAGTAATGGAGAAGGCAAAATTGTTCTCGCCTTACCCTGAATTCTAACCATAATATCGTCAGGTAGAATAGCCGTCACCAACTTACGGTAACAATCTATCATCACCCGATAAGTAGATAGCCAATCTATTCTCAAAATTACATCAAACTCTTTCATCTTCAGAACCCTCAAGTCAATCCATAGTTGAACATTATCCAAAATCTAAAGACCATTCCTATAGATCTAATTTACTAATGAACTACTACCCACCAGAGAATCCATAAACATAGGCTCTTCTAGTCTTTTTGGTGTCAAACCTAAAGTTTTCA
Organism: Vitellaria paradoxa; assembly: GCA_019916065.1. NCBI lineage: Eukaryota > Viridiplantae > Streptophyta > Magnoliopsida > Ericales > Sapotaceae > Vitellaria > Vitellaria paradoxa. The sequence goes on from CM034234.1 coordinate 35,912,270, forward strand.
CATATGCATGCGAGATAAATGAATGTGATATGCCAATATCAAACAAAACATGCACCCAAGTGCTAAACAAAAGAAATATATCGCATATTACAAAGGCGTTTGGAGTTTTCTCCCATTGTGCAAGTGTATAGGAACGCCCTTGAATCCTTTGACTCCCTGAGCTGCCATCACCTTTACTTTTTCCTACTGGCCACCACCACCACCACGCAGCTATTGGAATTGTTGAATCTGTTGCATGGGTTGTTACTGCATAGGTAGTGTAGACCTCACTGGGTACTCCTAAGTCTGATAAGAACCAATCTGTTGAACACCTGGCTCAACGCTTCCTTATGACATCTACCCAAATGAACAACTAGTCGCCATGTGTCCAGATTGATTGCATTTAAAATATAGTCTAGATTGATTGCATCTAAAATACAGTCTCTGCCCAAACTAATCCTAAAATCCTCCCCTTATGGGGACTAAAACTGCTATCGCCGTTGACCATTCGACGAACATAAACCAGAACTACACCTTTCTGATAGAAAAATTGTTGTTGTTGCTGGTATCTCCTCTAAGACTACTAACTTTTTCTTTTCCTTTCCTTTGCTTGGAACTAGAACCATACTCCTGTATTATATTCTATCCTTGAATTTGTCCTTGGCCTCCACAAACCCTAGACTTGAAGTCAATAACATCTCTCGCCACTGCAAGAACTGCCGCTACCACACACTACAGTAAGTCTGATACCTCAAATCAATGATCTGTCTCCTGATATAAGGACTCAAACCCCATTCAAAATTTCTTACCCTAACTACCTTATTTGGCACAATCTGTAGAGCAAATTTAGCTAATTTCACAAACTTTCTCTTATAATTTTGAACTAATAAGCTTCATTGCCCGACTGCAAAAAATTCCTTAAATTTCATCTCCTTTATCACCGCAGGGAAAAACCTTTTAAGAAATTTCTCCTTAAATGCCGCCCAAGTCAAGGTGTGAATATTAATAGTGTCCCTATAAGACCTTCACCAATGAACAGTACTTCCTTGGAACTGACACACTGTTAACCTAATCTTAACCTCATCACTTTCCACACCTAAAGTTTTTCCAACCATCTTTTTGCCTTAGCTAGATCTCTTTTAACATTGAACTTAGGGGTTCATGCTTCTTGAACTGACTGATAATTTTCATAATTGGTGTGCCCCCCAGTGCAGGTGCTGCCACCGTTGCTGGTGTAGGAATTGTTGCTGATCCACCTAGTCTTTGCATCTAGGCCTACTAGGTCGCCATAAACTGTATCATCTGCTTATAAGTTGGCTGTGAAAAGCCACCATCAACCAACAGTACCTCATGAAAGTCCCCTTATCCAACACCTAGAGCATTGGGGTTCTAACCACTATCTTGACCTTTTTGACTTCTACCTCTTCCACATCCATCCATTCTACAAAATATAACTATCATCAATTCTAAAACCAGCAACATACTATGATAAATGATTGATTCTCAACGAAAACAAATAGGCCCAACTACCCAACACCCAAAAGTAAATGTAACCTAGAGCTCTAATATCATTCTATCACACCTTTAACCTCAAAGTCTGAGACAGACGTCATAGGAATATGAGAACTAATTAAATTAAATGAAAACCTATTCTAAGGTCAAGTCATAACATAATAATAATCATCAGAACAGCTAAACATGTCCCTCATTCCCATATTAAATAAATAAAAATAACATCAATCATAATAAATCTAATGTCACACCCCAATGACATAATCTAAGGCCTATACAGCCAAATAAATATCATTAATAAACAATCCCATAATAGAAATAATTTTGAGACCCACGCCTGAGTTGCACAAATAAAGATACAATAATCCAAGTATAAATAAAATAACATAATAGGTCGATCCATCAGTCTCAACTCACCTCTGCGTGGCTACTTCCTGGCCTAGCCAAATCACTTGAAATATGGATAGGATGAGCAAACTTGTCCAGTAGGTAGGACCATGCAAGTGTGCACGAGTGAATAGTAATCAAGCATATAACATAACTCACAACAATATCCGCCTAAATATGATATAAAAATGCATATGTGATGCAATACAATGGTCAGTAATGCTTAGTAAAGCGCATGGGGTCACCAAACGCACTATTTACAGCAAATGTATATCTCAATACATATATATATAAACTGAGTGGGGAACCGTGTTACACCCCTACCGGTGTAAAACTTAGGAAAATCGTGTTACAACCTCTGACCCTTCTGCTAGAGAACCGTGTTATAATTATAGTTAGGCATCTGCTTTGCTCAAGGAGAGTCCAGTTACAGTCCAGAGAAAATCTCATAATCATATCTCATAATTAATGTCGTAACTCTAAATGACTAAGCTCTAATCATATATATCGATTGGGGATCTCCTGTATTTTCAAAATTTATTTTATCATTTTTTTTCAAATCATGGATCCCGTTCATATATATAACTTGGGCCTTGACACCTCATAATATAAATATGGTACTTTTGGCTAATCAATAATTGCAACATAAAACCGGATGATGCAACCCTAGCCCCATACAAATGATATGCTCATTCATGTACATAAATATCATTTCAATATAAAAATAGATTCTCATTAGATTCGATGATGATTTGGGATTTATTCCATCTTTAAAAATTAATAATAATTTATTTTGGGCACAAAACATGTATTTAAAAATTAATTTTAACATTTTTAGAAAATTTTCCATACTGATGTCCAAACACCCTAAGTTACGGTCCGAACACCTACCGGGTCTAAACACCCCAAGCAGTTAGTCCGGATACCCCAGTCTAGACACCCAAAATAGCTGGATCGAACACCCTCGGTCCGGACACCAGAGTTCAGTGCCTAGTTCATGGGTTCGTTTTCAACGAAGCTCAACTCCAAATTATTCACCAAATCACCTATTTAAGCCTCAATCTCAACAGTAACTCATGTATAAACACTTTAACACGTAAATCACATGTTTCTACAACATTTTATTAAAGAATAACTCAAACATATGTAAGATCTTCACCTTTATATACATATATATGCACACACTCATATACACACACATATAAATACACAAATCTCATGATGTTTAACCTAATAAAGCACATATATATATATATATATATATATCAAAATCATCCTAACAACATCTAAAATACAAATATAAGTTCAAATCCAAAGAGAAAAGAAGAAAAACAAAGGAAACCAGTTGAGCTCCTAACCTATAAAAGTTGATTTCTCCTACCTCAGGACAAATCACCGAAAACAGTCACCACCACAATACTCAGGGTGTCGAATACTACCCTCATCCGCCAGCCTTCCACTTCGGATGATACTTTATCTATCTACTCTCTCTTCTCTCTTTTTTTTTCTCTCTTTTCTTTCTCTTCCTCATTGTTTTCTAGTAGCTGACCAAAAAAAGAAAAGGAAAAAAAAAGAAAGGAAAAGGAAAGAAAAGAAATAAAGAAAAGAAAAAGGCTGGGCCCTTGGCCTAGTAGTCCCCTAGCGCAGGAAAAGTAAAAAAATTCACCAAATTTCAATTTAAATATTTTATTGACCCAAAATAACACATAAATTGCCAAAATTAGATATCGAATATTATAGTATGTTCTTAGCATCGTAACATGTCATAGAGCTATTAATTAATAGAATTTGAACATGTTTTTTATAATTAATTAATTTTAATTAGAGGACATGCATGTAATCTGCCCAAAAATAACTATCAAGTAATTAACTTATGTGTAAATACATGCCTTAATTTTATTAAAGGGTAATTATACTTTATTTTTTTGGAATTTGGTCCCAAAAGACAAAAACTTTTCAAATCCAAAAGTTGACACATAATCTCCTTGCGTTTTGAATTAGAGTGTAAAACTTGCTAAATTTAATTGGATTTGTGTCTTATGAGTCAGAATCAGTTAAGGGAAAAAGAAAATATATTTTTACTAAATGAAGCAAATTTTATTTTTTAGAGACTTAATTTTATTTTATTTTTTTGGGATAGTTTCACTAAGACCCCTTGAGGTTTCAATTTAGTATCACTTGAACCCCTTGTAGCCTCTCAATTTTCAAAAATCACAAAATAACACCTGGGGACCACACTGGACCACATAAATATTTATAGAAAAACCTTAATAGTTTCTACTAATTAAAGAACACACCTTTAAAACTTACAAATACTTCCTAATATTTTAGCTTTTAGGTTTACGATATTTTTAGTCTCTTGATCTACTTCCTGATTAACAGATAAATCTCTTAATTTTAAATACAAATCATATAGAATATTTAAAAGGCTTCCTGAAGCACTAAAATTACATACATAAGTAGAAAAAGATTAAAGAGAAGTAAAATAGATAAGATAAGCTCTAGTATCATTATTCATAAGTTACTGACCTTCATGAAGTAGGTAGTTCATAGCCTCAGAATTTTCTAGGCTCCAATACTATTCGCTTGATTGCTTAAGTCGGGAAATTAGGGAAATTAAAGACTCAGAAAAATACTCAAGCTTTTATTAATAACACTTGATATTGCACAAAAACACAAGAAATATTACTGAATACTAGAAAGAGAGGGAAAGAGAGTACTTTTATTTTTCGATGCCTTCTTATTACAACAAGACCCTTTTAAATAGGCATCTGACTCAGACTTCAAATTCTAATTTCAAACATTACATAATAAAAGATAAGGATATAAAAAATCTAAAAAGGAAAAAGATAACCAACATAAATAAAGCAGTACAATTATAGAATTACTTTTGGTTAAATCAAATTCTTTCACATGGTCTTTATATGGGCTCTATCGTGTACTGGATAAGGTGCAGTCGCTCATGGCCTACTTCTGAAAAAGTTTATTCTTTTTCTTTTGACAGTATTCCTGGTTGGTCCACAACGCTTTCGTGATGGTATAGCTTTTGTTAATCTCTCCTCATGTTCTCGATATTATGCCACTCCTCTTCATCTATGTTCTCTCAATAATCCTATTCTGCTTGGGCTTCTTCAATTGAGAGTACGGTTTCTAATTCCATTTTTGCTTCAAATTTTTTCATACATATCATTGAGATAGATTAATATCTTAAATGATGCATCAATTTCTATCTGATTAATTTTGTTCAAAAAGTTAAACGCCTCACTTTTTTGCTTTTCAATAGCTCGAAACATTAATAGAATAGAAGATACAAATAATCTCTTACCATCGGTCACCATATGTTTTTCTGACATGTTTTGTAGAATTTTGGTGTTATAGACCAATTCTATCCAAAACCACAACCAAATTTGTTCTTCTGAAGTGACTTTTTTTTCCATTTGTTTAGAGGAAATATAAGTATTAAAAAGGGAGTATTCCCTTAATTTTTACATCTGATAAGGCTCAAAAAATCTTTCATTATAGCGCCATTTAACAAAACTGTAAATTTCAAAAACCATGGTTTTTCTTTTAAAACCATAAGAAATTTTGTTGATCATGGTTTTGATTAGTGCTCGAATTCTTGAAAGACTATTGCCTCCAGTGGATTAAAGATGATCTTTTTAACCAAGCCCCAATCAATTGCTTCAAAACTCCAGTTGTCACTTTGAAGGTCAAATTGAATTTTTCTGATATGGAAAATAGGATCAAATTTAGTTTTATCAGAAAATTCTTCAACGATTGGTTTAATCTTTTAATCATTAATATATTTATCAATAATTGAAACATAGCTCTAGGAAGAACTTGTTTAGCTTATTCATAAAGTTTAATTCTTTGATTTTTTCATAATGAGCATTACCATTAGAAATTTCCAAAATTTTCATAGTTTGTTGAATTTCAAAAATCCTTTGGTAATCAAATAAAGAAGTTTCAAAGTTAAATTTTTGAAACCATTTTTTTGATAATTCTTTCAAATTATTAACTTTGTCCTGGAGTTTTTTTAACTTGTATGCCATTCTTGTTTTGCAGAATTCATATTTTTTTTTTCTGAAATATGGTTTTTCCATATTTTGTTTAGGGGATCATTGAGTTTGTTCTCCAAACTAGAATTGAGTAAGTCTGGTATGACTTCTTCTGTCAAAGCAAGTGGCTTTTTTAGCACTGCTTGTGCATAACTTCCTTAAGACAAGCTTTTTTGAAATATGTTCCCAGAAAAAGTGTTTTCAGCTTGTTTAGTTGATATTTCCTTGTCCTTAGAGCTAGGTGCCCTGGACATCTTAGCTTTGTTTGGCTTTTCTAAAAATTTCTGGAATATAAAATTTGTTAGTCTTTAATATCCGTTTGAATGCCTGCTAAAATAATCTGCAAAAACATTTTTAGTAGATCCAATATGTTCAACTTCAAATGAATACAAAGAAATATATATGGACCACTTAATTCTTATAGGTATCTTCAACTCTCTTTTTCTTAAGAAAATTTTTAACTGCTTGATTATCTATTTTTATCAAAAACTTGATAGGAGCTAAACAGATTTGAAATCGCTATATACCATTTTTTATGGTTAAGAGTTCTTTTTCAAAAATAATATAATTAAGTTAATTAGGTTTGAACTTACTAGAATTATATCCACATAATAATTCTTCTGAACCTTTTTGTTATTTAAGAATTTTGAAATTATCTTCTTGTTCAGATTTTTCTTTTATTTTTACTGCTTTTAGTACTACTCCCCAAAACATTTCTGAGACATCTATCTCTAAGATTAAGAAATCAAATTCTATAAGAAAGTAAACCTTTAAACAAGGTTTAAACAAGGTTAAACCTTTAAATTAGGTTTAAACAAGTTTTTGATTTCTTTTAATCTTCTTGTATCTTCCTCATTACATTCAATTTTTATATTGAAATTCTTTTGATTCTTTTGAGTTTTTTTTTTTCAATTTTTCAAGGAATGGTTTTTCCCATTTAGAAAGACTTTTTACAAATTGTCTTCTATAGTTTAATAGACCAAGAAGATTTTACAAGTCTTTTAGAGTCTCTAGTTTTTCTGAGAACTCTTTGATTTTTTAGATTATGTGAGGTTGTAACACAATTCCTATTAAACTGAGCACAATACCTATTAATTTCGTCTTTTTCTATCTCAATCTTTTTTAGACTAAGAATTATTTCATTATCAAGAAGTTTTTTACAAACTATGTCTAAGTGATACTTATGTTCTTCTTTGTTTTCAGAGAAAATAAATACATTATTTATATAGACTAGATAGAAATATTTGATGTCTTTAAAGATATAGTCCATCCATCTTTGAATTATTTGTGGCGTATTACACATTCCAAATAGTAATACTACCCATTGGTAATGGCCACACGAAGCAAAGAAAGTAGTCAATAGTTTTGACTCTTCTGTAAGCTTGATTTGCCAAAAACTTGATTTATAATCAAACTTACTAAATATTTTAACACCTCTGATTTGAGTTTCTAAAACATCTTTTTTAGGTATAAAATACTTATCAAAGATTAGATTTTCATTCATATTTTTAATTGATGACCATCCTAACTTTTCCTCTCTTTCTTTCACTGTGATTCATAACAAGGAAAATATAACTGAAATTTGAACTTGAAATTTGTCTATATCCTATTTGGTATAGACCGTAGGTTTTACCCTAATTATTTTTTGTTTACTTTTTAGTTTTAGATGACAGTATCTGGGAGCTTTTTCTCATAGCATTAGAGGATCTTCTGAGAAGTTTGGGCTTAATTTGTTGTGAACCCAATGAGATTCATCAATTGATTTTAATGAATTGATTAAAATTGGACTACTATCACTACACACGACAAATCCTTTACTACAAATTGAATCATGAGTTTTTAACCAAGGAATTTGATAAGATTTGTGTCTATCAGTCAAGGTTACATGATCATGACATGCACTCATAGGATAATATTGAGTTAGGAAATTATTTCCTAAAAGTATATCTCTATGCATCAGAGGAAAACATAATATTTTTGGAATTCTAATGATCTTTTTATCTTTAGTTGTTTTTACAGAGAATATAATGTCTTTTGCTTTGAAGTCCATTATAAATGTGGTGTCATTAGCATTTTTTGGCAAGACAGGATTTTTCATTTGCATCCAATATTCTTTGGACATGGTATTTGGTTGACATACCGTAATTGTAACTCCAGTGTCTATAAGTGCATGTAGACTACATGGTTTATAGCATCCAAATTCAAATGTAACTTCAATATAACAATATTTTCTCTTATTTTGGTTTTATGAAAACAATATTATTTCTGAATCCATATTTAGTTGTTTAGAAATAATATATTTTTGTTCTTCTTCATTAGAAGAACTTCCAATAAGAATTAGAACTTAAATTCTTCTTAATCTAGTTTTTTTGTCAATGTGACTTGAGCTTAAGGAACATTCTTCAATGTTTTTGAAGTTATCCATTTTAAATGATTTTCTACTTGCAAATTACTTGTTATTTCTGAAGTAGAGTGCATTATCTGATGTTTCAAATTCAATTGATCTACGAGAGGATTCTGGTTGATTTCTCATAAAAATTTCAAATACACATCTTTAGGTATTCTCAAATATTTTATATCAATTAATCTTGGTTCAATTTTAGTATCAAATGGTTTGGGTTCATATAACTCAACCAGACCAAAGTTAACATCTTTTGTTTTCACTTCGGTATCACTGGTTAAGTGATGAACAACTTTCTAAGATATTTTTAGATCATTGGCATTACTGTCCATCTTGATATTCTGAGTTTGGATCTTTAGAGTTAATGTGTCTTGGATTTTTTTATCATTTATAAACACAAGATAATTTAGTTTGATTTTGAAGAATATTTTTCCAGAAACCAAATTCGATTCTATTCCTCCTATTAGTGATTGAACAAGGTCATAAAATCTTTTATCTTAGACTACATATAGGATTGGTGAGTCCACTCCAAGTATGAATAATGGTCTAATCTCTATTTGGATTATACCAAAGTGAATAAATCTTATCTTAGGATACTTTTCTTTAAGTCTTTTAATTTTTTCTTTGGTAAAAATTTTTATTTCCACTTCTCCATTTGAGGAGGATTTTACCTCTGTCATTCCTTCGTATCTCTTGAAGTGTTGGGCTTGCCAAGATTTAAATTTAGATTTATGATATAAGTCTTCTATTTTAAGACTTTTGTACTTAACCAATTTATCATTTTCAATGGTCATATCTTCTTTGACTATGTCTTCTAAACAAATTTGATTTTATTCGTTTTCAGGGACAGATTCAAAAGTTTTCAAATTTTCATTAGTAGAATTTGTTTCCTGTATCATGAAAATAAATTCTTCACTTTCTCCTGAAAAATCTAAAGAAATAGATTCTAACTCATAAAACTTCTTCTTCTGAATCTATTTCTTCTCCTAAGCAAATTTCTAAGTTATTTTCTTCCAGAAATTTGACCACCTTATTGTTTCTTTTTGGACAATTAGGTGCAATATGTCCATTTTTATTGCAAAAATAGTGAGTGCAATTTTTTAATGATTTCTTCACGAAGTTTTCTTCTTAAATTTTCTAACATATTTCATTTTTGGAAATATTCTTTTATGTCCAAATTTTCACTTTTTGATTTGAAAGTGTTTTTTCTTGCGTCTGTGATATAGTTTATTCACAGAGCTTCCAATTTTTCAATTTTCTTTTAAAATTTTATCAGAACAGGTTTTTCCTTTTATTGATTTTGACAATTGGTTTTTTACCTATTTCTGGGCCTTTCTTTGAAAATAATGTTTAGTCATTATAAAATAGCCAAAGCTTATTCTTAATCCTAAAGAGTCAAAACTACCAATTTTTTATTAATGTTCTAGATATTATTTTTCACATATTTTATCTCATGCGTTTGGGAGTTTATAGAAAAATTGTTGTTTCCAATGAGTCATACTTTTGGTTTTAACATCCAGAACTATTTTTTAAATAACTTTACAAAATTTATGTATATACAAATATCGCAAAGTTTTATTTTTGAGAAAACATATTTCACCTCTTTTTGGTATTCATCTGAAGATATTATTTCACAAAAATCTCTTTTGATTAACGTAGATTGAGAGAATTTTTACAAAATCGTTTTCTCTATCTTCACTGAGCGAAACGGAAGTTTTTTTTTTCCCATTTTCTATCTTCTAATCCTTCCTACACTTTTAGCCAATTTAAAACATTTCCTTGCAATATTCCTATTATATAGTTTAGGAATCTTTTCCTATCCCATGTATTCTTATAATGGGTTATAACAATAGACATGGCTTGCACCCATTCTTCTATAGTGCTTTCATAATCTTTGGATGTATGTCATTGAGGTTTAGATTTATCCCATTTGCAGTAACATTGAACTTATTTAAGTTTTCTCTTTTAGTAGGATTAGGTTCATGTTCTTCTTTAACATAAATTTCATCTAAACTAGATTCACCTTCTTCTTTTACATTGATATATTCAAAAGAAGTTCTTTTTGCAGTTACTAGTTTAGTTTCTAGATCTTCATCTGGGTGATCTGATGTTCTTACTTTTCTTTTTCCTAGGTTTAGAGTTTTATCTAGCTTTTTTGTAGGTTTTTTGTCTAGGTTTAGAGTTTTATCTAGCTTTTTTGCTAGTTTTTCTTCTAATTTTAGATCAATTGTTGTTTTAGTTTCAGAATCAGTTTTATCTTCATTACCACGCTGGTTGCGTAGTGTTTTTCATCTAAATTTTCAAAATTAGAGCCTAAAGTGAAAATGTATTCATGCTTTTTGAATAGGTTTTCATGTTGATTATAAAGAGTTTTCATTGGGTTGAGCAATTTATTTCTCTTTTTTACATCATTTTCATCCTTATATCTAGATCTCCAATGTTTCAATATTTCTTTATTAGCTTGGAAATCTTTATAAGCTTTTTCTTTGTAATGTTTTTCACTACTAAGATTTCATCAAATCCTCTTTTTCCTTCTTTGTACAAGGTAAGAATTTTGTCATCTTCATTTATTTGAATATTAGATGTTTCACCTCTATAGTCTTTGTTGACTATTTGTTCCAGCAAAGTTTTTGCGTTTGCTGATAGATCGACACTGTTTATTTTATTTATTTTGTTTTTCATTATATTTAAAGTACTAATAACTTCAAACATAATATCTACTAAGAAATTTAAAGTTTTTGCAATATTTAAACTACTAGATTATTTTTCAGAAACATGAACTGGATGTTCATAAACTTCTTTCCCATTTTCTTCTACACATAACATCCTATGTTACTATTATTAGTTATTTCCAATTTGTTTATCCTTAAAGGACCTCATTGACAAGCTCAAATTTGACCTTAAATAATCTTCACACACACAACAGTGGCTTAAAGATGAATTAGAGTTGGCCTAATCATCTATACTTATAATTTCTTGGTTTGGAAATAACTTTTAATAGCTCTAAGAGTATATATGCAAGAAAATTAAAATTATAGGATCAAGTTCACAATTATTACTAAAGATATAAGGTCAAAACAGAATTTTCTTTTCTTTTTAAAGTTTTATAAATTACCAAGGGTGCACTACTGGAATTGAGAATATTGGCAATGAAGGAACGGTCGACCGCGCGTGGGGTGGTCGTGAATTTAACTTTGGACGACCGCCTAATCTCCAATGTCAACCACCTTGAGACGGCCATTAAAAGCCACTTAAATTCCCCCCAAAACCTCCCTTTTATCCCGCGGGTTTCATTTCATTCTCCCTCCACATCTCTTCATATCTCTTGTTCTTATTTCATTCTCGCTTCGCAGTTAACGATCCTCTCCATTCCGGTGAACCTCGCCGAGTCAAGCTTCTCCAGTCCGGTGAACAGATATATACTTTCTTCATCTTCCTTTCTCCCATCTCAGTCTCATTTCACTCTCTTTCTCTCTCTCTATCTCTCTACATCTCTCTTTCTCTCTCCTATTCTTCGCACGCTCCCCGACTCCAATCCAATGAACCATGCCTGCCGATGTCTTTGGGGTCCGATGAGTAAGTACTCCTCATCCTCTTCATTTCTCTCTCTTCCTCTCTCTCCTTATTTTGTGCAGGCACTGCCCCCATCTTTCCCGGCCTCCTCCTCTACTCAACTGTATCTCATAACAATAGAGATACTATTGAAATGCCACACAGTTGAAAAAAGTCTGAACCAAACCTAAGGCAACAAGAAATTAAAGCATTGTTGAAATTATTATTTTTCTCTCTCCTATTCACTGTTGAAATGCTGCAACACGGTTGAAAAATGAGCAAGTGCTCTTTTCTCGAAACAACAATTCACTGTCATGTATGTGATGTTCAACTAGCAACAATAAATGTTGCAGAGTTGAAATGAAAGCATTGTTCAGTAAGTTACCAGAAACCAACTCATCAGTGCACGCCTTCCTTCGCAACTCTCTCTTCCATTGATTCGAATATAACACACTCACCCTATATATGTATATATATAATGGAGTATATACATGTTCTAAAACCCTAACAGGGAGAGTTCAAATCCATTTCTAACTAGATTCTTGCACTTTCTTATTATTGAATTAGAATTACCAAAAAAAAAAAAAAGAAAGCATTGTTCAAAAATTTCTACAACTCAGGCGAAAAAAAAAAAAAATCTACTTGTATTTTGTCTTTATTATTTTTCATTAAAATTATTATTTTTTCATACCAGGTCTAAACCGGTCTACCTTTTCCCTCCCTTTTAACAAGGATTTTAGGTGTCCCAAACTACCTAGCAGCTATCAAAAAAATAATAAGGTATTGGGTTTGTTTGATTTTATCTTGGTGGATTTTTTTTTTCACTTTTCGTTGTCACAAATTTGCTAATTTCATTTAGTTTGTTTGGTTGTATTTTGGTTTTATTGATGAAAATGTTTTAATATTTGCATCAATTAATTTCTTTTTTGTAATTTGTTAATGAGATTTTGTGATGAAATTTTGTAATTTATTAATTAGTTGTATTGAGTATTGTTGGAAAGTGTTTTGTAAGGTTGTAATTTTGTGATGTTTTATTTATTGTATTTTTTCATTCAATTTGTACTTTAATTAATTATTCAATTTGATAATTAAATTGTTAAATTTGATTATTTAACTATTTGTTAAATTGTATTATTAATTTTGTTAATGAAATTATTAAACACACGAACTGCAAATTGGGCTCATTTTGCTAATTTCATTTAGTTTGTTTGAAATAAAAAATTACAAATTGGGAATTCCATGGATAAATTTAGTATTATTGATTGTGTCCTGACTTTCTTCTTTATTAAGCATATACTAGAGTTTGTAGAAAAAGAATCATATATATATAATTATCGAAACATAGACAAAGTTAGATGATGAAATGTAGAGGAAATTATTAAATTGTAAACTACTAACTAACATATAAAAAGACTATTTGTTGCTATAATAATTCAATACCCCACATGAACTGAAAACAAAAAAAGTTGACTTCAGTATGTCTAATATCTCAACAACACAAACAACATATGCTTGAGATTTAGAAGCTTGCTTCATTCCCATAAAGTTTTTGAATTCACTGATCATCCAACACAATAATATAATGTATCTTTCAAAGGCAGGATTGAGTCAAATATTTTAAAAGTAGATGTATATATATAATATAACTTCAATTAATTAGAAAAATATATCAGAAAATAGAATAATGGTATAATTTCAGTGGGATTACATTTAAAATAAAGTTTTATAAATTTATTATTTTTAAATAATGAACTTAAGTATTTTATATTATTCTAATTATTTTTTGAATAAAATTTTATATTATGTAGTATTACTAGCAATTACCTGTACCTGAAGGTATAAAATTATAATTTAGCGTGTAAATAACTTAAATTTAAATTTATAAAGCAAACTTTTTTTTTTGGTAAGTATAAAGCAAACTTTTTTTTTTTTGGTAAGTATAAAGCAAACTTACATAAAAACAAGTGTACAAATAATTCTAAAAATAAAAATTATTAATCAAAAGAGATTAAAATATAAAATTTTATTATTTAATACAAATATTATCACATTTTTAAAATATTAATTTAAAATATTTTACATAAAAAGCATTTAAAAAATATGAAAAGAGTAAGAGAAAAAAAATAATCCTGACCATTTAGCAAAATTTTCAATTAAAAATATCTTCAATTCAAAGTTTTAAATTTTCTTATTATATAAATGACATATAGTGTAAAGTGTGTATATAAATATTAAGGTTTTAAGTACATTAAAATTGAATTAAACTTAAAACTCAAATTTTAATTTAAATGTTTATTTTTAATAAATTTTTTAAAATTTTAAAATTTAAATATATTTTTTAGATAAAAAAATTGAGTTGATTTTGTTTAATAAGTATCTGTACATCATTTAATAATAACGAATTATATAGACTCATTTTGCTAATTTCATTTAGTTAGTATGAAATAAAAAATTACAAATTGGGCATTCCGTGGATAAATTTGGTATTATTGATTGTGTTATGACTTTCTTTCCTTATTAAGCATATACTAGAGTTTGTAGAAATAGAATCATATATATATATATATATAATTATTGATACATAGAGAAAGTTATATGATGAAATATAGAGGAAATTATTTATTTGTAAACTACTAACTAACATATAAAAAGACTATTTGTTGCTATAATAATTCAATACCCCACATGAGCTGAAAATGAAAAAGGCTGACTTCAGTATGTCTAATATCTCAACAACACAAACAACATATGCTTGAGATTTAGAAGCTTGCTTCATTCCCTTAAAGTTTTTAAATTCACTAATCATCCAACACAATAACATAATGTATCTTTTAAAGGTAGGATTGAGTCAAATATTTTAAAAGTAGATATATATAATATAACTTGAATTAATTAGAAAAATATATCAAAAATAGAATAATGGTGTGATTTCGGTGGAATTACAATTAAAATAAATTTTTATAAATTTAATATTTTTAAATAATAAACTTAAGTATTTTATATTATTCAATTTTTTTTTTGATAAACTTAAGTATTTTTATAAGTTTTTAAAAATTTAAAATTTAAATATATTTTTAGATGAAAAATTGAGTTCATTTTGTTTAATAAGTATCTGTACATCATTTAATAATAATGGATAATATGAGTAATATATATATAATGTCTATATAATTTTACAAAGTATAATATATATATTTAATTGAATTTCAAATTTCAAATGATGTGTTTTGCTAGATAAGTATATAATAAATGATGATGTGGAGAAGTTTTAGTGATGACTGAGACAAATGTCAAATTAAAGGATGTGTTTTATTATATAGATTAATTGAATTGTCTAGTTTGGACAGTTTGGGAATATAATTATCCATCTTATACTCAACACTGCTCATGCCAGTTCTATGTCAGTCGATTTTCGTGTATCAACTCTCGTTGTTTTCTGGGTACATACATAAATGCGGGAAACACGATTTTTTTGTTGCGTATTGGAGAACTAAGTGGAGATGCTGTCGAAATTTCGTCAGACAATAGAATTAGGGATTAGGGGTGTTGAGTAAAAGTTAGATCGTGCATTCTCGAATGGGATTGGACCAACCATCCTTTAGTGAGAGTTATACGTTCTTTTTAAAAAAAAAATATTCATGTAGGTTTCACTGGAAAATTACTTAAACATATTTCATATTCCTATTTAGTACGTTCGACTGGGGTTGTACTTGAAGGGATGGACAAGACCTGGATTGACTTGCCGGATAGGTTGTCAACGCAATACCTACAAGGGATTGAAAAGGTCATTGCATACACCCATACATTAGACCAACAATCAATCAATTGTCCATACAGAAAGTGTATTAATAGATATTATTTCATAAGGGAAGTGGTTAGGGATCATTTAATCAGGCATAGGTTCCTAAAAACTTATAAGAATTGGACAAAGCACGGAGAGGCTTATATTTCATTCCAACGAAGTGAGGAAAGGGTTAACTTCCATACAGATGTTGTGTCTGGGGATCCAATGATTGAAATGATGGAAAAGATCTTGGCTGGGGTACCCATCTTAGAACCAAGTAGTGAGGCTAATGAAGCAGGCGGGAGTAATCCCCAATCCGGTGCCAATGAAATTTCATTGAATTTTTTCAGAATTCTCAATGATGCAAACACCGAATTATACCCCGATTGTCAAAATTATAGTCAATTGTCTTTTATCGTCGAGCTATTGCACTTGAAAGTTTTGAATTAGTGGACTAATAGTTCGTTCGACATGTTACTAGAATTGTTGAAAAAGGCACTACCAAAGGGCGCAAAGGTTTGCGAGTCTTATTACCATGCTCAAAAGTTGACAGAAGATTTGGGCTTCACGTACGAAACATGGGAAGCATGCCTAAAAAGTTGTATGCTACTCCGGAAAGAGCATGCAAGTCTTGACAAATGTCTTGTGTGCAACAGTTCTAGATGGAAGCAAGATGTTGTTGCTCAGAGTACTAACCACCGTTTCAGAAAAGGAAAAAAACCCGTCCCTATAAAGCAGGTCTGATACTTTCCGCTTAAGCCCAGGCTAAAGAAGTTATTTATATCTACAAAGACGGTGCAACTAATGAGATGGCATTTTAATAACAATAATGAAAATGGAAACATGACGCATCCTTCTGACTCCCTCGCTTGGAAAGATTTTGATCGTCGAAACCCAAACTTTGCATCGGATAGTCGAAATGTTCGGCTCGGTCTGGCTGTAGATGGGGTAAACCCGTTTAAGGTGATGAATATCGCGCATAGTACATGGCCAGTTGTCTTTGTTCCTTATAACCTCCCGCCTTGGCTGTGCATGAGGCAATCTTTTATGATTCTGTCTATCCTATTTGATGGGCCAAAAGGACCCGGAGACAAAATTGATGTGTACCTACAACTGTTGATAGAAGAATTGCAGGAATTGTGGAGTGAAGGGGTGATGGCATTTGATACTGCAGGTAATGAAATGTTCAACCTTTGTGCAGCTTTGTTGTAGACAATTAATGATTTTTCAGCATATGCTAACTTGTCCGGCTGGAGTACGAAATGGAAGTTTGCTTGTCCTCCTTGCAATAAGAGTACTCAATCGCGGTGGTTACGTCATGGCAAGAAATTTTGTTACATAAGCCACATACGATTCCTTCCAAGTACACATAGGTTTAGATTGAATAATACTGCATTTGATGGCAATCGAGACTTTAATTCAGCCCCTAAGAGATTGATTGGTGATAAATTGTTGAGCCAACTTGATTCAGATGGTATACTAACTGCATACAAGCTAAACAACCTACGAGCTTTGTCGAATGGATCAAATCAGCCTCATCCCCACAATTGGAAGAAAAAGAGCATTTTTTTGTAGCTCTCCTATTGGAAGGGTAACTTATTGAAGCACAACTTGGACATCATGCACATTGAAAAGAATGTGTGCGACAACTTGTTATAGACAATAGTTGGTGACAAGATAAGATCAAAAGATAATGCTAATGTGAGACATGACTTGGAGGATATGGGTGTGAAACAGCCATTACACTTGCAGTTGAGAGGTGCAAATAAAGTGTACCTACCTCCAACACAGTTTACAATGAGCAAGGATGAGAAGGAGTTATTTCTTACAGTCTTAAAAAGTGTTAGGGTGCCCGATGGATATTGTTCCAATATTTCGAGATGGATCAACATGCAAGAGAGGACGGTAATTGGATTAAAGAGCCACGACAGTCATATTCTCATGCAACAACTGATCCCTATTGCTATTCGCCGTTGCTTATTGAAGAAGGTAGTTGAACCGTTGATTAAGTTAAGTAACTTTTTCAAGCATTTGTGCTCAAAGGTTAGCATCTCGGATGAGTTACAAAATCTCAGGGATCGAATTGCATTGACCCTTTGTCATCTTGAGACAATATTTCCACCTGCCTTCTTCGACATGATGGTGTACTTGATAGTACACTTGGCCGAAGAAGCTATGTTAGGGGGTCCTGTTCAATTTTGATGGATGTACCCGATTGAAAGGTATCTTAAGACCTTAAAGCAGTATGTTCGAAATAGGGCTCATCCTGAGGCGTCTATGGCCAAAGGCTATTTAAAGGAAAAGTGTACTAATTTTTGTGCCATGTATATGGGCCATGTTGAAACAAAATTGACTCGGCCCCAACGAATTCACGAAAGTCCAATTGGGGATGGAACATCATTTAATCTCACCAACAATTCATGGGTTCAAACTCATCAATATGTGTTGTTCAATACAGCATCTATTCGACCATTCATTCAGTAAGTTCAACCATTTCGTTTATATTTTAAACCATTTACCAGTCGAATATATTTGTAGCTAAGTGTTGTAATTTTTCTCAACAGGAAACACTTAATTGAAATAAGACAAAGATCACCACGGGCGGCTAACCATGTAGTATATAATGAACACTTTAACTTCTTTCACATTTGGTTCAAAGATCATGTAAACATAAGTCAAGTTTAACATTATTTATTTATACCTAAGTTCTTATTATTTCTAACCTAACTGAATAATACATACAATCAGGTGCACGCTGGTAGAACGTTAGGTGAATCTTTCTCTGTCGAAATCCTTACACTGGCAGACGGACCCTTTACGTCTGCACGTTCCTACAAAGCTTGTGATGTTAATGGTTTTCGGTTCCGTACGAAAGAGTTAGATGATGGACGGGCAACTCAAAATTGTAGTGTAGCTCTCAAGGTTGATACCTTAAGTTTTTCAAGCCGAAAGGACAACAATCCTCTCTTGGGAGCTGTGTTTTATTATGGTCTGCTTATCGATATCATCGAAATTAGATACAATAACTTGTACAAAGTTTTGATGTTCAAGTGTGATTGGGTAGATCCCAAGCATGGTACTAAAAATGATGATTTTCATTTCACATTGGTGAACTTCAACAACCTCAGATATGGCGAGCACTTAATCATTGGGTCCTCAACGTGGTGCCCTATAAAGAGGATTGAATCAGCAATGAAGCCTATATTTTAGCATCCTAAACTGAACAATTTTACTTCATTAAGGACCTTGCAGATCCAAATTGGCACGTTACAGTTAAAATGTCAAGAAGGGGGGTATTTGAGATTAATTGCGATAATCCAAAGGTAAAGGGGTACCTACAGCAAGAGCTCAGTGACACCATCGTGCCAGCTCATGAGCAGGATGCTGATTGGGTTAGAGACACAATTGAAGGAGATACAGTCGAATATATAATTGCATGACGTACTTGGGTATCGCACCACGTATGTGTCATAGTTTCCATTCATTGTTTATTTATAATTTGTTAAATTTAGATTTTAAACTAATACATCTTTCAATACGTAGGAGTTATTATATGGCGAGCAGTAGAAAGAAAGATCGACCACTTACCATGGGTAAGCAGTTACGCTTGACCTGTGCACGTGTAGTGGCTGCGGCAGCTGCAGATGTAGAGCACCACATTGATCTTGATGCCATGCAGTCCCTGATGATACTCAGGCCCCTATTGATTCTGATCCTACCTAGGCCCCTGATCTTACTCAGGCCCACGATCATACCAATCCCTTGCCTACAGCAAGAGACCACTCTGGCACCCATACTTACTTGTACCCCCAGGCCACAAACCCCATAGCCACCCGATGAGGCACTCATCCCCAGTCGATCCTCTCTAGTGTCTGTTAGCCCTCAGATACATAGGCCCCCCTCACATTTTGCATCTATGCCAATTATGTCCCCCCTAGGGTCATCTTGCTTCTTCTTCGCTCATTCCCGTACCCTATTACTACACCAATGCCCCCCCTTTCAGAGGCAGGCTCCACCAGACCCCCTTTACCCACTACTAGCCGCGAGCGTCACACTGCATCGACGTCTCATTGGGCACCATTACACACCACTGCATCTCTTTCGACGTGAGACGCCGAGGCCCACATGACGCCCTTACCAGATCCTGGCACGTCGACCACGTCAGGTATATATATTTCTACATATACATAGAAGTGCTACATAACTTTTAACATTATTAAATTTCGTAGATTGAGATCATGATTCAATAGTTGAGATAAACAATTGTAGGTTCAGCGAGTAGCACAACAGCCTCTCGTGCTACCAGAGGTCCTACTACCCCCTACGGGTTGGGGTAGTGGCCAGCGTTGTCAGATTGAGTTCAGCAACTACCACCACCCTGTGGGGAAGTCAGGTAGTAGCCTTATTAGACAGTTAGGTGTGATGGTTCGTGATGGACGCGTTGTGCCTTTATCTACTATGGATTGGGCATCGGTTCCCACCGAGACCTTGGATCGCATCTGGCAGGAGGTTATGGTAAGAAAACACATTTCAGTTTAGACTTCGTTTATTATATATTTTTAATAATATGTTACAATATAATCAATTAGGATAATATGGTTGATTGTCTACCTGAGTTGCGGCCTGTCTGTATGGCCAAATGTCGAAAGTTGTGGAAAGAGCACAAGTGTAAAGTAAAGAAGAAGTACTTCATGCCATTTAAGGGAACATCAGACATCCTTCAACGATGTCCACCGTGCGTGGTCCTGGAGCAGTGGCCAAATCTCATCTATTACTGGTCCAGCGATGAGGCTCAGGTATAATTTAATTAAGGTTTTAGATTTATTATAATAGAGGTGTTGCCTATAACTATTATTAATTAGTTATGATTTTGTAAAAACAGGCTGAGTCGTCGAGGAACGCAGCGAATCGGGCCAACCTTGGCCCACTTCACACAACAGGGGAGAGGCATATCCAAGATATAATCCATGAGGTATATAAATTCATTACTCAATTTTGTAATTTTTATTACTCAATTTGGTAATTTTTATTATGTATTAGTTATTGAGTATAATATAATAACTTAATTACTCGAGTTGGTGCAGATGAATGCAAAGGGGATCCCAATTGATCGACTACGCATATTCCAGATGATACGCAACACTCACCACCCTAGCATGCAGGCGATCATTGACACAGTACAGGCACGCCTAGTTGAGCTTCCTGAGAATGAGCGAGATTCGGTTGAGAGGCGCAATGCCATCTTTGCGGAGGTTGTAGGTTGGGATGGGCACGGCTATACGCATGGTGTTGGTAGTGGCATACCAAGGTCCATCGTCTGACAGGCCACTACAGCTACCTCCTCTGCTGCCGCACAGAGGCGTACAGATGAGGAGATCGAAGCCATTATCACTGCTCGCTTGGACACCTTCTAGAGTGACTTACATGAGCATCTTCGAGATAAGATTCAAGACGAGATTCGAGACGAGATCTGAGTTGAGCTTCAGGATGAGGCTCGGCCAGAGGTCCTAGATGAGTTTCGTGATGAGATGTTGTAGCATATGGACCATATGCAGAATCAGCTACGAGCAAATTTCCATGGCCCACGACATTCCAGACAGGTAAGAAATTAAGTAGTAAACACACATTAATTTTTAATATTAAATTTTTTTTTCAAATAATAAAATAACTAAAATTTTGAACTATTAAATATAGAAGGGCGATGATGACACTAGACCACCAAGCCTCCAATACGGAGAGACAGTCATGATAACGTGCAATTTTAATTATTAACAATTGCATATATAAATTTTATTTTGCATAAGTTTCATTACTGTTTTATAGTTCACAAATTTCTTCGTAGGTGTCTATATATGTCATGTTCCATTTGTAGACTTCAAATGTAAAGTAAAGTTAAACATAAAAACATGAAACTTACAACTTTAAACTTAAACATCGGTTGAACGTATGTTCGAACATGATACTTATAACTTCGATAATTTAACATAAGTTTAACATAGGTTGAAACATGAAACTTAAAACTTGAAACTTAAAAACAGACAACGAAGGAGTCAATTGTTCAAACTGAGCATGCGCCATCTGATCTTGATGGAACTTGACGAGCAGCAAATTCTAGCCATTTGGGACTTACAAGAATAAACCGTATGGGAATCCAAACTATGGATCACCTGGAATGGCCCCAACAAGTTTTACTCAAAACTTGAAACTTAGAAACACCCACAGAGGACTTAACTGCTCAAATCGAGCGTGCATCGTCTGATATGGACGAAACTTGACAAGAAGTGAGTTCCAGCCATTTGGGACTTACAGGAATGAACCACGTGAGAATCCGAGCTATGGATAGCTCGAAATGGCTCCGACTAGGTTCTACTCAAAACTTGAAACTTAGAAATGTTTATGGAGGACTCAATTACTCAAACCGAGCATCCACCATCAGATCTGAATGAAACTTGATAAGTAGTAAGTTTAACCTATTTCAGACTTGCAGGGATGAACTGCATAGAAATTCGAGCTACGAATCACCCGGAATGGCCCCAGGTAAATTCAAGTTGAAACCTAAGGCTTAAATCCACAAACTTAGGATTTTACTATTGAAACTGAGGAAACAACATCCGTTACTAATGGAACCTAACGTCTAGCGAGTCTAAGTCATTTACAAGCCGGGGGAATGAACAGGGCTTAAATCTGAGTTACAAATTGCCTAGAAAGGGCTTGGGTAAGTTCGAGTTGAAATTTAAGGCTTAGAACCTCAAACTTAGGATTTGGCTACTCAAATCAAGCAAATGGCATTTGTTGTGAAAGGAACCTAACATATAGTGAGTCTAAGTCATTTAGAAGCTGCGGGAATGAACGGGACTTCAATCTGAGTTACAAATCATCCAGAAATGGTCAGGGAAATTTATGCTTTTAGTTTGATTTAATTTAAATTTTACACTTGTGGTTTTATTTATGATTTTAAACTTAAATTCATTCATTATAATTTCTATAGTCATATTTAATTAAAAATTTTTTTTGTTAATTTCAGGTTTGATGGGTTCTCTTATGTTTTGAGGTTGATACTCACTCGAAGACATTGTTTTGATTGTATTTTGTAAAATTAAAGATAATGTAATCAATATTTTAAATTTTTTGAAACTTTAGAATTTTGTTAGATAATTTCATATTATTGTAGTATATATTTGAATGAACAGGTTTAATTAATATATAGGTTTCATTGAATGAATGTACATTCTTTTTTTTTTTTTAATTTCAGCAAAAACAAACATATTTTGGTTAAAAAACAAACTTTAGATGACAGCCTCTAAGCAGTCGTTAAAGCCATTTTTGTGTTTTTATTTATTGCGACTGCTGTGGATAAGGGCTTAGACGACCGCTTTGAGGCAGTTGTTAAAGACTTTAGACGACTGCTTTTAGGCAGTCGCCAAAAAGTTTTAAGCAGTCGTCACTTAATACGACTGCCTTTAAGCGGTCGTCTAAACTCTTTCTCGACCTCAACATCTAAGACCACAGTCGTCACTTAATACGACTACCTTTAAGCGGTCGTCTAAACTCTTTCTTGACCTCAACATCTACGATCACTATGTAGCGGTCGTTAGGCGGTTGACAAAAGTATAGACGACCGCTTTTAGCGGTTGACAATTCCAGCTTTTCTTGTAGCGGTGGTAAGTGAGTATTATATTAAACTTGGAGGGTATAGGTGTCATACACCCTATTTTTCTAAACAGTATTTTTTAAATAACTACATATATATATATATATATATATATATATATATATAAGTTTATATGGCACGTATAATATAAATTTAATTAAATTCAATATCTTCTATTGATTTTACACTTTAGTCTAAATTATAAAAGAAATATATATTGATTTTTAAATTAAAGGAGGATCAAATATTCTTAATCTAAATTATAAAAAATTAGAGTGCTTACCCATTTTATTAATTCTTTATATATTAAATCAAGACAGTAATATCGCACAATGGTTGTAACAAATGTTTTTCCGTTACGGACGCCACTAGAGCAGAGATAAATCATGGAATTTTAACAATGTGCTTACCAACTAATCATGGTATAACCTTGATTTTACGTCCCGATTTCTGGGACATAAACCAGCTGTTAATCATCAACACGTGGACCCTCTAAGCACGTGCTTGGGTCTCATCAAACCCTATAGTTTTCCAATATTGAGAAAAATTTATCTCGGTTAAAATAAGAGACCGGTTGGAATAAAAAAAAAATTGTAATTTTACATTAAATTACCACACTTATTATGTTATTTTTTTAATCGAGTATTTGATAAAAAGGTATAAAATTCGAAGAAAGTTAGTAGAAGTTAAATATATGTTTAGTGAGAAAATTTTAAAAAAGATTTAATAAAAGTTAATTTTTTTAATAAAAGTTGGTAAGTCAAACACCTGTTAAATATAATTTAATTTCAATAGCTCCTAATAGATTATTTACCGTAAAAAATATGACATGTATTAATAATTATTATTATTATTATTTTATTAAATTACAAAATAATGAATTGTTATTTTTTGTGATGTGCTGATTGACACCATATTGAAATTATTCTAGTAAAATAAAATCAAATTATACAACATTACTAACATAAACACGCATCCCTAAATGGCTGTAAGAAAATCCAGTACGTAGGACAGCCATATCAAAGCTGTACTTGTCTCATGCAGTGGCTTTGGCTTCGTCTAAGTCTGGTCAAAATTCGTTAATAACCAACCAATGAACATTCTAACAATGTTAGAAATAATAAAAATATATATATATATATATATATAATGAATAGGGGTGATTTAGAGAGGAGTCATATTCATATTATCATCTTTTCCAATGAAGAAAGTGCCAAAGTCAAGAGTTTGTTACGGGGCCAAGGCCGGATTTGGTTCTATCTCTAGCTGAAAAGGCTAATATGTGTTTGTGTGCAATTGAAGGAAAGGAAAGGCTTCTCTTCTGCCGCCTACTTATATTCCTCTCTCATCTCTGTATTATCCATTGTCTATCTTCTTTCTACATCCCTTTAAATCCCCATCCTGCTCACTTGCTACTTGCTGCTCTCACTTGGAAGTTGATTGGTAATATTGGAGGGATACCCACACACACACACACACACACACAGAGATATATATATATAGAGAGAGAGAGAGAGAGAAAGAGAGAGAGGGGTAGTGTTGGTGTTGGTAATCACTTGGTTTGGGAGCTTTGTCCAAGGAGTTTACTAAATTTCATCAGCTGAAAATCAACTGTAAGTATATTAAGTATATTTAAATTTTTATTTATTAGCTGTAAATTTACTCACTTCTTAAGTCTTTCATTATCTGGGGTAAGTTAACAGAACAAAACATTTGACTGAAAAATCCATTGCTATTCAAGCTGAAGTTTTATGTGCAAAACTTGACTATTTTGAAGTAGTTTTTTAATTGCTATCATATTTTATAGATACATGTTCCCATCAAAGAAATCTAGGGAACTTGTAAATGGCCAAGTAATTGATTTTTTTTGTGGTAATTATCTGTCTAGCCTCAGCTAAAAACAGCAAGCAGACCCTGCCCAAATGGATTGATTGTATTGCTCCTTTCATTTTCATGTGGGAAATTGAATTGGGTTGCTGTGTTTCTGCTCAAATTGTCTTTTGTGTCGACTTTTCATTTCTTCTCCTTTACATCGTCCGTTTCATTATCTCACAATTAATGAGTTGGGCGCCTCTTTACTGAACCACCCTGATCGTGCCACGCGTACAAATTACACTTGGCAAACGGCGGAGACGATTGATTGTACCCATCAAAGAGATGGGTAGCCTAGTGGCCGACCTCATGATCCCCACACGGACGCAAAAAAAAGATCCAAAGTAGCGTAAGCGCCAAACGCCGATTCCTTTCCTCTCCTCCAATCTGACGGCTCGGGATGAACCTTGGCCACCCCCTTGATCTCCACCGTTGGATTAGATAGAAAAGTCGATGCAATTTTGTTAACGAGCCTTGTCCTCTAGTCTTGGCATTTGATTTGTGGTTGAATTCTAAGTTTCATCGTCTTCAAGGCAAGTTTCATCGTCTTCAAGGCTCCTCTCTCTCTCTCTCTCTCTCTAAAATTCTCTCGTTCTCTCTCCACGCTGCATTCTCATCTGTAATTCTCTCTGCAAAATTCTCCGTTATGTTCATTAGGAGAATCTAACAGACTAACACTTGTCTATCCAATACCCATTTCTGCAAGCTCAACTCTCACCGGTAATGTCAATTGTATATACACACCACTATATGTATGCATTACGCACATTGCCATTTATACTCTCTCCTTCTCTCTCTAGAATTGTGATAATTCTTTGTTGATCCCTCAATTCCGTTCCCTCGGTTTCAATTCAAACAGGGCATAATGCTGGTTCCACAATGGCTAGAGACATTGCTAAGCACAACTTTCTTCTCCGTCTGCCGGACTCATGGGGACTCAGCCAGGAGTGAGTCCAACATGTATTGCTTGGACTGCAATGACGGTGCATTTTGCTTCTATTGCCGGTCATCAAAGCATAAAGATCATCAAGTTATTCAGGTGGGCATATACTTACATATATACACACACACAGCATTATTACATTTTTTTTCTATGGAACTTCTATGAAAGTTTTTTTTTTAAATAGCTTACACTTATTATCTGTATTATACCTTTAATTCTATTTTAACTCATATATATATATATATTTATTTATTTAAGGTACCGTTTGGAAATTTCTGCTTAATTAGCTTATTTATAAAATGATTAATTTTTTTTTATATTTTAATTTTTTTAAAATTTTCAAAGACAAAAATATCAAATTAATCAACATAAAAAATTACCTTTTATTCCATCCCAAACACAAAAAAGGAGCTAAAAAAGGCCACCTATTTCCTTCCCAAACCAAGCTTAAATCATCATACTTTATTTATTTATTTCTTTCTTTTTACTTTTTAATTTTCTCAATTTACTCTGCCTGATGGAAACTCCAAACGTTTAATTATTGTGCAATATATAACTTTTTTTTATTAAATATTTTCTAATAATAACTGATGAAAGAAAGTAGGCGATTTTGAACGTACAGGTGTGAAGTGTGATGGTTTAAATTACCTATGTTAAAGTGAGATCATTAGTAAATTATGGAAATGCTGGTGTAATTTATTTTTTTTTTTTAAGAAAAAAAAATTGTAATGTGGGAATTTGATTAATTTTGTTGATGTAGATAAGGAGGTCATCTTATCATGATGTGGTGAGAGTTTCAGAGATTGAGAATGTTTTGGATACAAGTGGTGTCCAAACCTATGTAATAAACAGTGCAAGGGTTCTGTTTTTGAATGAGAGGCCCCAGCCCAAGAGTGGGAAAGGAGTTTCTTACCTTTGTGAAATTTGTGGGAGGAGTCTCTTGGACCCATTTCGATTCTGTTCACTGGGGTGTAAGGTCAGTAAATTTTTCTTTTTTTCTCTCTTTATCTAAATCCTTTCTTAATGGGCATAATCCTATGTATCATGCATGCATCATCATGACTAACATTTTCATCTCCATCATCAACAGTATGGTAACCCGCCAATCATCATCATCATAAGCATCTTTGTAACTGTCATCCAACGATAGCTCACCATACATGCCAACATTGTTACCAACATCCATAAACCATCACCATCACCATCACCAAGGACGGGATTAGAAATATTTTCTTGCTTTGGGGTTATGGGCTGGGTATGTATTGAACTGGTTTAGAAGTTTTCTTATTCTGACTTATATGTTGGGTTGAATTGAGTTATGACTTGATTTTAAATTGAGTTATAGAAGTTGGGTTAGAATATTTCTACTACAACTCATGGATTGCTCTATGAGTATCATTATAGTTTCCATCGCGTAAGGTATCATTATCTACATTCCCATTGAAATGTTGACAATTTACCAAATGTGGTTTTGTTTAATATATAAGTCTTTTAATTGTCTAATTTAATACTATGTTTTTGTTTTTTTTTGTTTTTTTATTATTATTATTAATTTTTTTCTTTTTTTTTGGGTTCAATAACTTAGCTTGTAGGAATAAAGAGAAATGGGAATGCAAGCTTTGCCTTGGATGCCAATCATGAGGCAATAATGGAAAGCAGAGGTGAAGGAATCTCAAGGAGAGTCATTACATCATCAAGGGAGGAAGAAGAACTGGGTGAAGGTTCACAAGAAGATATATACCCAACCGATCCATCCCCACCCCTTTCTAATGCAAGGAGAAGAAAGGGCATTCCTCGTAGGGCACCTTTTGGTTCTTAATTAGTTATAAGACAAATGATATTGCTAAAGTAATTTTTGATTAATTCATAAAAATGTACAATCAAAAAAATACACATGTTGTTTCGACAAAAATAAAAATTACTCTGGCAATATCGTTTGTGATTTTAAGAAATAATTTTATACAATTCATTATCATCAATTTGTTCTATAAACCCTTCTTTTTAAGGGTCCATGTTCCTTAACCAAAACAATTTTAGGTGGTTGGGGGTCCTAAACAAAAGGATAAGCAATTGAGGTTACTTCTTTAGGGTTGGCATCCCAAAAGAAGGAAATTAATGTATTCTCTTGTGGGACATGAAGCAATAATGCAGCATTGTTGTTGATAATTACAAGGTGTACAAGTAATTAATTAATTAGTTAACCAAGAATTTAAAAAGAAAAGTCTTCAAGGAATCCATACTATAATTTTGGTGGCCCCCTCCAATGCACATGGGCAGTGTACCTAAAGGAACAGATAGCTGTTTATTTATTTACTTATTTTTTGTAATTTTAATTCATGATACCTGGGGGTGAGTTTAGGTCCTTAAAAAAGTCAATCAATTTAAGGACTACGGACTTTTGGGGGTAACTTTTGTTGACTTCTCTTCGCGAATGTTATGGCACATGTTGGCCTACCATATATTGCTTGATAATTTGAACGCCGAGCCAAATGCATCCAACGGCTATATATGGAGTGATTTAGGTGTGTTTAGAACGTTTGGAGCTCCACAAAATTATATAAACTTTTATAAAATTTAAATTTTTTACTAATTATATAAATTATAAGACTGTAACTTTTATAAATTTATATTTATTTTTATAATTTCAAACATATCCCTAGATGATTTAGCGATTCAAAAATAAAAAATTAAAAATACATTTAATTTCTCTCTTGCTACCATTGCCTTAATTCTTTTTTGGGTGTGCCTAAGAGTTAAAAATTCATGGGTTACGAGGGGTTTTAAAATTATAAGTTTTGATATGTTCATAAAATCATACTTAAGAGTTTTTAAGAGATGAGTTTTTGGATGTTCTCATGAAAACTCATCAGCAGGTGTTTTGTTCTAATTTTTTAAAAACTCTGATTTGATAGTTTTATTGGCTCATGAAATTTTGAATAATAATACTTTCATTAAAATATTAAAATCTAAATTTGATATTTTTTAACAAAATTTTATTACTGATATTCTTAATTTTACATTACTGCAACCTAGAGGTAGGAGAAGAAGGAGCACCTAATTCATCTTCAATCGAATCAACTACAATTAAAGTATGTCCAATTATTCTTCATTACCATGCATATATATATATACACACATATATATTCGAATTTGTATACGTAAAATCAAAGCACATGATATTTTTTTATATATATTGTTTCAAATGTATATGTATAAACACCAATAGCTATTAAAATGCTTGTTGCTTAATGAATAAAAAATGATTTATGTGTCATTATGTACATTAATAAATCCATAAGAACCTATTAAAAAAAAAAAAAAACTCTCAAGTGTAGGTTCATTATTTTTAAAACTATATTCGTGAACA
The DNA here is from genome assembly GCA_019916065.1 of Vitellaria paradoxa. Taxonomy (NCBI): domain Eukaryota; kingdom Viridiplantae; phylum Streptophyta; class Magnoliopsida; order Ericales; family Sapotaceae; genus Vitellaria; species Vitellaria paradoxa. Next base: position 35,941,776 of record CM034234.1, read on the forward strand.
CCTTAAATCTCGTGCCATCTAAATACTTTAAAACGCATACTTTAAAAAAACCTCGCATCCCATATTTTACAACTCCCAAGCATATCCTTAGAACTCATTTGTAACTATTGAGTTTTTTCAAAAAACTTCAAAAAAATTTTAAATATTCACAATTTTCTCTAATTAAATTATATTATATATCGTTTTTATACCAATTTTTAGTTTTTTATAATTTTTTTCAGAATTTCAAACCCCTCCTTAATTTTTTCTCTCACCTTAAAAACAAAAACAATCCCCCAAAAAAAAAAAAAATAAATAAATAAAATCAACTCTTCTTGCTCTCTTCCATCTCAAGCAAACAAATCCATCTCTACCCATCTGATCATCAAAATTCACAACACGTCACCTTCTTCATAAAGTACTGACTGCTTTGGGAATTATTTGAGTTGAGCTCGTGATGACCTGCTGGAAACCGCTGTACCTGTTTGATGACATCTAATGTTGTAGTGGAAAAAAAAAAAAAGAGTTCTTTGTGTAAAAAGTTTTTTGTGATCTGCAAATACGTACTTAATTTCCTCAGTAATTCATATATATATATATTGTTCGGCAGCAGAAATTACCGCCGAAACTGCTGACCACGCCAACCGGAAATGCAATCGCCGACCTGCCGAACAAAGACAGAAAGAAAGGTGACGGCCGGAGAGGAGGTCTCAGGCCGGAAAACCCTCCGATGATTAAATCAGCAAGTCGCTTAAAAAAGGAAGTTTTATGGAAATAAGGGAGTCAAAGCTTAAGTTGACAATAGTCAGCTTACCCTTGTGGTTCAGCAGAATATCCTATATATAGTGGTCTGAGTGATGATTAAAGCATACCTGCGACTTGACGTTACGACACTGCCGTGTCCCTCTTTTCTATCCTTGCTTTAAATACTCTTCCCCCTCATTTAATGCCTCAGACCCCTCATTAATACACCATGCCTTTCATTTAATGCTTCTGACGGTTTAACACGGCATTACAACCGGAATTTCAGGGTCAGACTGTCTTCCTGTCACATCAGCCACCAAATCGTGACGAGATAGACCGATTTAGTTACATCCCCAGAGACAAGTACCCAGTTCAATCTTAACTAAGGTGCATTTATGGTCACGAGCCTTCTTTAAAGGCTGTGGGTCCCAGGTTCGACATTTACTAGCCGTCAACAGATAGGCCGAGCAAACTAGCTTCCAAGATCCTCGGCTATAGCCGCGTGGCAATACACTGTTTATTGATGTCGAGGTTCAGGGTACTCTTTGGAACACTAACTCTGAATCGTGTGTTCACGTATAACACTCACGTGGAACTCTCGTGCCAATAGTCAGTTGTTCGGCGGGACGCCACGTGTCCCGACGGAACGTGCTCGGCAAATGACTACGTGGCTTATGTGAATATGCTCGGCACTGTGCCACGTGGCAACAGACTAAACTTGTTCGGCAAGAGTACAGCTTTAGTATTATTTTGCCCCCTACTCTGGTTGGAAAAAGATATTTTCCGAGCAGAGTAGCAGAGCAGAATAGCCTTACCTCACTGATCCTTCAATCCTCCTACACAGTTTGTCGTTTAGTATCTCTCTGACGCGCATCAAATCTGATTGGACTTTTCTCTCTCCTCGTGACGACACGCGTAGTGCCCTTTCAGCTTTTCATCTGCCGCGTCGCTTACGCGGTTTCCCAGATACGAGGTGTTAAAACGTGAATGGTCAGAAATTTGAAAATTGGGGCGGTAATAAATGCCATTTTTACCGCCCGTTGCCTTTTCATTGGAAACGCTTCGGTTACCCTCACAGATACATACACATATACATATATACCTGGTTCATCTTCTCTTACTTCCTTTCCGCGATTCGAGCCATCAGATTTCCCTTGCTTCTTTCCCTCTGAGTTTTCGTCTTCGCGAGCCTTCACCCTTCCCGTCGTTCTCCGTTCCCGGTGAGTTAATCCCCTTTTTACTTCAAATTTTCCGTTATGGGTAGACTCGCAAACGAGCTAAGTTCTGAGAAGAAAGTTAGGATTTTCAAGGAGAAATACCAGATTCCTCAGAACGTAGGTATTAGGCTCGCCGAACAAGGCGAGCGCGAAACAGGGGAATTCCCCATAGTGGCAATCACCGAAGGTGGCCTTAGGTTCCCCCTGCACCTCTTTCTTCGCTCTATGATGAGCATTCTAGACCTTGGCCCTAGGAACCTCACCCACAACTTTTATAGAATTGTTAATGGGGTAATAGAAATAAACAGGCGATACGGATTCCACATATCCGAGTGGGATCTTCTTTACTGTTACTCAATCCATAAGGTGAGGAAGGATGAGAACAGGTGGTACCTGAAATCCTGACCAGAAAAGGCCTTGGTCCACATGCTGCCTGATACGATTAAGTCGGAAAGTGACCTGTGCGTCGTCACAGGTCACTGGACACACGATCCAGACGAAGATCGTTTTCCAATCGTCCCTCGGGTTTCTTTGGGCCCAGGTTGGTTGATTTCAAATGCTACCAGTTCTTATTCTTCTTCGGCATTTTACCCTTACTTCTAAGCATGCTAATTGTTTGATTTAATACCTGTGCAGGTGTCCAGTTAAAGAAGTTCTGGGCTACTGGCGTTCGTGCTGACAAGGATCATTTGAAGGAGGTGTTCAAAATTCCTCGGGGGTCCAGATCTCTATCCCTTCGCCAGAGCGGTTCCAATTCTGTTCAACTTCATCCCCTCTCATCAGACGTTTATCACCCCCCCTCAAGGTTTCGCAACCTCGGAGGCTATCAGGCGTCTTCAGTGGTGGTTCCGGGCTTCTGCTGAAGAGAAAGAGAACTACTACGCCTTAAGGCATCCAGGGTGGACTCGCCCCCCTCCATTCGCTATTCCATTTATTGCCGAGCAAGTTCAAGCCCCTCAAGTAGCAGTTCCTGAGCCTTCCGAACAGCCGAGGAAGCGAGGATTTATTCTTTTGGACGAGGAGGAAGAGGAAGAAGAAGAAGAAGTAGAGATACCCCCTGCCTTTGACTACTTCTCAGATTTAGAAGGGGAAGAAGAAGAAGTCATGGCCCCGAAGATCGACTACAAGAAGCTCGCCATGGCAAAGGCAAAAGGACAAAGGGCCGGAGAGGCCCAGAAGAAGAAGGCCGACGAGCAAAAGGCCGGTGGGAAGAGGAAGATTGATGAGGGGAGAGCCCCTGCTCCTTCAACTGCCGAGCAAATAATGAAAGTTAAAATGGAGAAGGGGAAGGAGCAGGAGGCAGCTCAAAAGAAACCATCTGGTCCTCCCGAGCAGAAGAGGGCCAAGACACAATTGGCGGACATGGCTCCAGCGGCCGAGCAGTCGAAACTGCCGAAGGAGGACGCCGCGAGGGGGCCATCACCGTTCCAAGGTCGCGCCACCCACCAAAGACGCACCACCAAGAACCTCCGAGCCGTTACCTACTCAGCCAATTGGGCCCGTGCCTCTGGCCATCGAGTATCCGGCCAATCCGGTTCGAGACTCCCCTCCATTTATTCCAGAAATCCTTATTCCTAGCCTCGAGCACCCTCAAGGCCGTCCCTTCACTGTCCAAGATACAGCCTTCAACCATGCCGAGGAGTATCTCAAGGGTATCCTCCCTCCTCGGGATGTTCATAACACGAGGAAGAATAGGACGGAGGATATCCACAAGACTCTGATGAAGAACATCATCTCTGTAAGTACTATAATATTCCTTTATATGAATCCTTTCGTTATTATAATTTTTTCTAACTCTCTGTTCTTTCTGCAGACTTCTCTCCATACGATGGAGTTAATTGCTCGGAGCCGAGCATCCGAAGCCAGAGCCGAGCAGGATAGGACGGACATAAAGGAGTTGAAAGCGAGTGTGAGGATCCTTGGAGAAGGAGAACAAGAATCTGCAATCCAGCAATGACGCTCTGGCAAAAGAGAGAAGTCAGCTTCGAGATGAAAATAAGGAGATCGAGCATCAACTCAATACTGCCCTTGGCCAAGTTGCTGGAAGCATAGCTCGTGTGCAATCAATGGATAAAATCCTAACTCGTAAAGACGAGGAGCTATTAGAGGTCAAGGGCAAACTCTCCAGGGCCGAGATTGAGTTGTCCTCCACGAAGACTGGACAGGAATTACTCCTGAAGGAGTTGGAGGCTTCCAGGGCCGAGCAAGAGAAATCGAAGCAAGAGCTTGCCAACCTTCGGGCAGAGCTTGCGCTGAAGACTCGGGCCCTGGCAGAGAAAGAAGCTGCCCTCCGAGAAGCCGAGGAGAAGGCCAAAGCTGAAGTGGAAGCCCAAATCAATGACTGCGTGGATCAGATGAGGGACGCTCACAACGACTTCTTTCTTGAGGGTTGGGAGGCCGCAATGAAGAGGAACAACATTGATCACACCAACCCCATATACAAGGAGGTCCCTTATCCTGATCCAGAGCGCCCAATTCCTCAGTTCAGCTTTGAGCGTCCACCTCAAACTCCCTCAATTCATACTGCCGAAGAAACAATTGACGAGGGGGAGGTTGAGGTGGATAGTGCCCAGAAGGACACCTCCCAAGCGCTTGAACAAGTTGATTTAATAGTGGAGAGTGATCCTACTAAGGGAGGAGAGAAGTGAGCCTTCTTGTACATATGTATATATTTTTTTTTCTTTTATTCGGATGTAACAATATAGGACTTTTAATTCCAAGTGAATGAAAGTAGTTTGACTTTTCTCTAATCGTGTTTTACTTTTCTCTGTCTTTGTTTCTTTAGAACTGCCGATGGATTGATTGGGGAATGCCTTAACTGGCTAGCTGATGAAATTATAAGGAGTGCAGCCGAGGAATACCTTGACGTTTTTTCCCACGAAGTAGCTACAAACCCTTACAACAAATGTTAATGCCTCATCTTAGATTTAGGGTAGCTTCTTCGATTGATAGTTATGTAAAATGTATTGTAACCGTACTCTGAGGCATGTAATAAAAGCTTTTGAATTGTCCCCTATTGACAGTCTGTCTTTCTGTTTGCATATTTTGTGCTTTGTATTGAAGTATGTATGGTGTCTGGATTTGTACCACTTTGCCGAGCAACCACAACTTCTAACAGAAATACTTTAAACAGTAAACCCTTCAGAGGTAACAAGCTCATGTAGTAGTTTGCTTTTCATAAAATGACTTCAAGCTTTTGTTAAAGAGGCATAACTTTAATAAATCTCACATACCTCGATAAGTTCGGCTGTCCTCCTGCTTTCACATAATAACGGAGGTAACTACCTTCTGACAAATCTTCGCTTTTTAATCTCATGCCGAGCATCGGAAAAGTGTACCTTTATGATACTGGCGCTGAGCTCTTTAGAACATGCTTCTTTTGCTTCCAATTAACAAACCAAGGAATCGAATCTTGATTTAAAAAATCGTATCTAGTCGATGAATAAATCAGGATTGGGCCACCATCAGAAATGATGTGGATTCTTTCTGTACCAATGGTCGGCGAACCGAGCATGGATTTCTTTTGATAATTCTTTTCAGGAGACTGAGGAATTGAATCTCAGTCTAAAGAGCATTTCCTGGTTAGTAAATAAACCAAGAATGTGCCAACGCTGGCAAGCCGAGCGTGGCTTCTTTTGATAATTCTTTTCAGAAGACCGAGGAATTGAATCTCAGTCCAAAGAGCATTTCCTGGTCAGTAAATAAACCAGGATTGTACCAACGCTGGGCAAGCCGAGCGTGGTTTCTTTTGATAATTCTTTTCAGAAGACTGAGGAATTGAATCTCAGTCTAAAGAGCATTTCCTGGTCAGTAAATAAACCAGGATTGTACCAACGCTGGGCAAGCCGAGCGTGGTTTCTTTTGATAATTCTTTTCAGAAGACTGAGGAATTGAATCTCAGTCTAAAGAGCATTTCCTGGTCAGTAAATAAACCAGGATTGTGCCAACATCGACGGAGATGGGGCATTCTTTTCGTACCAATGCTCGGGAAGCCGAGCATGGCTCTTTTCCATGCCACCACCCAAAGAGACGTGGCGTCTTTTTGTTAAACAGGGAGTGATCTCAAGCTTTTGAAATCGCTTTTGCTTTGTAAAAAGGATTACTTTTCAATAAACGTACAAAATCTTTAATCAACAAATGTGAAGAAAAAATTAATGATAGTACAACTTTAGATGGGCTATATTCCACGGTCTTTTGATTGGCTTTCCCTCCATGTCAATTAACTTGTAGGCTGCCATTGCCGAGCACCTCAGAGACGGTGAATGGTCCCTCCCAATTAGCTCCAAGCTTTCCTTCAGTTTGATCTTTCCTGCTTCCCATCAATTTTCTCAGCACCCAATCGCCAGTACGGAATTCTCTACGTCTGACCCCTTTATTAAATTTCTTCCTTGTCTCTTGCTGGTAGTTGGCTAACCTTAGTGCCGCCAGTTCCCTTCTTTCATCGATTAGATCCAGGCTTATTCCCATAGCTTGATCATTCTCCCCTCTGTCAAATGATAGAGTTCTGATGCTCGGGAGGCCAACTTCTAAGGGTATGACGGCTTCAACACCGTAAGCCAGAGAGAAGGGAGATTCTCCGGTTGATCTTCTAGGGGTTGTTCGGTAGGTCCACAGTACTGATGGCAATTCATCCACCCATCTCCCTTTTGCCGCTTCCAGTCTTTTCTTAATCCCATTGAGAATGACTTTGTTCGTAGCTTCGGCTTGACCATTGCTTTGGGGGTAAGCTGGTGTAGAGTAAATATTCTTGATTCCATATCTAGAACAATATTCCCTAAATGGGGCACTGTCAAATTGCGTCCCATTGTCGGAAATAAGTGTCCTAGGGATGCCATACCTGGTAATGATGTTCTTCCAAATAAATCGAATGGTATCAGCATCTCTGATGTGAGCTAGGGGTTCTGCTTCCACCCACTTAGTAAAGTAGTCGGTGCCGACCACTAAGAACTTTCTATTTCCCGAAGCAGGAGGCAGAGGTCCCACAATATCAAGTCCCCATTGAGCGAACGGCCAAGGGCTGGTAAGCGGGCTGAGTTCCTGGGCTGGCTGGTGAGGAATGGGAGCGAACTTCTGACATTTCTTGCATCTCCGAACATAGGCCTGAGCGTCATATCCCATCTTCGGCCACCAATACCCTTGAGTAATTGCTCGGTGCGCCAGTGATCTGCCCCCAGTATGTGCTCCACAGACACCTTCATGAAGCTCGTAAAGAAAGTCTTGCACTTTATCGGGATGAACACAAAGAAGATAGGGGCCTGTGAATGACTTTTTGTATAACTTCTGGTCAGGAGAGAGCCAAAACCTGGCGGCTTTTATTCTTAGCTTCTTTGCTTCTGTCTTGTCTTCGGGAAGTGTTCCGTCCTTCAAGTAAGTGATGATTGGATCCATCCAAGATGGGGCTAGGTCAGCACACATTACCTCTACGTCTTTCGTTATGCTCGGCCTCTTTATGACTTCCATAAAGACCTGGTCAGTTAGCCTTATTCGAGAAGAGGCGGCTAGCGTTGCAAGTGCATCAGCATGAGCGTTATGATCCCTGCCAATGAGCTCCACGCTAGCTTTATTAAAGCCTTCAATTCTCTTCTTTGCGACTTCTAAATACTCTGCCATCTTTTCACTTCTGGCCAAATACTCACCCTTCAGCTGGTTAGCAACCAACTGAGAGTCAGTCCTTATTACAATATCATCCGCCATCAACCGCCGAGCGATGTCGAGTCCAGCCAGGAGGGCTTCATACTCCGCCTCATTATTAGTAACCTCGAACTCGAGTTTTATTGCATATTCTATTGAGACCCCTTCTGGTGTAGTCAGAACTATGCCAACGCCGCCTCTTTTTCTAGTGGAAGATCCGTCAACCTCGATTTGCCAAGGTTGTTCGGCCTCATTATGTTCGGCCGGGGCAGACCTTATTTCAACATGCCATACTTCTTTTGTTTGACCACAGGCTGGTATGGAAAATTCCGCTACAAAATCGGCCAGGACTTGAGCCTTTATCGCGGTTCTTGGGATGAATTTTATGTCGAATGCGCCAAGGGAAACTGCCCACTTTGCTAGCCGGCCCGATACATCAGCCCTCTTTAAAACATGGCCAATTGGCTGATCGGTGACAACTTGAATGGTGTGTGCATGGAAATAATGGGCTAGCTTCCTGGATGCCATTATTAATGCCAAGGTCAACTTCTCTAGGGGAAGATATCTGGTCTCTGCTCCTTGCATTGTTTTGCTCACATAGTAAATAGGATGCTGCTTCCCTTGTTCCTCTCTCAGCAAGACGGCACTGACTGCATGCTCTGAGACTGCCAGATATAGCTGCAAAATATCTCCCGGCTGCGGTGTTGACAATATCGGGACGGTTGTCAGGTATTCTTTAAGCTTTTCCAGTGCCGCATCCGCCTCAGCATCCCATTGCATCTTATTGACCCCTTTGAGCAGTCTAAAGAATGGTCGGCACTTGTCGGATGATCTGCTAATAAACCGGTTGAGTGCCGCCACCATCCCTGTGAGCTTCTGGACCTCTTTTTTAGTGCGTGGAGGAGAAACAGATTGAATGGCACGTATTTGCTCGGGATCAGCCTCAATTCCCCTTCTGCTTACCAAGTGGCCCAGAAATTTACCTGAGCCAACTCCGAAGGCACACTTGGCAGCATTTAATTTTAACCCATACCGGTCAAGGGTAGAGAAAACATGCTGGAGATGTTGGAGATGGGTGTTCGGCTCCTTGCTTTTCACCACCATATCGTCAATGTAGACCTCCATCGTCTGTCCGAGGTCTTCTTTGAATATTTTCGTAACCAGCCGTTGATAGGTGGCTCCAGCGTTCTTCAGCCCGAATGGCATAACTCTGTAACAGTATATGCCTCGGGGGGTTATGAAAGAAGTTTTCTCCTCATCAGGGCCGAACATAGGGATCTGGTGATATCCCCTATAAGCGTCCAGGAACGACATCCTGGAACATCCAGCAGTTGAGTCAACGAGTTGGTCGATCTTTGGCAGGGGGAATGGATCCTTAGGGCAGGCCTTGTTCAGGTCTGTGTAGTCTACGCAGACTCTCCACTTCCCATTCTTCTTCTTGACCACGACCGTATTAGCCAACCACTCCGGGTATGAAACTTCCCGAATGGCCTCCGCCTCTAACAGTCGGCCGACCTCCTCAATGACAGCCTCTGCGTGTTGGAGAGCTGATCGCCTTGCTTTTTGTACCACAGGCTTTACCTCCGGATTCACATTCAACTTATGAGTCATGACTTCGGGGGAAATGCCTAGCATTTCGTGTGGAGTCCAGGCGAACGTTCCAATATTCTTTAAGAGCATCTCTGTAAGCTCTAGTTTCTCCTCGGCGCTCAGGTTAGCGCCGATCAGGAAGAATCTATCATCCTCAACCGGGCCAATTTGATATTTCTCCAAACCCTCTGTGGCTTTCATCTGCGGATCACCACCGACATCATCGATCTTTGGCGTGTCCTCGGGTAGTTCCGCCAGTTGGACTTGTTCCGGGATCGTTTTGGATTTTAGGGCTGCAAAGAAGCACTTTTGGGAGGTATTTTGATCCCCCAAAATAGAAATCACTTCCCCGCAATAGGGGAACTTCAGCACCTGGTGGTAGGTTGAGGGAACCGCCTTCAAAGCATGAATCCACGACCTTCCTACTATAGCGTTGTAGGAAGAGGGGGAATCCACAACAGTGAACTCAACCTCTTGCTCCACCGGACCCACGCGGACAGGAATGATAACTCTGCCCAGAGGCCAGACAGGAGCAGAATTGAATCCTATGAGCGGGCATTCTGCCGGTTCCAGATCTTCTTCAGTTAATCCGAGCTTCTTAAATAAGCTCAGGAACATGACTTCTGTTGAGCTTCCTGCATCTACCAGGATTCTTCTTACTTCTGAATCAAACATGCCCAGAGTGACCACCAGGGCATCATTGTGCGGCAGCTGAACACCAGGATGCTCGTCTTCATGAAAAGTGATTTCCTCCATGGCGGCTGTCCTTGGGCGCTTGTTCGGCTGACCCGCGACGCCCAAGATTTCTTTACTTGGTGGATTAGGGGCATGATTGATGACACTCTGGGGTCGCCGTTCCATATGAATCACGTGGATGACTGCAGGTCTCGGGACATCTCTGCGCGCCCTGGCCCTTGGTGGGGGTTGAACCTCTTCGGCTGCCTCCTCCTCGGCAGTCTCTTCTCGTTGCCTCCTTGGCTCTCTATCCTGTGGGGCTGCTTCTCTAGTTCTGCCCTCGTCTACGAACTCTTTAAGGTGGCCTCTGCGCACCAATTCTTCCAGATGATGTCGCAACGACCGGCAGGCTCCGGTGCGATGTCCTTTGTCTTGATGGTACGCACAGTAGTTTTTGGAATTCTCCTTTCCAGGGAAATCCGGCAGCTTTCCGGGCCATCTGAAATATGGCCTATTTTTTATTTGGGGGAGGATCTTGAAGATTGGCTCCTTGAACACCGTATTGACCGCTTCAAAGACGGACTTCCCCTCGTCAATGAATCGGCTGGCCATCTCCCCGTCTTTTCTCTCTTGTCTGGCCCTGGGATCTCCTTTCTTTCTGCTCGGCCGGCTGTGTCTCGTCCTCCACCTTGGCGTACTTCTCGATTCGGCACATAAGATCTGACATGTTGGCGGCTGGCTTTTTGGTCAAGGAGAGCCACAGCCTATCCTCCTTCCGCAACCCCAGTTTAAACGAGGTGACCGCCAATTGCTCCGAGCATTCTCCCACCTCATTGTAGAGCTCCAGGTAGCGGCGGGAATAATCTCTCAATGATTCCCCGGACTTTCTTTTCATTGTGAGGAGAACGTCAGCGGTTTTGGGCTGTTTCGTGTTAGCCAAAAACCGGGTGACGAACTCCTCTGCCAGTTGCTGCCAACACCGAATACTGCCAGGGGGCAGTTTATGGAACCACTGAAGCGCTGTATCTCCCAAACTGGAAGGGAATACTTTGCACATAAGGTGGTCGTTGCTGTTCCATAATGTCATGGCCTGCATGTAATGACGATAGTGGGCCAGGGGGTCAGTTCTCCCATCATAGAGATTAAGCCTCGGAGTTTGGAATTTCTCCGGAGGCTCCGCATCGATTATTTCATCGACGAATGGGGAGGCAGAGATTCGCCCCAAGGCTTTCCTTGCCATCATTCGTGTGCTCTGGCCCTGAGCACCCCATTCCTCTGCTTGCCCCCAGTCTTCCATCTTTGCCTTCCCCGCTTTCTTACGCTTCAAAGTTAGCTCTTCTTGGTCCGAGCTATCCGCCTCCTCTGAGTGCGCCTCCAGCACCTTTTTTGAGGAACTCCTTTGGTGATGCGCTTTGATGGGCGCGTCAACATCAGATCTCACGTCACGTTTTGCGACGGGTTTAGCGCGGCGCGAGTCCTTCCTGGAAGGAGAGACATCACGTCGCGAGCGAGAGCGCACCTCCTTCTGTTCATGGGTGTCCCCGTCATCCTCATCAGTGGGGTCCTCGTAAAGAGCATCGTAACCTTCATCAGATTCCGAGTCGGATTGACCAGAATCAGCTGTATGGCTAGCAGGGGACTTTCCCTTTTCCTTACTCAATTCCAGCAGAATCTCCTCCAGTTCTGCCTGCTTTTCACTGGCCTTAGCCATCAGCTCCTCTCTCCGTTTCAGTACCTCAGGATCCTCCATTTTTCTTCTCCGGGCATGCTCCAGACCTGGAGTCCGGATAACCAACGCACTCCCTTTAGTTTTGGCAGGAGTGGAACCGTCTCCTGCCCGTGGAGATGGTGGGGGGTAGTGTTTCCTCCCGAAGTCATTATGTGGACAAGTACTGGAGACTTGACAAAGAAACGAGAAAAAAGCTAGTGAACAACAATGCTGGGCTAGACAACGAGCCCCACGGTGGGCGCCAAATGTTCGGCAGCAGAAATTACCGCCGGAACTGCTGACCACGCCAACCGGAAATACAATCGCCGACCTGCCGAACAAAGACAGAAAGAAAGGTGACGGCCGGAGAGGAGGTCTCAGGCCGGAAAACCCTCCGATGATTAAATCAGCAAGTCGCTTAAAAAAGGAAGTTTTATGGAAATAAGGGAGTCAAAGCTTAAGTTGGCAATAGTCAGCTTACCCTTGTGGTTCAGCAGAATATCCTATATATAGTGGTCTGAGTGATGATTAAAGCATACCTGCGACTTGACGTTACGACACTGCCGTGTCCCTCTTTTCTATCCTTGCTTTAAATACTCTTCCCCTTCATTTAATGCCTCAGACCCCTCATTAATACACCATGCCTTTCATTTAATGCTTCTGGCGGTTTAACACAGCATTACAACCGGAATTTCAGGGTCAGACTGTCTTCCTGTCACATCAGCCACCAAATCGTGACGAGATAGACCGATTTAGTTACATCCCCAGAGACAAGTACCCAGTTCAATCTTAACTAAGGTGCATTTATGGTCACGAGCCTTCTTTAAAGGCTGTGGGTCCCAGGTTCGACATTTACTAGCCGTCAACAGATAGGCCGAGCAAACTAGCTTCCAAGATCCTCGGCTATAGCCACGTGGCAATACACTGTTTATTGATGTCGAGGTTCAGGGTACTCTTTGGAACACTAACTCTGAATCGTGTGTTCACGTATAACACTCACGTGGAACTCTCGTGCCAATAGTCAGTTGTTCGGCGGGACGCCACGTGTCCCGACAGAACGTGCTCGGCAAATGACTACGTGGCTTATGTGAATATGCTCGGCACTGTGCCACGTGGCAACAGACTAAACTTGTTCGGCAAGAGTACAGCTTTAGTATTATTTTGCCCAACATATATATATATATATATATTGTGCTCTGGAAAGAGGGAGAATATACAACCCAATGGGGTGACCTACAATGGGGACCAAGGGCTCCCAAATTTTCAAAATCACTTCAATTCAGTCTTTAGATTATTCATGTGTTTCCACAATACCAAGAGTGGCTCCTTAAATCTTTATCATTATATTAAATTCCCTATATCTCAATATATATACATCCCTCTAATGAAGTATGGTGTGTCCACCACTGGCGCCAGACATAGGGGGCTTTCACAACTAAGATCTCCTAAACTTTAAAATCCTCTTGTGCCCCTTCAAGTTTTTTAACTATTTATAATTGATAATTACTAACGTTAGCAGGTAAAAATTTCACATTAGTCCTTTCAAAATATAAAAGTTTTTATCTTTACCCACCCACCCAAATTCTTAATTAAGGGTCGATTTGGCAAACCAATTTTAATTAATTTTATACAAAAAAGTTACAAAATATAAGGTGGCCTTTGGTTTACTTCTTTATTTTTTATTTTCTGTATTTTATGTTTTAAAATTTTCAAAATAAAAAAACAGAAAATAATCTTTTTTTTTGTTTTGAGATTTTACGTATTTTGGGTTAAAAGGTTTAAAATGACTTTTTACTACTTTTCATTTCATATGTAAACTTATTTCTATTTTCTAAAATAAATTTTGAAAACACAAGTGATCACATGCATTTTGAACTATTTTCTTTATTTTTAAAAGCACAAAATAAAAAATGAGTTCAAAACAGAAAACAGAAGACAAAAACAGAAAATGAAAAATAGAAAAATAAACTAAATGCCACCTAAATTTTTACACTTTTTATAAAAATTTATAAATTTTTGTTAAATTTTGAAAAAAACTCTAATTTTTATAATTTTTGTATCTTTTGTAATTTTTTATACGTTAAATAAAATATTAACTTTTAAAGAAAAAATTAATCATTACCAACTACAATAAAAAAAATTTACAAAACTCAAATATTACTTAAAAATTGAGGTACAAAATGGGCCCTACATCCAACTTTTGTAGCACATTGTAAGTGTTTGGGCTGATATGGTGGTCATGTACTTTTTACAGAAAATTGCATTTAAGTCATATTTTGTAATCTTTTAAGACTATTAGTCACACCAAAAAAATAGTATTGCTTTTAATTCACATTAATATAGAAAGTTTGTGTTTAAGTCACACTTTTTAGTAGGTCCCACGACTTGGTTTTAAATATAATTTTTAATATGACTCAAATGCCCTTTGTTTATACAATTAACTTAGACGAAAGTTGCCGGAGATTGTGGTAACCGCGAATCACATTTTTTTGTTTTTGTTTCATTCCTTAGAAATCGCGTGAAGGCATATGGTATATTTTTTATTTGAACAAGCATGTAGTGAGATAAAAGTCGGTTAAAGGAGTATATACGAATTTGGATTACGCTTTACGCGAGTTTGTGCTGTGAGATTAACGTCGATCAGTCGAAGGAATATATACGGATCTGGATTACGCATTTACGTGAGTTTGTGCTATCAATGATTCCGGTCAGTCATGTCTTCGAATTTGATGTTGCTATGTAAGTTTGGTATGGAGACATTTGTAGTCAATTTGAATTGTGAAATGTCATTTTCAGATTTTGCGTTGAAGGTGTG
>CM034234.1:35956234-36006077 GCA_019916065.1 Vitellaria paradoxa
GAGGGTTGACCATCTTATCTTTTGAAAGTTCTGGACTCGGATCTTATCGACCTCTTGGTTGAGCCTTTACATTTCTCCTTATTAAACTTCATCTGCTCAGAGGGTTGGGATAAGTTAGCAAGAGCAACGTCTGAATCTGCAACCGTGAAAAGAAAAAATTAGTGATACAGGAAAAAAAGAAAAAAAAAAAAACATAGTGAAAAACTCACTCCTCTTACGTTCAAGTTTCAGAGCTTCTAAGCTTGGCCAAATTTTCACGTAATTAGAATGCTAAAGTGGTGGTCAGAATGGGTTTGAGTGAGCAAGATTCTCTCCAGCTGGGTGTCAAACCTTTGGGCTGCTTTGGTTTGAACAGGATAATGATGTAAGGTAATATGACGAAAAGCTAAAGGAAATGATATATTAGTTGAATTTCGGCTCAAGAGATCGGCATACCCTTTTCACTTGGCCAACCCTAGGCCAAGGGTTATCGAAATGACTTATCCTCCTTAATCGGAGCAAATTCCAACTGTTCCATACATAAAGAAAAAATTTTCTTTCCAATGCTTGACCGAGGAGGGGTAACCTTCGACCAAATTGAACTCCTTCGCCTAGGCTGTAAAGTAGTACTAGTCTCGTCCGGTTTCGACCATTTGGTAGCAGTGAAGGAACTCTTTGGTGGCGGCTTTCCAAATGACAGCACAGCTAACCAGTATCTTCCAACTGTTTAGCATGAGCTGGGTTGGATTCAAGCTTAGCTAGGCTAGTACCTTTCGGATTGGACGAGCTAAGGGGAAACAAAGCCCACTTGAAAAGGCGGCCTTGTAGACAGTGACAACCTTGGGCATCAGAGAAGAATAGGCATCATCCTCAGGGCCTGGCCGTTGATAAGACAAATTTTGGGGGTGAAAGGCTTTGAGAAGTTTTTTAAGATTTGATTTATTGATCATGGAATGAATCCCTATGCAGTCAAGATCGAGGGTTCTCCTTCTAGAGGTGGAGGTTTCCTCGTGTTAGAAGTCAAGGTCACCAGCAGATGATTCAAAGCATCGAGCAGGAGAGGACTAGGGCATCTGATGCCATCACAGGGGGGCTAGAAGGGGATTCTTCATTGGACTCAACTAGGACTAACCTTCTATGGGTGGCCATATTTTCAAAACTAGCTAAATCGTAAAGCTTATCACAGTAGTACTCGAAAATCAGAAGGGTGGAAATAGACTTGAGAAGGATAAGATCTTTTGTAAAACCTATGGGATTGGGGAGTTTCTCTCTCTCTGATAAAACCAAAGACTATGAGCAAAAAATCAAAGCATAAAAAGAAGATAAAGTAGAGCAGAATGAGGAAAAGCATACTAAGGAACAGAGACAAGAACTCTGGAGGTTGAAGCTTGAAAAATGGCAGAAATGGCAAATAAGGCCTAGATATGGCCATGTGGCAGGCATCAATGAAGTTGGTTGTCAGATGTGTGAGTATTAAATGAATAGTGAGCACGTGGCGGTGAGGTGAAAAGACATAGCAGCACTGCGTGTGGAGAAATTATTGCAACTGATGCGCATTTAATGCGTATGTGGCTCGAAGGATATAAAACTGTTAGATTCTCTCAGGTTTGCCGAGCAACCTGGGACCTAGGGAATCGGGGGCAAACTATTGGATGAGATTTCCGATTTCAGCTGAAATGACATAAATATCCCCCAGGCATTGATGGAAATCCCAAATAGGCTGAGCCAACCTCTTAAGCTAATCGATCGAAGGGTCGAGGTTGGATTGTTTGAGGTCGAGCTCTATAGTC
Source organism: Vitellaria paradoxa (assembly GCA_019916065.1). Classification (NCBI taxonomy): domain Eukaryota; kingdom Viridiplantae; phylum Streptophyta; class Magnoliopsida; order Ericales; family Sapotaceae; genus Vitellaria; species Vitellaria paradoxa. The sequence continues at coordinate 35,958,004 of CM034234.1, forward strand.
CAGGTTGATTGAAACTGAGCTGAGCATAAGCGGTACACAAGGTCTAAATGATTACAATCCTGAGATTTGCACTGTGGTTATTGATTTGGAATCATCAACTTTAGTAGAAAATTCCAAGATGATTCAAATCTTACATTTTCCTTATCCAAATAAGGAAGCTGCGGTAAGTCAACGTAGATTTCTGATTTGTTTCTATCTTTGAATTAGCAGGTCATGCTATAAATGGGAAAAGAAGTCACTATAACATATATATGCTACTTAGACCCTGCCGTACTCTAATGAAATTTACTTGGACATTCTCTAACTTGATCATTGAAGAATCTTTGGCAGGCATCACGCCGTGTGTCTCAAGCAATCAGGTTTCTTTATTTCGGTCGGATTATCCATCAAGAAATCTAGATCAAGGGCCCCAAAAAATCACCATTATCAGTTGATATCCCTTCTATTGCTTCATTTCGAGCTCATGATGTCATCTGATACCAACTAATTGATCTGCAAGATACTGCTCTAGAATTCGTACTGTTAAAATTGCCCAATCCATTTCTCGTTCGCACGTTTTTACTGTCCAATTTCCTCCTTTTCCTCTCCAGGTTTGACAACCTCCATAGTCCAATGGATAGCTTGATTCTTCTACAGAACAATGTGCTTTCAATTTGATAACCCCAAACCATATTTGTGGTTTTTAAAAAGTCCTCACAAACCATATTTGTGGTTTTTAAAAAGTCCTTATTTCATTTGTTGCGTAATTATTCGTCTTTGCTTCACTCAATTAAAAGCGGAATCTCACATTTTGGCCTAGCGGATGGATTAGAATATTAAAAAATATTGGAAATGGCTCAATTGAAAAAAATCAAAATTCTAAGGCTAAATTGTAATTAACCAAAAGTTTGGAGGTATTTGAAATTTCAAATTTTTTTTTAGACTAAAATGTAATTTTTAAAATTTTTAGGGACAAAATTAATTTCATCAAGTAAACAAGCGCATTAACTAAGTTTGAAAAGCATGGCAACGGTAGAGCACTTTTTCCAGACAAACAGTTGGCCTTCCTGAATATATGGAGGGCATCTATATGTTGAGTGTTTTTAGTCGTGCAATTCGTTGACTTATGTGCGACTTGTGACCCAACACCCCTTATTTGTTTAGTGTAGGCAATGTGAACTTTAATTCAATTCGAGTTTTAAAACTATTCTTATTACTTTCATTTGTTGTGCAATCCTTTTGACAGTGGATGGATGTTAATGTTATAAAGTAAAAAAAAAAGGGGCTCAATTGAGAAAATTAGAATTCTTAGGATCAAATTGTAATTTTTCATAACTCTAGGATAAATTGTAAATTCTCAAAATTCTGAGCAAATTCTAATTAACTAAAATTTTGGAGGCAATCTAAAATTTTAGAAAAATTTGAGACTAAACTATAATTTTTGAGAATTTTTAGAGGCAAAATATAATTTTCATAAACTTGGGACTGAATTATAATTTTTGAAACCTTTCAAATTGTATCCCCAAGGAACTTTTTCGTACGTGTGTATATATACAAAATTCTACAATCTTTTATAAAATTCAAATCGTATAATCAATGAATTACAAAATTATAATTTTTTCAAATTTATACACGCTTTCAGAACTCCAAACACAGTAACACTCCGTAATTATTTCAAGGGGCAGCTGACAGAAAGTCTTGGTCTTCTTCATCAATGAGCTGGATCTGCGGGGTATTCACGTGACATTCCGCGATGAACTTCCGCTAAGGCGTACGGGCGTGTTTAGCCTCTGTTTTTAACGCAGTTTGAACTGCTATGCTCGTATCAGCATCCTCTATCCTTTGGTAAGCTCAATCTCTATTTTGAATAGCTCTGTTTCTGGACAGCGAGCAAAACCTTCCTTCCTACCCGAGCTCCCCGGAGCTCAGGCTCTCTTTTACATTTTGCCCTCACAATGTCCACACTGCTCAACTTACACCCTTCCCACTTAAAACACGAACCAAGGGAGAAAGCAATAAATGCTAAGCACACCTATCTCGCGGCCAATGCGTCATGTCCGCGGCGGCTTCTTTCGGTTGATGAGCAAGTCCAACGTGGGTGGACCTCCAGCTCCACAGAAATCACACGCAAACGTACCCCCGGGGGGGGGGGGGGGCGGGGGTTTAGAGGGGCATTGCATTTGGCACTTGAACCGTGTCTCAGTCATTGAACTGTTAAATATCAACCATGAGATTTCTTCAAATAATTCGACGGTCTTAAGTTGAGTTTGAAAATAGTTGGCTAACTAAAAAGTTAACTCTTTCCCCCTTTTTTTTAAATATAAAAAAGTTAACTTTTAACATTTTATTAATTTGACATTTTTTTCTTAAAGATTTAAAAATAATTTAAAATATAAGAGAGTAAATTTGATTATTTTAAAAAAATAAAAAAATTAATAACTTTTTGTTTCCAAATGGAACCTTAATTAATTTGATTAAAAATTAGAACATTATCCTTCTTATTTTTTAGTTTTGCTAAACTAAGTTTAATTAAAAAATTAATTTTAATCAAGTAATTAGGGCTACTGGATCATTTAGAAAAAATTTCAACATTGATACTTGACACTTCACTCATTAAAGTGCCAAGCATACTGCAGCCCTCTCTAATCCCCCTTAAAAAAAAAAAAAAAACCTCTATTAACGTATTAAGCAAATCATAATTATATATATAGGTAAGATGCGCCAAATCATAATTGATGTAATTAACTAGAATCTTCTCCTCTTATTATTAACGTATTAAACATGTTAAAAAAATCTAAATAATTTAAATTTAAAATGTAATATTTGGTTTTATATTTTTTATTTGAAAATTGGAAAATAAACCCTTGGAAGGGTTCATAAAATTAAATCAATCCATTATCAATAAAATTTCTTTGTCTTCTTCTCTTTATTTATTTTTATTTTTTATTTTATAATTATAAGGTAAGTTTGGTACTTTAAAATTCTCTAAAAATTTTTAAAAATTTTAAAAATTATTTACTTTTTATCTTATTACATGAATTACGAACTCATAATTTATCTTAAATTATTTCACTTATCTTATTTTTTGTTACTCTAAATTATTGAAGTGATTGGTCTATTTATTCTCTCCATAAGTTGTGGTCTCAACGGGCAGCCCACTTGGCTAATTGTTACATTTTTAATTTAAGAAGCACGGATACTGGCCGATGATAAACGACACAACATAATTTAAACAAATAATAAGTAAAAATTTAAAAATTTAAGTTACAACATGCCAAAAAAAATTGATATAAAAATATTTTATTCGAAATTAATAAAAAATCAATGAAATAGTAATTAAAATTAAAAAATAAAGTCATGTCCTCTACGTCTCAATTATCGTAATATGCTCCACATAATTACTTTTTATTAAAATAAAAAAATAAATCAGCACATCGTTTAAAAAATATAATTATATGGTAAAATAAATCATGACTTGAAATGGGGTGATCCATTCGTGATAAACTCTTCGATGATGCTTAAGGAAAATTAAGAACAATTTACAATAAACATTAGGATGAGCCTATTTTGCCTTCCACAAATAGTTTTTTTACTCTATTTTACTTTTTCATTAACTAAAATTACACAATTGCTCATATTCATAAAAATCGTTACACAACAATTCAATCTAATACATAATTATAATGTCATAAATAAACTATTTTATAATAGAAATTATTATTTTTTAAATGTATACAAAAATGTAACATACTAAATTTTTTTAGATATTTTGATAAATAGACAGGCAATTACAATCTAAATTCCCCCCCAAAACAAAATTCACTTATGTACGTGAAGTACTTACTATAATAAAAATTTCTAATTCTGGATTTTTTTTTCAAATATTTGTTATTATAAAAAATTTAAATTAATTTTTAAAGAAAGATATTTAATAAATTTGTCTGCATACTTAAAAGTTAATTTTTTTCAGTTCATTAATTTCTCTGGTTAGAAAATTTTTTGGTAGTTTTTTTTTCCTCTACGTGAATGGTGATAGGAAAAAAAAATCGGAGATTCTATTTAAATTTAAGATTGGCAAGAAAAATTAATAGAGATAAAAGATAATTAAAAATTTAAATTTATACGTGATCTTATTTTCATGCTTGTACATTTTACGTAAGAAAAAAATGTTTTGAAAGAATAAAAAATTTTTTTTTTCATTTATATTTATATTTATAGCAATAGCAATCACATGACAATATATTTTAATCTATTTTATAATTTAATCAAGTAAGAAAATAATTTATTTCATTTCAATTTATAAAATTTTGTCATTTTATTTATGATCTTGATATTATTTATTTATTTTACAAATATTTCATAAATTATTATTTTATCATTTAGCACACTTGCGTTTTATTTCATTACATACATTATTTTAAAATATATTATTAGATTATCAAAATTAAAATTATCATATAAAACCCTATTAAATGCCTCGAGCACGACGACAAGAGTTAAAATAATAAAATTTTGCAAACCAAAGAAATGAAAGAAATTAATTTTTTATTTGATTAAATTATAAAATGAAATAAAATCACTTTATAATCATATGATTGTTAAAAATATAAGTGTAAATAAAAATTATTTTAGTCTTTAAAAATATTTTTTTTATTCTCTTGTACGCTTAAGGGTGTTTCTTTCAACTTTGTAAATGTTTTCAAGATAAAAATAAATTAGTCAAAAAAATAATAATTTTATAATTTTATTTAATGAAAAAAAGTAAGACAAAGTAAAAGAAACTATTTGTTGAGTACAAATAAGTTCACTGAAAAAATTTTATGCTATCATCGAAAGGTGTTAAAGGCAAATTAAGGAACAAAAAATTGACCGAGTGTGCTTAACATTCTATAGTGTTCGAAGCCAAAAATAAAGACATGCTTAATCGCGTGCCTAAGACATATCAACTGCGTGTTAGTCGGCTGTTCATAGCTGGAGTATCTAGCAACGATAAGCTAGCTTCTGAAGTCTCTTCGTGCTTTCTGACTCTTACTCGAGCTTTTTGCCAATGCCTAGGCTTAAATAATAATATAATTTGTTGTGTACAATTGTGTAATTAATGAATTATGACAACTTCAATTTGCTGGTAGCGTGTACTAGTAGAAGCAATTAAGATCTTGAAAGACACTAATTGTGAAGCAGACACATCATGTTTTTAGCTTTTAAACTCTCTCTTTTCAAAAAACTTTCTATTCATCTTCACATGGAAAAAAATCCTACTCAAGCATTTCGTTTGGCTACAGAAAAATCTCTCTCAAAAATTGTGATTTTTTTTGCTTTGGATTTTTCATATTAAATCTTTGTATTCATTTATTTTTCCACACTTACTTGTTTGGTTAATTATTTGATACTAACGTTTCTTGTATTTTTTTAGCAATTAAGACATTAATAGGTGGAGACAAACATATATATATACCCCTTAATGATTGAAATTTTGCTCGTTGCTAGTTATGGAATATAAATTAAACAATAACTAATCTCACAATGCCGTAAATCACATTGTAAAAAAAAATAGAGATATTGAACCCAAAATTTAATTATGAGGAAGACTCTTCAAGAATAAGGGTAGAAAAATCTGGAGTAATGATGATAAAAAATCTCCATTATACGCAAATGGTTACAAGAATGATTATGATAGCATACATAGTATACATTTCTTATCCTTACTACATTAATCACACTGAACACCTATATGAAGAAAATCTTCACTTGTACTTGATGAAAACTACGATTGTGTTTTCAAACTCTCTCGAATAACTCACGCACAAAAATTTGAAAGATAAAACCTTTCATGGTTATGTTGATAGAAATTTCTTGAAACACAATAATATGATATTCTTCTCTCTAATTAATTGATTACTCCAGACCTTAGGAATAGGTCTTTTGTATAAATCACAATAATATTTTAAAATGGATTTAGAGTAAGACATTAGTTTCCATCTTCCATGTAAATTTGAAAATCTTCCCATTGGTGAATTAAACATCCTTGAATAATAAGAAATCTTTCTATTGCTGTTTTCAACCTCCTTTTTGGTAAATCTTTTTTATAGGTGTCTTTATTTGTATGGAACTCAAAATCCGGTTTTAAAAATTACAAACCCACGGGTCGCTCAAGCGAACTTCAAGTGGGTTTCCACGCTATTGCCGTGCTCTTCTCGCAAATTTCCAATGACATCTATTTTTTTTTTTTTTTGCTAAGTTAGCTCTTTGTATCTTCTTGGAGATTAAGAGCCGACTCCTTCTGATGTACTTAGAGATAGAAATAAATCGAGTTATTTAAGAATTATTCGAGTTCGATTTGTCTTAGTTTTTTGACTAAAATGAGCTCAAATCAAATTTGATTTATGATTCATTTAAGTTCAAGTTAGAGCACGAGCCTGAACCTAGAAAACTTGGCTTGAAAACTCGCGAGTCGGCTCGATAAAATAATTTATATTTTTAATAGTATATTTATTATATTTTAGATAAAAACAATATCGTTTTAATTTCGTTGAGTTATTAGTAAATTTCGAGGTTAAATTATTCTTTATTAAGGCGAGCTCGAGCTTATATAAAAATTTGAAGCAAGTTGAGCTCACGAATAACTCGACCCGAGTTCAAATAAGTTAAAATTCGACTCAATTCGACTCATTTTTATCACTAGACATACCTTGAAAAATTAATTCTAAACTTTAAAATACTCTGGCAAATGTCTAATAATATATAATTAAATTTATTTTTTTCACTAATTTGCTAGTTTTAAATAAACTTAACTCTAGCACTAAGTTTTAGGCATTTTTAAAGCATCATAAACGAAAATTCCTCTAACTCGAGAGTTAAAATGTCGATAGAAAATTTCATAAAACTCAAAAGTAACACATTCAAAATGCTTCCTGAAATTCATTTGAACATTTTTTCATTTTGTTCGAAAGCTAAAAATTCATTCTTACTTTAGCAATTTTAGAACAACTCAAAAAAAACATAAATTCATTTGAACATTTTATAATTTTTTTTCACTCTTCTTACGTTTTTTCCCCCCAAAATAAAATTAGTTGTCTTTTTTTTACCAAAATAAAAATAAAAAATATATTTGGTAATGTAAATTTTTTACGTAATAAACATTAGCTTAATAAACTCTTTATTTTTGATAAAAAATTTATTTTTATAAAATTAAATTAAATATATTACTTAATTTAATTAATTTAAATATATTTCATTAAATATACTTAATTTAATTAAACGAATCTAATAAAATATTTCTTTTAATAATAATTAATTTTTAATGAAGTATATTCATAAAGAACATAATTTAAATAAAAAATTATTATTTATTAAAAAATTAAATTAATAAATATTTCAATAAAATAAGCCATTCTAATATGTAATTATTAATTTATTATTATTAAAATAATAAATTAAAATATATATCACACCAACAAATTAATTATAAGGCAACCAAGTAGAAGTAAGGTAGTGAAGAAAATAAATATTCAACCGTTGAATAAACTCAAATTCAAATTTATTCACAAATCTTTCTTCTCCAAAACTAATCAACAGTCCTTCTCGAAGTGAAGATAAAGAATTGAATCTATGTGTTCTAATGATCTGTGATGTCTTTTGTGGATCAGGACATAAACAATGGCAGAGAGTGTAGTGAGCTCTGTTATCCATAATCTGGTGCCATTGTTAGTCAATGAAGCAGGTTTGTTGAGGAACGTTCACAAAGAAGTTGCTAGTATCAAGGCTGAATTGGAGAGTATAAAAGCTTTCTTGAAAGATGCAGACTTCAGGGCAGAAACAAATGACGATGAAAGCGCTAGGAATTGGGTAAAAGAAGTCAGAGGAGTGGCTTATCAAATTGAGGATGTCATTGACGAATACATAATTCACTTGACAGAACAAGACCAACGGCGTGGCTTCATCAATGTCCTTCGCCATCTCACTTGCTCAATCAAAAAATTTAAGCCAAGACATAAGCTAGCATCTCAGATCCAAGACATCAAAAAATCCATACGAGAGATAAAGGAAAGAGCTGATAGATACAAGTTTAATTGCTCCATGCAATGCTCAAGTTTGGGGGCAAAAGACAGAACATGGCATGATCCTCGCATAGATTCCCTTTTCCTTGAGGAAGATGAAGTCGTTGGCATTGAAAGACACAAAGAAGAACTGATAAGAAAACTTGTTGAAGAAGAAGAACCGAAACAAGTGGTGGTTTCAATTATTGGTATGGGTGGAGTTGGCAAGACTACTCTTGCTAGACAGCTTTACAACAGCAAGATAGTAACCGTACACTTCAATTGTCATGCATGGATTCCTATCTCTGAGTCATACAAGATAGAGGAGGTCCTCAGAACAATGATAAAGGGTTTACACCTTTCAAGAAATGAGCCTCCACCTCGGGGAATTGATGAGATGGACCAGATTTTACTCATTGAAAAGCTAAGAGATTATTTACGTGAAAAGAGGTATATAATTGTTTTTGATGATGTATGGGTAACTGATTTTTGGAAATTTATAAAAAATTCTTTATGCAAAAATGGTAAAGGCAACAGGGTAATTATCACCACACGAAGTAAAGAAGTTGCGGCTTTTTGTAGAGAATCTCCGTTAGATCATGTCTATGAACTCCAGCCCTACCCGAAGAAATAGCTTGGAAACTTTTCTGCAATAAAGCCTTCCAATGGGACCTTGGAAGTCGATGTCCCCCCGAGTTAGAGAAAGCATCTCATCAAATTGTTAGAAAATGTGAAGGATTACCACTTGCAATTGTGGCAATCGGTGGTTTTGTCAACCAAAAATAGAGTTGTACATGAATGGGAAATTTTCTATGAGAGCTTGGGTTCCCAGTTAGAGAGGAATCCTAATCTTTCAAGCATAGCAAAAATTGTGTTGCTCAGTTACCAAAATTTGCCTTACTATCTCAAATTATGTTTCTTGTACTTCAGCATAATACCTGAGGATTACTCCATCAGTTGTGGAAGACTAATTAGGTTGTGGATTGCTGAAGGCTTTATTGAAGAACAGAAAGGTAAAATATTGGAAGAAGTTGCAGAAGAATACTTGACTGAGATCCATAGAAACTTGGTTCAAGTGTCGGAGACAAAATATGATGGAAGAGTGCAAAGCTGCCGGATCCATGATTTAGTGCGTGAGATCATCCTCTCAAAGTCAGAGGAGTTGAGTTTCTGTCAAGTTCTTGTAGGGGAGAATTCAAGGTTTAATGATCAAACTCGCCGGCTGTCAATGCATACGCGCTACTACAATATGGAAAGCCTTAGGAAATCCCAAATTCGTGCTGTTTTCTTTTTCTCGGTCCGAGAGCTGCCGGAGAAGCCTTTGTTTGGTGCACTAGCGGCAAATTTGAAGCTTTTGAAAGAAGTAGATCTACAGGATGCTCCTTTGGATAACCTTGGTGAAGAAGTGGGGAATCTAATTCATTTGCGATACCTAAGTGTGAGGGGAACAAAAGTGAAAGTAATTCCCAAGTCAATAGGAAAGTTGGGCAATCTACAGACTTTGGATTTGAAAGAGTCCTTTGTGTTTGAGCTACCAGTTGAGATTAATATGCTTGCTAAGTTGCGGCATCTTCTGGTTTATCGGCATAATTATGAAAATGATGGTGTAGGCCATGCAAGGGGAGCAAAGGCACAGAGAGGTATAGGGCGCTTGACAGAGTTACAAAATCTGCGCCTTGTGGAGGCAAGTGACGGCGAGCTAATTAAAGAGCTTGAGAATTTAAGGCAGTTAAGGAAGCTAAGCGTTTCGAAATTAAAAAGAGAAAACGGAAAGGCGCTCTGCACTGCCATTGAGAAAATGAAACACATTCAATGCTTCAGGGTAAGGGCCATAAGTAACGATGAGGTTTTGGATTTGCCTTCTATTTCTTCTCCTGCCGAATCTCTTCGATCTGTTGGCTTGGTTGGCCGTTTAGAGTGTTTTCCCAATTGGATCTCCAAACTTGGAAATCTAGCCAATTATTTCTGCTTGGTCAGATTTGATCGATGATCCGCTTTAAAAGCCATTCAATCCTTGCCTAATTACTGGTGCTTTGGCTCTATGCGAGGTATAAAGGTGAGCAATTGTATTTTGAGGTTGGAGGGGTTTCAGAAACTAAAGACTAACGCTTCGAAATTTAAGAGATTGAATTCAGTGGTAATACAGGAAGGTGCACTGCCTCTACTTGAAGAGCTACACATTGGGCCCAGCCCACAACTGAAGGAGGTTCCCTCCGGCATATGCCACCTCACAAGGCTTGCAACTCTATATTTTATGATATGCCTAGAGAGTTCTTACACAGAATTGCAACCAAACAAAGGCCCAGACTATTGGATTGTTCAGCATATTCCAATTGTCCAACATTGGTTCACGATTAGAGGGTGGGGAATTATATTCATTATCCTCTTGAGAAATTCCCGTATGAAAACTGAAGAAGGCCAAATGATTACTAACGATGAAAAACCAACAGCAGAGTTTGAAGGTCGAAAGTATCCCCACAAATTCAATTCGAGGTTTGTCCCATTGAATCGCAAGATATATTTATTTATTCGTTACATTACGTCCCTCATTTACACAAAGTAAAATAAAGTTTGTGCCTTTGGGTTTGAAATCGGAAACCATCTTTGGATACATACTGACATTTTCAATTCCAAAACACGAGATTTATAATAGTAACACTCAAATTCTTTTCCATGAAATCTTTTTTCAAAAAAATTTAAAAATAAAAAGCAATGAGTTACATTTTGTATTATTGCTTGCACTATCCACTAAATTTCACTTTCAACTTTTCTACTTTCAATTGAAATAGTTAACACCTCATAATCAGCGCCAAGTTTCGATGTTGTTGTTCTGTTAATTCATTGATGAAAATATCTCAAATCAGTGACGTGTGAATTAATGTTTGTTGGTAGAAGTGTAAAAGTTAAACTTGATGATAAGTATAAGAGTATTCACTATTACCTTGACATTAAAATGATCAAAATGAGCTTCGGTGCATATTATAAGGATGCGAGTTATAATTTACACACAACAAAATTATTATCTTTATTTTAACCACCTTGAAAGTATGCAGTAAAAAAAAAAAAAAAAAAAAAAATTCTTTCTCTTTGCCCCTCATTTTTCAAATTGTTGTATATGCATTCTGATCATTTTACTTCGTTGGTTGTCATGGTGGAAAATAAAACGACTGAGGTTATTTAAACAGTCGATTGCATCTTGCAAGTTAGTTTTAATTTTTTGGATAAATTATATTCAGACTGTTATACTTTACCATAAATATCACTTTGGTCTTTGTATTTTTAAATCACTCCAACTTTGCCTGTTGTAGTCTTCAATCATTCCACTCTTTCCTATTTTGATAAATTTATTAACAGAAAATGTCAGGTGTTTGCAATAAATAAGTGGCTTTGTTCTGTGAAATGCCACATTGCCATTGTGCGCATTTGTAAATTTTTGTTAACAATTACTCGAAGGAAAAAAGTGGGATGATTTAAATGATTGAAACCAAAAAAGTGGGATGATTTAAATGATTGAAACCAAAGTGACATTAGGGATAAAGTATGTAACTATTAAGTGTAATTTATTTTTTTCTTGTCGTCTTCGCATTGTTCACTTTTTTATGGTTTATCCTTATGATGACATGCTTACAGAGTTTTCTAATCTGAAATGCTGTGTAAAACATCTTTCTTGCTTGATGATCAGTCAATGAAGTCATTCTGGACCCCTGACACGTCTCATTTTGTGCCATAATTTGGTCTGTTTGACTATGTATTCTGTTATCTAAAGTCTTGTTGTCAACATATATACAATTAAAGGAATATCAACTACAAAACATATAGAATTTATATCTTCCGAACAACCTTGCTTTTCTGTTACTACGTAGGGAGCAAAAATATGTTCTCACTTCTACATTGATATGCTTGTCGGTGTTATTGTTACATTTTCAAAAACAACATGTTGGATTTCTATTAGAATAACTTTTTGATAACAATCACAACTATAGGTTCAATTTAGAGATGCATGAATCACCAACTTTCTTTTTGTTGCATTTCTATTTTATTCTCTATATTCTTGGCTAAATGCAAGTAAGCTTCACACCATTTGAATATTACAGTTACATCCTTTATTTTATAAATGTTATTAGCCTCATTCATTTACATTTCAATTGATAATAAATGAAAATAGTAACATAATCAAAATACTTGCATCTCAGCCGATTGGAAACATATTAATCAATATTTTTTGGCTTTTTGGTAACCCATAATGCGAATATGGGCCAAAAGAGGCCTAGTGGTAAAATGATAATTTTAGTCTGATTTCGGAAATGATCAAAAATGATCAAAATTTTGTTTAATTAGTTGATAAAAAACATGTCAGGTGATATGATGTTTTTTTAGTCTTTTGGACTAGGGCTGTGCAGGATGGACCGAAACTGAAAATCAAACCGAAATTTTTCAGTTTTTGGTTATTTATTTGGTTCGATTAATTTGAATAATGATTTAGTTTCAGTTATCTAGGGGTTGTTTGGAGTAAAAAAAATGAGATAAATTGAGATAAATTATGGTTTGGGGAGAATTCGTAATGCGTGCAGTGAGAGAAAAAAATTGATGTGATATAAAGTTAACAGAGATTTATAGAGATTTTTGGAGATTTTCATCAAATTATTGCAAACCAAACGGGCCCCTACTTAGACCCTAAATTAAATTCGTTCAGTTATGATTATTCTACACTCAAAACCGAAATAAATGAAATCGAATTACATACAATAATATAAAGGGTGGGCCTATTTGCACTCCACTTTTAGTTTCTTGCACTCCAAATAAGTATTATTAATTATGAGAGAAGATGGAGTGCAAGAAACTAAAAGTAGAGTGTAAATAGTAATTGCCTAATATAAATATAAAAATTAGATATAGTTGACTGCTTTTTACATTTTATGGTTTTTTTTAATTACTGCCAATTTCTTATTACAGATTTGGCTAAAATGACATTTGGACTTGATGTTATTCCTGAAGATTGAAAAGCTGTTTGGTATTGCTCGCTGGATTTCTCAATTTGTTTCTACATCAAGAGAAATTTGTAGTCTTTTTTTTATTTTTTTTAATTATGGATTAAGTCAGCTGTATTAGAAAGGGGTGTGCAATTCTAGTTTGGATTTGATTGGAATATGTTGGTGTACTGATGTTCTGTTTGAAAGTTTTATGGATTTGCCGTGGATTAAGCTAGTGGAGCTTGATTTGATTTGATTAATGTAATGGATTAATGTAATTTTAATGTGACATGTGGATTTGAAAAAAAAAAATTAAAGATGTATTTTTCTTTATAGTTCAGGTCAGCGGAGTATTCATTGATGTGGGCATCACAATCAATGTTTTCTTGTGCTTTTATTGATGAGAAGAGAATGTATTGATGTGTGTAATTATTATTATTAATTTTTTAATTTTAGCTTCATATTTAAGCATTTGAAAGTCGTCGACATCAAGCTACATCAATTTTTTTTTTTAATTTTCTTTTTATAAGAAAATATGGAAGAACCGAATAACTGGATGAGAACTGAATTGAAATATTTGGTCATCCGTTCGGGTCTCAACATCTAAGTTGTACATTTTATTTATTTATTTATTATTTTTTTTTTTTGGTAATCGAGGGTTTTCGGGTCAACTTGTACGCACTTGGATTAATTTCTAAAACTTGAAGTTAACGATCAACTAAATCTTCTAGTGGACCTGAGGAAATTGGAATTACGGATCCTCCAGTGGGCCTGAGGAAACTCGAGTTACGGATCATTGGAAAGTAAACTCAAAATTTTACCAGTTAAGTTAACACTCAGGGTTAGACATTTTAGTTAACTGTTTCAAGAACCAAAAAAATTTGGTCAAACAAAACTAAATAATTAAACCAAAAATTGAATAAACACCCCTACTTTTGGATAGCCATAAATGTGTATTTAAACAAAAAATGGACCTAAAGGTAAAATGATCATTTTATGACTCAAGTTTAGATTATGCCAAAATTTTCTTAGCCATTAGGAAAGATGTCAATGAATATTTTTTAGACTTTTGGAAAGTCTATAATATAAATTAGGGTTAAAATTGGGTTCAGAGAAAATTGCCATTTTAAAGTCCAATTTCCATTTTATCCAAACTCAAGTTGAAAAATGACTATTTTATTTATGGGCACGTACTTTGCGTAAATTCGTATTTTCGATAACTCAAAATTTTAAAAATATTATTTGACATATATTTTTATCTACTAAACAAAATTAGGCTTGATTCAAACTTAGACATAAAATGACTACCTTATCTCTAAGCCTATATTCAGCCTTCTAAGCTTCCCAAACTTGGGCAAAAAATAATAGCTGGTTTATGTTGACTTGTTTTTTTGCTCAAATTTATACTTTGGGGTCTCCAAATGTTGAAAAATATTTACTCACATATTTTTTATCAGCTAAACAAATGTTGCCCTCACGTGAACTTGGACCAAAAAGACCTGATTATGATGGAGCCTGTTTTCACATCATTTTTGCATTTTAGGTTTATCAAATGGTTGAAAATATTACTTTTATCATATTTCTTATTAGTAAAGTAAATTTTGGCTCAATCGAAAATCAAGTAAAAAAAATGAAATTTTTACCTCATAGCTAATTTTCAACTTATATTTACATTTTGGGCTTCATAAAGGTTTTAAAAATATTATTGACATGTTTCATTTAAATTTTTAATTCTACAACTGTATGTTGCTGTAGAAGAGTACGCATGTATTGAATTGAAGAGATATATATGTGTATATATATAATAGGTAAAACACACTGAACCATAATTGTTGTAATTAACTAAAATCTCCTCTTATTATAATTATTAACGTATAAGGCATGTTAAAAAAATATAATCTAAATTTAAATTTAAAATGTAATACTTAGTTTCATATTTTTTATTTGAAAATTGGAAAATAAACCCTCGGATCCACGATCCTTAGCTTCATGATTTTTCTTCCTATTTTTTATTTTTTAATTATGAAGTGATTGACATGTTTATTTTGAACTCTCAACTCGTTGAAGTCTCAACAAGTAGGCACTTTGGTCAGTCGCTACACTTTTAATTTAAGAGGCACTGATACGTACTGACATATGGTATGTGACACATACATCAAGAATAATTTGGACACATAATGCTTATATTTTCAAAAAAATGAATGACACAATACGGCAAAGATAACATATTTAATATATATTTTTATACAATTTATATAAATATTTTATTCAAATTTAATAAAAATGCAATAAAAGATTAATGAGAATTGGAAAACAAAATTATGTACTCTATAATTATTGTGATATTCTTCACATACAAATTATCTTTTATTAAAAAAAATAATAAACCAACACATCATTGAAAATAAAAAATTATAATTCTATCAAAAATAAAAATCATGATGTTGGGCATAATAATACTAAAGCTGTACTCCTGCCGAACAAGTTTAGTCTGGTGCCACGTGGCACAGTGCCGAACATATTCACATAAGCCACGTAGTCACTTGCCGAGTACGTTCCGTCTGGACACGTGGCGTCCCGCCAAACAACTGGTTATTAGCACGAGAGTTCCACGTGAATGTTATACGTGAGTACACGATTTAGAGTTAGTGTTCCAAAGAGTACCTTGAACCTCGACATCAATAAACAATGTATTACCACGTGGCTATAGCCGAGGATCTTGGAAGCTAGTTTGCTCGGCCTATCTGTTGACGGCCAGTAAATGTCGAACCTAGGACCCACAGCCTTTAAAGAAGGCTCGTGACCATAAATGCACCTTAGTTAGGATTGAACTGGGTACTTGTCTCTGGAGATGTAACTAAATCGGTCTATCTCGTCACGATTTGGTGGCTGATGTGACAGGAAGACAGTCTGACCCTGAAATTCCGGTTGTAATGCCGTGTTAAAACGCCAGAAGCATTAAATGAAAGGCATGGTGTATTAATGAGGGGTTTGAGGCATTAAATGGAGGGGAAGAGTATTTAAAGCAAGGATTTAAAGCAAGGATAGAAAAGAGGGACACGGCAGTGTCGCAACGTCAAGTCGCAGGTATGCTTTAATCATCACTCAGACCACTATATATAGGATATTCTATTGAACCACGAGGGTAAGCTGACTATTGCCAACTTAAGCTTTGACTCCTTTATTTCCATAAAACTTCCTTTTTTGAGCGACTTGCTGACTTAATCGTCGGAGGGTTTTCCGGCCTGAGACCTCCTCTCCGGCCGTCACCTTTCTTTCTGTCTTTGTTCGGTAGGTCAGCGATTGCATTTCCGGTTGGCGTGGTCAGCAGTTCCGGCGGAAATTTCTGTTGCCGAACATTTGGCGCCCACCGTGGGGCTCGTTGTCTAGCCCAGCATTGTGTTCACTAGCTTTTTTCTTGTTTCTTTGTTAAGTCTCCAGTATTTGTCCACATAATGACTTCGGGAGGAAACACTACCCCACCACCATCTCCACGGGCAGGAGACGCTTCCACTCCTGCCAAAACTAAAGGGAGTGCGTTGGTTATCCGGACTCCAGGTCTGGAGCATGCCCGGAGAAGAAAAATGGAGGATCCTGAGGTACTGAAACGGAGAGAGGAGCTGATGGCTAAGGCCAGTGAAAAGCAGGCAGAACTGGAGGAGATTCTGCTGGAATTGAGTAAGGAAAAGGGAAAATCCCCTGCTAGCCATACAGCTGATTCTGGTCAATCCGACTCGGAATCTGATGAAAGTTACGATGCTCTTTACGAGGACCCCACTGATGAGGATGACGGGGACACCCATGAACAGAAGGAGGTGCGCTCTCGCTCGCGACGTGATGTCTCTCCTTCCAGGAAGGACTCGCGCCGTGCTAAACCCGTCGCAAAACGTGACGTGAGATCCGATGTTGACGCGCTCCATCAAAGCACATCACCAAAGGAGTTCCTCAAAAAAGGTGCTGGAGGCGCACTCAGAAGAGGCGGATAGCTCGGACCAAGAAGAACTAACTTTGAAGCGTAAGAAAGCGGGAAAGGCGAAGATGGAAGAGTGGAGGCAAGCAGAGGAATGGGGCGCTCAGGGCCAGAGCACACGAATGATGGCAAGGAAAGCCCTGAGGCGAATCTCTGCCTCCCCATTCGTCGATGAAATAATCGATGCGGAGCCTCCGGAGAAATTCCAAACTCCGAGACTTAATCTCTATGACGGGAGAACTGACCCCCTGGCCCACTACCTTCATTACATGCAGGCCATGACATTATGGAACAGCAACGACCACCTCATGTGCAAAGTATTCCCTTCCAGTTTGGGGGATACAGCGCTTCAGTGGTTCCATAAACTGCCCCCTGGCAGTATTCGGTGTTGGCAGCAACTGGCGGAGGAGTTCGTCACCCGGTTTCTGGCTAACACAAAACAGCCCAAAACCGCTGACGTTCTCCTCACAATGAAAAGAAAGTCTGGGGAATCATTGAGAGATTATTCCCGCTGCTACCTGGAGCTCTACAATGAGGTGGGAGAATGCTCGGAGCAATTGGCGGTCACCTCGTTTAAATTGGGGTTGCAGAAGGAGGATAGGCTGTGGCTCTCCTTGACCAAAAAGCCAGCGGCCAACATGTCAGATCTTATGTGCCGAATCGAGAAGTACGCCAAGGTGGAGGACGAGACACAGCCGGCCGAGCAGAAAGAAAGGAGATCCCAGGGCCAGACAAGAGAGAAAAGACGGGGAGACGGCCGCCGATTCATTGATGAGGGGAAGTCCGTCTTTGAAGCGGTCAATACGGTGTTCAAAGAGCCAATCTTCAAGATCCTTCCCCAAATAAAAAATAGGCCATATTTCAGATGGCCCGGAAAGCTGCCGGATTTCCCAGGAAAGGAGAATTCCAAAAACTACTGCGCGTATCATCAAGACAAGGGGCATTGCACCGGAGCCTGCCGATCGCTACGACATCATCTGGAGGAATTGGTGCGCAGAGGCCACCTTAAAGAGTTCGTCGACGAGGGCAGAACTAGAGAAGCAGCCCCACAGGATAGAGAGCCAAGGAGGCAACTGAGAAGAGGCTGCTGAGGAGGAGGCAGCCGAAGAGGTTCAACCTCCACCAAGGGCCAGGGTGCGCAGAGATGTTCCGAGACCTGCAGTCATCCACGTGATTCATATGGAGCGGCGACCCCAGAGTGTCATCAATCATGCCCTTAATCCACCAAGTAAAGAAATCTTGGGCGTCGCGGGACAGCCGAACAAGCGCCCAAGGACAGCCGCCACGAAGGAAATCACTTTTCATGAAGACGAGCATCCTGGTGTTCAGCTGCCACACAATGATGCCCTGGTGGTCACTCTGGGCATGTTTGATTCAGAAGTAAGAAGAATCCTGGTAGATCCAGGAAGCTCAACAGAAGTCATGTTCCTGAGCTTATTTAAGAAGCTCGGATTAACTGAAGAAGATCTGGTACCGGCAGAATGCCCGCTCATAGGATTCAATTCTGCTCCTGTCTGGCCTCTGGGCAGAGTCGTCATTCCTGTCCGCGTGGGTCCGGTGGAGCAAGAGGTTGAGTTCACTATTGTGGATTCCCCCTCTTCCTACAATGCTATAGTAGGAAGATCGTGGATTCACGCTTTAAAGGCGGTCCCCTCAACCTACCACCAGGTGCTGAAGTTCCCCTATTGCGGGGAAGTGATTTCTATTTTGGGGGATCAGAATACCTCCCAAAAGTGCTTCTCTGCAGCCCTAAAATCCAAAACGATCCCTGAACAAGTCCAACTGGCGGAACTACCCGAGGACACACCAAAGATCGATGATGTCGGTGGTGATCCGCAGATGAAAGCCACAGAGGGTTTGGAGAAATATCAAATTGGCCCGGTTGAGGATGATAGATTCTTCCTGATCGGCGCTAACCTTAGCGCCAAGGAGAAACTAGAGCTAACGGAGATGCTCTTGAAGAATATTGGAACGTTCGCCTGGACTCCACACGAAATGCCTGGCATTTCCCCCGAAGTCATGACTCATAAGTTGAATGTGAATCCGGAGGTAAAGCCTGTGGTACAAAAAGCCAGGCGATCATCTCTCCAACACGCAGAAGCTGTCATTGAGGAGGTCGGCCGACTGTTAGAGGCGGAAGCCATTCGGGAAGTCTCATACCCGGAGTGGTTAGCTAATACGGTCGTGGTCAAGAAGAAGAATGGGAAGTGGAGAGTCTGCATAGACTACACAGACCTGAACAAGGCCTACCCTAAGGATCCATTCCCCCTCCCAAAGATCGACCAACTCGTTGACTCAACCGCTGGATGTTCCAGGATGTCGTTCCTGGATGCTTATAGGGGATATCACCAGATCCCCATGTTCGGCCCTGATGAGGAGAAAACTTCTTTCATAACCCCCCGAGGCATATACTGTTACAGAGTTATGCCATTCGGGCTGAAAAACGCTGGAGCCACCTATCAATGGCTGGTTACTGAAAATATTCAAAGATGACCTCGGACAGACGATGGAGGTCTACATTGATGATATGGTGGTGAAAAGCAAGGAGCCGAACACACATCTCCAACATCTCCAACATGTTTTCTCTACCCTTGATCGGTATGGGTTAAAATTAAATGCTGCCAAGTGTGCCTTCGGAGTTGGCTCAGGTAAATTTTTGGGCCACTTGGTGAGCAGAAGGGGAATTGAGGCTGATCCCGAGCAAATACGTGCCATCCAATCCGTTTCTCCCCCACGCACTAAAAAAGAGGTCCAGAAGCTCACAGGGATGATGGCAGCACTCAACCGGTTTATTAGCAGATCATCCGACAAGTGCCGACCATTCTTTAGACTGCTCAAAGGGGTCAATAAGATGCAATAGGATGCTGAGGCGGATGCGGCACTGGAAAAGCTTAAAGAATACCTGACAACTGTCCCGATATTGTCAACACCGCAGCCAGGGGATATTTTGCAACTATATCTGGCAGTCTCAGAGCATGCAGTCAGTGCCGTCTTGCTGAGAGAGGAACAAGGGAAGCAGCATCCTATTTACTATGTGAGCAAAACAATGCAAGGAGCAGAGACCAGATATCTTCCCCTAGAGAAGTTAACCTTGGCATTAATAATGGCATCCAGGAAGCTAGCCCATTATTTCCATGCACACACCATTCAAGTTGTCACCGATCAGCCAGTTGGCCATGTTTTAAAGAGGGCTGATGTATCGGGCCGGCTAGCAAAGTGGGCAGTTTCCCTTGGTGCATTCGACATAAAATTCATCCCAAGAACCGCGATAAAGGCTCAAGTCCTGGCCGATTTTGTAGCCGAATTTTCCACACCAGCCTGTGGTCAAACAAAAGAAGTATGGCATGTTGAAATAAGGTCTGCCCCGGCCGAACACAATGAGGCCGAACAACCTTGGCAAATCGAGGTTGACGGATCTTCCACTAGAAAAAGAGGCGGCGTGGGCATAGTTCTGACTACACCAGAAGGGGTCTCAATAGAATATGCAATAAAACTTGAGTTCGAGGTTACTAATAATGAGGCGGAGTATGAAGCCCTCCTGGCTGGACTCGACATCGCTCGGTAGTTGATAGCGGATGATATTGTAATAAGGACTGACTCTCAGTTAGTTGCTAACCAGCTGAAGGGTGAGTATTTGGCCAGAAGTGAAAAGATGGCAGAGTATTTAGAAGTCGCAAAAAAGAGAATTGAAGGCTTTAATAAAGCTAGCGTGGAACTCATTGGCAGGGATCATAACGCTCATGCTGATGCACTTGCAACGCTAGCCTCCTCTTCTCGAATAAGGCTAACTGACCAGGTCTTTATGGAAGTCATAAAGAGGCCGAGCATAACGAAAGACGTAGAGGTAATGTGTGCTGACCTAGCCCCATCTTGGATGGATCCAATCATCACTTACTTGAAGGACGGAACACTTCCCGAAGACAAGACAGAAGCAAAGAAACTAAGAATAAAAGCCGCCAGGTTTTGGCTCTCTCCTGACCAGAAGTTATACAAAAAGTCATTCACAGGCCCCTATCTTCTTTGTATTCATCCCGATAAAGTGCAAAACTTTCTTTACGAGCTTCACGAAGGTGTCTGTGGAGCACACACTGGGGGCAGATCACTGACGCACCGAGCAATTACTCAAGGGTATTGGTGGCCGAAGATGGGATATGACGCTCAGGCCTATGTTCGGAGATGCAAGAAATGTCAGAAGTTCGCTCCCATTCCTCACCAGCCAGCCCAGGAACTCAGCCCGCTTACCAGCCCTTGGCCGTTCGCTCAATGGGGACTTGATATTGTGGGGCCCCTGCCTTCTGCTTCGGGAAATAGGAAGTTCTTAGTGGTCGGCACCGACTACTTTACTAAGTGGGTGGAAGCGGAACCCCTAGCTCACATCAGAGATGCTGACACCATTCGATTTATTTGGAAGAACATCATTACCAGGTATGGCATCCCTAGGACACTTATTTCCGACAATGGGACGCAATTTGACAGTGCCCCATTTAGGGAATATTGTTCTAGATATGGAATCAAGAATATTTACTCTACACCAGCTTACCCCCAAAGCAATGGTCAAGCCGAAGCTACGAACAAAGTCATTCTCAATGGGATTAAGAAAAGACTGAAAGCGGCAAAAGGGAGATGGGTGGATGAATTGCCATCAGTACTGTGGACCTACCGAACAACCCCTAGAAGATCAACCGGAGAATCTCCCTTCTCTCTGGCTTACGGTGTTGAAGCCGTCATACCCTTAGAAGTTGGCCTCCCGAGCATCAGAACCCTATCATTTGACAGAGGGGAGAATAATCAAGCTATGGGAATAAGCCTGGATCTAATTGATGAAAGAAGGGAACTGGCAGCACTAAGGTTAGCCAACTACCAGCAAGAGACAAGGAAGAAATTTAATAAAGGGGTCAGACGTAGAGAATTCCGTACTGGCGATTGGGTGCTGAGAAAATTGATGGGAAGCAGGAAAGATCAAACTGAAGGAAAGCTTGGAGCTAATTGGGAAGGACCATTCACCGTCTCTGAGGTGCTCGGCAATGGCGCCTACAAGTTAATTGACATGGAGGGAAAGCCAATCAAAAGACCATGGAATATAGCCCATCTAAAGTTGTACTATCATTAATTTTTTCTTCACATTTGTTGATTAAAGACTTTGTACGAATATTGAAAAGCAATCATGTTTACAAAGCAAAAGCAAACTCAAAAGCTTGAGATCACTCCCTGCTTAACAAAAAGACGCCACGTCACTTTGGGTGGTGGCATGGAAAAGAGCCATGCTCAGCTTCCCGAGCATTGGTACGAAAAGAATGCCCCATCTCCATCGATGTTGGCACATTCCTGAGTTTATTTACTGACCAGGATATGCTCTTTAGACTGAGATTCAATTCCTCGGTCTTCTGAAAAGAATTATCAAAAGAAGCCACGCTCGGCTTGCCCAGCGTTGGCACATTCCTGGTTTTATTTACTGACCAGGAAATGCTCTTTAGACTGAGATTCAATTCCTCGGTCTTCTGAAAAGAATTATCAAAAGAAGCCACGCTCGGCTTGCCCAGCGTTGGCACATTCCTGGTTTATTTACTGACCAGGAAATACTCTCTAGACTGAGATTCAATTCCTCAGTCTCCTGAAAAGAATTATCAAAAGAAATCCATGCTCGGTTCGCCGACCATTGGTACAGAGAGAACCCACATCATTTCTGATGGTGGCCCAATCTTGATTTATTCATCGACTAGATACGATTTTTTAAATCAAGATTCGATTCCTTGGTTTGTTAATTGGAAGCAAAAGAAGCATGTTCTAAAGAGCTCAGCGCCAGTATCATAAAGGTACACTTTTCCGATGCTCGGCATGAGGTTAAAAAGCGAAGATTTGTCAGAAGGTAGTTACCTCCGTTATTATGTGAAAGCAGGAGGACAGCCGAACTTATCGAGGTATGTGAGATTTATTAAAGTTATGCCTCTTTAACAAAAGCTTGAAGTCATTTTATGAAAAGCAAACTACTACATGAGCTTGTTACCTCTGAAGGGTTTACTGTTTAAAGTATTTCTGTTAGAAGTTGTGATTGCTCAGCAAAGTGGTACAAATCCAGACACCATACATACTTCAATACAAAGCACAAAATATGCAAACAGAAAGACAGACTGTCAATAGGGGACAATTCATAAGCTTTTATTATATGCCTCAGAGTACGGTTACAATACATTTTACATAACTATCAATCGAAGAAGCTACCCTAAATCTAAGATGAGGCATTAACATTTGTTGTAAGGGTTTGTAGCTACTTCGTGGGAAAAAACGTCAAGGTATTCCTCGGCTGCACTCCTTATAATTTCATCAGCTAGCCAGCTAAGGCATTCCCCAATCAACCCATCGGCAGTTCTAAAGAAACAAAGACAGAGAAAAGTAAAACAAGATTAGAGAAAAATGAAATTACTTTCATTCACTTAGAGTTAAAAGTTCTCTATTGTTACATCCGAATAAAAGAAAGAAAATACACATATGTACAAAAAGGCTCACTTCTCTCCTCCCTTAGTAGGATCACTCTCCACTATTAGATCAATCTGTTCAAGCGCCTGGGAGGTGTCCTTCTGGGCACTATCAACCTCAACCTCCCCCTCCTCAATTGTTTCTTCGGCAGTATGAATTGAGGGAGTTTGAGGTGGACGCTCAAAGCTGAACTGGGGAATTGGGCGCTCTGGATCAGGATAAGGGACCTCCTTGTATATGGGGTTGGTGGGATCAATATTGTTCTTCTTCATTGCGGCCTCCCAACCCTCAAGAAAGAAGTCGTTGTGAGCATCCCTCATCTGATCCACGCAATCATTAATCTGGGCTTCCACTTCAGCTTTGGCCTTGTCCTCGGCTTCTCGGAGGGCAGCTTCTTTCTCTGCCAGGGCCCGAGTCTTCAGTGCAAGTTCTGCCCGAAGGTTGACAAGCTCTTGCTTCGATCTCTCTTGCTCGGCCCTGGAAGTCCTCCAACTCCTTCAAGAGTAATTCCTGTCCAGTCTTCGTGGAGGACAACTCAATCTCGGCCCTAGAAAGTTTGCCCTTGACCTCTAAAAGCTCCTCGTCTTTATGAGTTAGGATTTTATCCATTGATTGCACACGAGCTATGCTTCCAGCAACTTGGCCAAGGGCAGTATTGAGTTGATGCTCAATCTCCTTATTTTCATCTCGAAGCTGACTCCTCTCTTTTGCCAGAGCGTCATTGCTGGATTGGAGGTTCTTGTTCTCCTTCTCCAAGGACCTCACACTCGCTTTCAATTCCCTTATGTCCGTCTTATCCTGCTCGGCTCTGGCTTCGGAGGCTCGGCTCCGAGCAATTAACTCCATTGTGTGGAGAGAAGTCTGCAGAAAGAACAGAAGGTTAGGAAAAATTATAATAACGAAGGATTCACATAAAGGAATATTATAGTACTTACAGAGATGATGTTCTTCATCAGAGTCTTGTGGATATCCTCCGTCCTATTCTTCCTCGTGTTATGAACGTCCCGAGGAGGGAGGATACCCTTGAGATACTCCTCGGCATGGTTGAAGGCTGTATCTTGGATAGTGAAGGGACGGCCTTGAGGGTGCTCGAGACTGGGAATAAGGATTTCTGGAATAAATGGAGGGGAGTCTCGAACTGGATTGGCCGGATACTCGATAGCCAGAGGCACGGGCCCAATTGGTTGAGTAGGTAACGGCTCGGAGGTTCTTGGTGGTGCGTCTTTGGTGGGTGGCACGACCTTGGAAGGTGCTGGCCCCCTCGCGGCGTCCTCCTTCGGCAGCTTCGCCTGCTCGGCCGTTGGAGCCGCGTCCGCAGATTGTGTCTTGGCCCTCTTCTGCTCAGGAGGACCAGATGGCCTCTTCTGAGCTGCCTCCTGCTCCTTCCCCTTCTCCATTTTAACCTTCATTATCTGCTCGGCAGTTGAAGGAGCAGGGGCTCTCCCCTCATCAGTCTTTCTCTTCCCACCAGCCTTTTGCTCGTCTGCCTTCTTCTTCTAGGCCTCTCCAGCCCTTTGTCCTTTTGCCTTTGCCATGGCGAGCTTCTTGTAGTCGATCTTCGGGGCCATGACTTCTTCTTCTTCCCCTTCTAAATCTGAGAAGTAGTCGAAGGCAGGGGGTATTTCAACTTCTTCTTCTTCTTCTTCCTCTTCCTCCTCGTCCAAAAGAACAAACCGTCGCTTCCTCGGCTGTTCGGAAGGCTCAGGAACTGCTACTTGAGGGGCTTGAACTTGCTCGGCATTAAATGGAATAACGAATGGAGGGGGGCGAGTCCACCCTGGATGCCTTGAGGCGTAGTAGTTCTCTTTCTCTTCAGCAGAAGCCCGAAATCCACCACTGAAGACGCCTGATAGCCTCCGAGGTTGCGAAACCTTGAGGGGGGCAATGAACGTCTGATGAGAGGGGGTGAAGTTGAACAGAATTGGAACCGCTCTGGCGAAGGGATAGAGATCTGGACCCCCGAGGAATTTGAACACCTCCTTCAAATGGTCCTTGTCAGCACGAACGCCAGTAGCCCAGAACTTCTTTAACTGAACACCTGCACAGATATTAAATCAAACAGTTAGCATGCTTAGAAGTGAGGGTAAAATGCCGAAGAAGAATAAGAGCTGGTAGCATTTGAAATCAACCAACCTGGGCCCAAAGAAATCCGAGGGACGATTGGAAAACGATCTTCGTCTGGATCGTGTGTCCAGTGACCTGTGACGACGCACAGGTCACTTTCCTGACTTAATCGTATCAGGCAGCATGTGGACCAAGGCCTTTTCTGGTCGGGATTTCAGGTACCACCTGTTCTCATCCTTCCTCACCTTCTGGATTGAGTAACAGTAAAGAAGATCGTACTCGGATATGTGGAATCCGTATCGCCTGTTTATTTCTATTACCCCATTAACGATTCTATAAAAGTTGTGGGTGAGGTTCCTAGGGCCAAGGTCCAGAATGCTCATCATAGAGCGAAGAAAGGGGTGCAGGGGGAACCTAAGGCCACCTTCGGTGATTGCCACTATGGGGAATTCCCCTGTTTCACGCTCGCCTTGTTCGGCGAGCCTGATACCTACGTTCTGAGGAATCTGGTATTTCTCTTTGAAAATCCTAACTTTCTCCTCAGAACTTAGCTCGTTTGCGAGTCTACCCATAACGAAAAATTTGAAGTAAAAAGAGGATTAACTCACCGGGAACGAAGAACGACGGGAAGGGTGAAAGTTCGCGACGACGAAAACTCAGAGGGAAAGAAGCAAGGGAAATCTGATAGCTCGAATCGCGGAAAGGAAGTAAGAGAAGATGAACCAGGTATATATGTATATGTGTATGTATCTGTGAGGGTAACCGAAGCGTTTCCAATGAAATGGCAACGGGCGGTAAAAATGGCATTTATTACCGCCCCAATTTTCAAATTTCTGACCATTCACGTTTTAACACCTCGTATCTGGGAAACCGCGTAAGCGGCGCAGCAGATGAAAAGCTGAAAGGGCACTGCGCGTGTCGTCACGAGGAGAGAGAAAAGTCCAATCAGATTTGATGTGCGTCAGGGAGATACTAAACGACAAACCGCGTAGGAGGGTTGAAGGATCAGTGAGGTAAGGTCATTCTGCTCTGCTACTCTGCTCGGAAAATATCTTTTCCCAACCAGAGTGGGGGCAAAATGTTGGGCATAATAATACTAAAGCTGTACTCCTGCCGAACAAGTTTAGTCTGGTGCCACGTGGCACAGTGCCGAACATATTCACATAAGCCACGTAGTCACTTGCCAAGCACGTTCCGTCTGGACACGTGGCGTCCCGCCGAACAACTGGTTATTGGCACGAGAGTTCCACGTGAGTGTTATACGTGAGTACACGATTTAGAGTTAGTGTTCCAAAGAGTACCTTGAACCTCGACATCAATAAACAATGTATTACCACGTGGCTATAGCCGAGGATCTTGGAAGCTAGTTTGCTCGGCCTATCTGTTGACGGCCAGTAAATGTCGAACCTAGGACCCACAGCCTTTAAAGAAGGCTCGTGACCATAAATGCACCTTAGTTAGGATTGAACTGGGTACTTGTCTCTGGAGATGTAACTAAATCGGTCTATCTCGTCACGATTTGGTGGCTGATGTGACAGGAAGACAGTCTGACCCTGAAATTCTGGTTGTAATGCCGTGTTAAAACGCCAGAAGCATTAAATGAAAGGCATGGTGTATTAATGAGGGGTCTGAGGAATTAAATGAAGGGGAAGAGTATTTAAAGCAAGGATAGAAAAGAGGGACACGGCAGTGTCGCAACGTCAAGTCGCAGGTATGCTTTAATCATCACTCAGACCACTATATATAGGATATTCTATTGAACCACGAGGGTAAGCTGACTATTGCCAACTTAAGCTTTGACTCCTTTATTTCCATAAAACTTCCTTTTTTGAGCGACTTACTGACTTAATCGTCGGAGGGTTTTCCGGCCTGAGACCTCCTCTCCGGCCGTCACCTTTCTTTCTGTCTTTGTTCGGCAGGTCGGCGATTGCATTTCCGGTTGGCGTGGCCAGCAGTTCCGGCGGAAATTTCTGTTGCCGAACACATGACATGAAAATGTATTAGCCCCTACTTCATGTCTAAAAAAGGAAAGGCTAAGCCTTTTGAGGATACTTGAGGAAAAAATAAGAAAAATTCGCAATAAATATTTTGGAGGTAAATTAAGGAGTAGAAAGTTGACCAAATATCCTAAACCTATGTTCCCAACGTATCGTTAGATTGTTTTACGTTAGAAGAAAAAGTCATAAATAAACAGGTTGAATTTGAGTTTTTAGTTATAATATATCCGAATGTAACTTATATTTTAAATAGATTTAAATAAATTGAATGTTTTTAACTTACAACTTAAACTAGCTTATTTTTCACCTTTAATTTACTTATTTGCGAAGTTTGTGCTGCTAAGATGTGATCTAATGTTAGGAAATTTTTATTTTAAAGTATGATTTGTTGTTTTATTTTATTATATATATATTTTTAACGGTTGAGAAGTCTTCAGCAGTAATAGAAGAATAAATGACACAACACTGGCTAACAAGCAAGGAATGGTTTGACAATTAGGTAATATTAATTTCTACAATATATCCATAAATTCCCCTTTTGCTGTATGTTTGATAATTCCGGCAATACTTGTATGTCCATCCATGCACTATATATCACATGTTTTATGGAAAATGATTTTGTGTTAAATTTATTTTTCAGAAGGTGTTATTATAATAATATAACAATGATTGTTGTTTAAAAAAAAAATTTATACTATTACTTTTTATCAAATATAATTGATAACTGTTGAAATATAATTGTCACATTAGTCTAATAATTTTTTTATTTTTATTTTTTAATAAAAAGAGTGTTCGGAGTGAAAAAAAAATTAGTATAAATTAACAAAAATTGCAACCCGTGATACATGCGGCAAGTAGAAAAGAAAGAACTGCGACTTTGTGGGTTCCACTCTACTACAACCCCCCGCTCACTCCCCCTCCCAACTGTAATTATTTATTTATTTATAAAATTTAATAATAATTAAAATTATTTGTTTAATAATAAAATTTATTCATTATATGATTCTAATTTTATTTTTAAATTGTAAGTATTTTTCATTTTTTAAATTTCATTTCTATAAATAGAAATTATTTATTATAATTTAAAAAATTAAATGTAATTGAAATTACATTAATTTCTTTAAAGATCAATGGATAGCTATATTATTTTAATTTTTGAATTTTTTTAATTTATTTAAAAATATTTTAAAAAATATTAAAAAATACATAGGATCGGATTTCTCTAACCCGACCTGATTTTCGATCATGATCAAAGTCAAATCAAGTTAGATTGGGTTAGTATCAGGTCGACCTATTTTACAGTGATTATTTTTTCAAGTATTAATAAACTGTTTGATTTAAAAACTTAAGACTAATAGGCATGTCATAATTAAAAAAATGAGAAGACGTAAACACATATAATTAAGTAGCACAAGTTTCTCAAATATTCGTAAAGTGTTTAATTTAAAAAAATAAAAAATACAGATAAATTGCACTCATTTACCCTAAACATTTAGTTAATTACAGATTACCTTGAACATTTAAAATTTGTACTAATACTACTTATTTTAAAATGATGTTGATATTAACGTCCAAAAATGAAACACTGAAATAAAATAAAAATATTACAAATTATTTCATTTGCATATTATTATTATAATCGACAACAGCTTTAATTTGCTAATTTTTACTTGCATCTAGATTAAATTTGGTAATGGTACGATGGCTAGGTCAACATTTAAAATGGCTTTTTTTTTTTTTCTTTGCGGTTTTAGAATCTACACACGTCATTATAATTTGCATATCGTATAAAGTTAATTTGCTCAACTTTATTAATATATTTCCTAATTTGGGTATTAACGGCAAAATTGTAAAGTATTTTTTGCCATTAATTGCTTTTGTTTTTATTTTTCTCATACGATTTGTTTCCATTATTTCAATTTTTATGTGTTGGTTTAAATTTTTATGGCGGAGAAGGAGCAAATTAATAGGTTTGAATAACTGTTCTTCTTAACATGCTTCTCAAAATTGGTAAATTTGTCGCTTTGTGTCTTTTCTTTTGGTACAATTAGAATCAAACATACCTGAGGGGATATGGCATGGAAACGAACTTAAAACCGTGTCTAATCCAGCGTGGAGAGCACTTAATTATCAACACTTAAAAACTTCTTAAATGGGAAAAACGTATGACTTGATTGCAACTCGAAATGATTAACTTGATTGCCAGAATAAAGAATCAGACCATTGCCCCTCCATGATCAACAACATGATAATTTTTTCTAGTAAAATTTTCTAATGGCATGTTTTATATAAACTTTGCGTAATTAATCCACAAGAAATCACACAAAAATATGAAGAATTAGCAACCTTCCTTTAATTTCTGTATATTTCAAGAACATATATTTATATATTATAGTTTAATTCTTAATTCTGCAATTGTATGTTATAGGAGAATACGCACGGGAAGTGTTGAATTGAAGATATAATATATATATATATATATATCTATACAGGATAAGATGCACTAAACCACAATTGGTGTAATTAATCAGAATCTCGAATTATTATTAACCCATTAGACATGTTAAAAAAAATATAATATAATTTGAATTAAAATGAAATATTTGAAATTTGGAAAACGAAACCTTGAAAGGCTCGATAAAATCATATCAATCCATTATCAACAAATATTTCTTCTTCATTCTTTCTTCTTCTTCTTCTTCTTTCTTTACTAATTATGGCATTGAAGGTAATTAATCTATTTGTTTTGTGCTCTCCACTCTGTCGTAGTCTTAACAAGTAAGCATGTCATTTGGCTGGATGATACACTTTTAATTCAAGAAGCATTGATACCCGTGATATGCGGCACAATACGATTTCGACACGCGGTGCGTAAATTTTTTAAAAAATATATGATAAGGCATGACAAGAACAAGAAAAAAAAAAAAACATATTTTTATATATTTTTACATCATATGTAAAAATATTTTATTTACAGTTAACTAAAAAATGTAATAAAAAATTAATTCAAATTAAAAAAATCAGTATTTTAATTAACATAATATCATTTACATGACAATTATCTTCTATTCAAACAGAAAAATATATATATCAATACATGATTTAAAAATTATAATGCTATCATCAAATAAATCATGACATAAAAAAGCATGAACTATCTTTTATTCAAATCCCAAAAAAAGGGGTAAAAGAACTCCTAGATGCTGCTCAATAAAAAAAAAAAAATCATAATATATACTAAAATTAACTCATCGTACTTTGCCAATTTTATAAGAACTCTCATTTTTTTTTCTCCTTATCTCCCATCTTCTCTATCCCCACAAAAAAGGCGGTAACGTAAAACATGCACAAAATAAAATAAATATAAAAAATAAAAGTGGCTTCAGTTAAGTCCGTCCGTGAGGTAAATCTAGCTCAGATTTGTCAAATTTAAATCCGATCTGGATCTATTAATAATAGGTATAATCCAATCCAAAAGTAATCTAAAAAGTTAAATAAGTTATTTTAGTCCTTATAAAAAGAAAATTAATTCTTGAACCACTTTTGTGCTCATACCACATCGAGGTATTGTAAAAGAAAAAATTGCAATAGCTAATTCAATTTATCATAATCAATTAGTTAATATGTTGGGTAATTGTATTTTGAAACACCAAAAAAAAAAAAAAAAAACATTGATTTATCAAATTATCTATCAACCCATGAAAATGATTCAACAAAATCAAGGAACAAATTCACCATCTGTTTTATAGATTTAGATTCGATTCATATATTCAGTTTTAACCCGTAAAAAAAAAAAAAAAAAGTAATACGAGGAAGAAAAAATTTTAAATATCCCATGATCGGAAGTTTTTGCTGGCAGTGATTCCATGAGTGTTAGCAGTTATATAGTTGCTGGCTATTGTGTTGGTAACCCAAAAAAGGGTCCGCCTCAGTGTGTTTTCTTAGCGTTGAACTGAGTGATGTGAAGGATTTTCTCCCAAGTGTTTTCCGGCGGAAGAGAGAGAATCGTCTTGGAGATTTTTTTTTTCTTTAATTAAAACCTATTCTCAAAATACATTTTTGAAAAAATGAATGGGTTTTGAAAATTTGAGATTACATTTTTCTGAATTTTCTTTTTTTTTTTTACTTAAAATCGCATTCTAAGAATTCATTTTTTTATTCGACAATTCCTTGTGAATTAAGTTGAAAATAGATAATATTTTAAGTTTTTTTTTAATTTTATTATTTTTAAATTCTTATATTTTAATATTTTATTTTTTAAAAATAATGGGTCTAGCAGATAATCTAAATGTATTAGTCATTGAACCCAACGAATTTAGATCCGTCAAGTCACTGATTTAATTGATCAAATTGATCAAAATATTATTGGATGCAATCTGGATTAGATCTAGACAAAATTCAACCTATTAACATGCCTAACTCGAGTACAAAATCATAGACTTTCAGAGGGTCTAAACAATATTATGAAATTTGTGAAACTTTTTCCATCTAGATATACATAAGGATTTTAGAGAATTTTCTACACTACAGATGATATTTGGAATTTCACGAACGAGTGTAAGTGTATTATAACAAAATCCTCTTTAAGTGAACCTCACACAACACAACTTAATTCTAAGGCTACCCGGTAGAAATAAGGTAGTGAAGTTAAAACAGAAATATATATGCAATTAATGAATAAACTCAAAGCAACAAATTATTTTACTGATCTTTTTTCTCCAAAACCAATCAATAGCGAAAAATTTTCCCTCATTCATATGCTATTATAAAATAAGACAATACTACATAAACGCAAGTGCTATAATGACATTGTTTTGATTCATCTATTTTTGATAGAATAGTCTTTTTTATGAAAAGTATTTCATTACATACTATAAATTACTCCAAAGACTTTCAAATTAACCTCATTTTTCTGCCATTTATCATATCTTGAATTTTCAAACTTTACACTACCATTTGTAAAGTTTAAAAATTCTTGGGTGGCTTTTGAGATATTTGTCATGCATCCCGTTTGTTCTAGATTAGAAGTGTTAATAAATTGGACCAAGCCGAGTAATGTTTAAATTAAACTTAGTTAAATTTAACGTGCTTAAAAAATTAGTTAAAATTCTTTTTTCTAAGTCAAACTTGAGCAGAGATCTAATCTAATTGATCTTAAATAGTTTAATATTTTACTCTATGTTCATTGAGGGAATGTTTGGGTCTCCAAATTTTTCAAAAAAACTCTAAATTTTTTTAATTTCTTCTAATTAAATTTTATCACGTATCACTTTTATATCACTTTAACACAAATTTTTAATTTTTTTTTTATAACTTTTTTCATGACTCCAAACACCTTTTAAGTATTAGTTTATTGAGCCAAACTCTAGTTGAATTCAATAATACAATGAGTTAAAGTTTTGGTTCAAGTTTATTTTATTTATATTTCGATTTGAGCTAGAGTGAGCCTATAACTGAATCAAACTCAAGTGAGCAATATGGTTTATTTTTATTGCCTATACCAAAAGGTCTAGTTTAATACAAAAGAATGGAATAATCATTCTCACACTATTATTTCATTACGTTTCATCTACACAGAGGCGGACGCACGAAGACCCAGCGTAGGTGACGGCCTACGCTGGGATTTAAGATACCCAACCCAACCCGAATATTCGACCCGAATACCCGCATACAAAAGGCCTTAGCTCCTTTTCTCTGTATCACTATTCACTACACTCCCGAAATATCTTTACTGTGTTCCTGAATCCTGCTGCCTCTCTTTCTCCCCTTTCTTTCTCTTTTCCCCACTGATAGCAACCACGAGCGGCGCTGGTCGCTCAGCGATCAGCCAGCAACCGCAGTGTGCAGCTTCCTTGATCTTGTGCTGCTATGTGTGTAGGTATTTTCAATTACATATTGTATATATATGTGTGTGTGTATCAGTATATGTATATATAATTATTTTATCTAAAGTTTATTGCAACAAATTTTATATCAATGAAGGGACATCAAATGGGGCCATGCCGCTGTGGTGCAGACAATGCATTTTTTTTTTCGTTTTTAGGTTTCCACCCTAGAATTCCTGAATTGCTTTATGATTTGTCTTTGATGGCATCATGGCAAACAATTTAATTAAGTCATCCCATG
Source organism: Vitellaria paradoxa (assembly GCA_019916065.1). Taxonomy (NCBI): domain Eukaryota; kingdom Viridiplantae; phylum Streptophyta; class Magnoliopsida; order Ericales; family Sapotaceae; genus Vitellaria; species Vitellaria paradoxa. The sequence goes on from CM034234.1 coordinate 35,991,620, forward strand.
GGCTCTGAAGTTGATAGCTACTATAATTAATTAATTAATAGATTGACTTGATGCAAATTTTGACACCACCGCAGCCCCATTGGATCTATCACCACACACACACACACACACACACACACGCAGAGAGAAAGAGAGAGATTGTAGATCAGGATCAAACAAGTTATTTTAGAAGATGGATTCAATTTCTAAATATACTGTTTTGAAAAGATGAATTTAAAGAGAATAAATTAGTTTGAAAACATTATTTTTTTAGAATTAATTTAATTTTAAAATAAAGAATTAATAGAGCAAAAAGATGATTTGGGTGTATCCTCTTTGGCAGAGGATTATTACTTATAGACAGGTCCCTCCAAGAAGAGCAAAAAGAATAATTTTACTCAGTTCCTAGATATTATTTACTTAGACAAGTCCTAGATATTATTTACTTAGACAAGTCATGGTGTAGACAATAATGTAAAATAAAGACTTGGCTATCCAGTATCGCTTTCTAAAGACTAGTATTTGTTATCAAAAACCTGGAATAAGTTGGAATTGAAGCACATGGGTATAAAATCATTCCTTTCGAGAAACATTGGATACCAATACACACACACACACATACATATGCAATGCCCCATTAATCATCAAAAGTGACCAACATGTGTGGCTGTGTGTTGCATGCCAAAGTTTTTGTTTTTTTTCTTTTATGTTTACCAATTTAGACACTTCCATTCTACTTGAGATTGTTGTGGGGTTATTTAGTTGTCATCAAATGCTTGCTATTGAAATTCATTTGAATTTCCATAAGTGTGTTTATTTTATGTTTAATTACGGTAATGATATCTATTGTTTTATTTTGAATAGATATGGAAAGATACTATAAGAAAAAAAGAATGAAGTGGAAGATTCCAACTTTCAAGAATGTCAAAGTCCTTATAATGCACAAGTCCCTTCAAATATTCCTCCGACTCTTACTCCGATTGTACATGCTAATTTAGATAACCTTCTTGGTGATCCTGGATTAAGAAAAAGTATTTATGCTTATAATGTTAATGATAGAGAAAGAGTTCGAAGAGCATATTTACAAAGGGGCCCTTGTCAACCTAGAAATCATGTGTTTCCTTAAAGACAATTTGGAAAAGATAAACGCAGATTTAATCCTGCATGTTTCAATGAACATGGTAATTGGTTGGAATATAGCATAGCAAAAGATGCAGCCTTTTGCTTGTGTTGTTATCTGTTTAAGCCTGAACATGGTGAACAAGGGGGAGGTGATTCATTTGTTGGTCAAGGATTTACAAATTGGAAAACAAAAGGAAGATTAGATATGCATGTTGGAGACCACAATAGCATACATAACAAATGTGTGATGACTTGTGAGGATTTAATGAAACAAAGTCAACATATTGAAGTGTGTTTGTCAAATCAATCCGATCAAGCTCGAATTGATTACCATATTCGTTTGACGGCATCAGTTGATTGCATTAGATTTCTTTTATGTCAAGGTTTATCTTTTCTTGGCCACGATGAATCGGTTCAATCAAGAAATTGAGGAAACTTCCTTGAACTTCTACAATGGTATGCGGACCATGATGAGATTATTAAGCAAACTGTATTACAAAATGCTCCTGAAAACTTGAAAATGATAGCTCCTTCAATTCAAAAAGATATTGTGAATGCTTGTGCAGTTGAGACCACAAATGCTATCCTAAGAGATATAGAAGATGAATTATTCTCTATCTTAGTTGATAAGTTCTGTGACATATCAGTGAAAGAACAAATGGCAGTTATTTTACGTTATGTGGACAAAAGAGGATGCATCATTGAGCACTTTTTTGGCATTGTACATGTTGGAGATACTACTGCCTTATCACTTAAGGCAGCCATTAAGTCTCTTTTTGCGACACATGGATTGAGTATGTCAAGTTTGCGCGGCCAAGGTTATGATGGAGCTAGCAATATGCAAGGTGAGTTCAATGGTCTAAAAACTTTGATTATGTTGGAGCATGAATCTGCTTTTTATGTCCATTGCTTTGCTCATCAACTTCAATTGACACTTGTAGCAGTTGCAAAAAACCATAAGAAGATTGGTTCATTCTTTAATTTAGTTGCAAATTTGTCAAATATTGTTGGAGCCTCTTGTAAAAGGAAGGATATTCTATGAGAGAAACAGTTTGAAAATGTTTTTAAAGGAATTTGTAGCGGTGAAATTATGACTGGGCGGGGTTTGAATCAAGAAGCAACATTAAAAAGAGTTGGAGACACACGTTGGGGTTCACATTATTATATATTGTTGAGTTTGATTGTATTATTCTCCTCAGTGATTGATGTACTCGAGGTTGTAGAAAATGATGGAACATATTTAGACCAAAGAGTCGAAGCAAGTGATATATCGGATGCCATCCAATCTTTTGAATTTGCATTCGAGTTGCACTTAATGAAAATTGTGTTGGGAATTACAAATGAGTTGTCACAAGCATTACAAAGGAGAAATCAAGATATTATAAATGCAATGACTCTTGTTGCTACGACTACAAAATTTGAGAGATTACGGATGGGAAAATTTGATGGATGAAGTTTCTGCCTTTTGTACTAAACATGACATAATTGTTCCAAACATGAAAGATTTGTTTGTACCTCATGGAAGATCACGTCGCAATGCTCAAGAAATTACAAATCTTCACCATTATCGAGTTGATATGTTTTATACAGTGATAGATATGCAACTTCAAAAATTGAATAGCCGTTTTAATGAGGTGAATACGGACTTGTTGTTGTGTATGGCAACTCTTGATCCGAGCAATTTATTTTCAGCTTTTGATAAGAGAAAGTTACTTCGTTTTGCAAAATTTTATCCCCTTGATTTTTCTCCAGTAGATCTCATGGTACTTGATAATCAACTTGAGACTTATATTATACATATGAGGTCCAATGATCAATTTTCTCAAGTGATGGGAATTGATGAACTTGCTCAAAAATTAGTTGAGAAAAAAGATGTTGTCTATCGATTGGTATATTTGCTAGTAAAGTTGGCCCTAATCTTACCAGTTGCAACTGCATCAGTTGAGAAACCTTTTTCTGCAATGAATATTATAAAGACTTTACTATGTAATCGAATGGGAGATGAATGGGTGAATGATTGTTTGGTGACATACATTGAAAGAGACATATTCGAAACCATTGACAATGAAGCTATTTTGCAACGTTTTTAGAATATGAAAGAACGAAGAAGATTGTTGTAACTTGTTTTGTTAATTTGAAAGTTATTTTGTGTAAGAAACATTTGATATCAATGCATAGTATTTTGTATTTTATCGTATTTTATACATTTATTTGAAATTTAGAATTTTACTTGTGATTAGGCCTACACTGAATCAAATTTTTGGATCCGCCACTACATTTACATGTTCCATTTTGGGAATCCAAATCCATAAGCATTAAACTGTGGTCCTTCAAACCATCAACCACAACAGGTTATGATTAGGCAATTTGAAGAACTAAAAGTTGAAAATAGAATCCAACATACTGTTTTTAGTTGTAATTGATGGCATCTCCGCATCAAAATTTCTTCAAATTGAGAAAGAAATACTGTAAATTAAGTAGTTTCTCTCCACAACAACATGATTTTTACGCAGCGAGTCTCAACTCCTGAAGCAGTACCTCACGAAAGTTGAAAAACAAATAGGTTAAGCTAAGCATTTCCAGAAATACCTAATGACATAACCAATTGTTAAAAAAAAGGTCATAATCAATTCGGATATTTCGAACTTGAATTTTAACCACCAAATGCAATCAGTCTAAAATATTCACAAGAATCATTTGAAGCATAAAAGAGCTCCCGAAATAAAGCATTTAAGTTTATTAGGTACTACATTAACCAATGAGTTTAACAAACGGATTTCATCCCATTAACTATTCAAGCAACTAAATTAGTTCAACTGAAGTTCAAATGGCGTCAAAATTTTCTTGACTATAAAGAAAAATGTCAATGGATATTTTTTAGATTTTTGAAGCCAAGAACACAAATTAGGGCCAAAGAAGTCCTAGGAAAAATTGCCAACCAAACTCGAATTGATTAGTGACTGTTTTACTTATTAGCATATTTTGGCCTGAATTCATATTTTGAGCATCCCCAATGCTTAAAAATATACATCAACGTATTTCTTTATCTACTAATTAGTAAAATTTGGTCTGATTCACACTTAGACAAAAAATGACCATTTTAATCTTGGGCTCATATTCAACCTCCTAAGTTTTTGAAAAAGCTAATAAATATTACGTGATAAGTTTTTATTAGTTAGGCAAGTTTTTATTACTTGAACTTGGGCAAAAAATGATAGTTTTAGTTCCACTTGTTTATTGATACGAGCACCAATATTAACATGGTCGGTGAACCTAAGCACTTAGGCTAGGTAGGCTGGGTGGGGGATGATGAAGAAAAGACAGCAGCAGAAATTTTAGAAAAAGAAGCTACAATTTGCACAAACACAATAGACAATCTGTACATACGGGTAAAGAAAGTGCATGCGCACGGACAAAATGATCAGTGCACACTAGTTACCCTAACTCCCTAAACCAAGTTTAGACTTAAACTAGAGAAATTCTAAACTAAGAACTGAGCAACTAAGTTAAACCTGCACCATGTTACTTATATCAACATATCATCATATCAAATCATAATTAAATGCATTGAACTAAAATAATATAAGATGAATTCACATCACTCTTGATTTGAACTCCTTGAAATCACACATGCACAATGTAAGAACTTTATTTGGGTAAGTGTTGAGAGAAATTAATGAATTATCAAATCCTCTTAACTTTTTGATGTTTTTCACTATTGGAAACCCTACATACGCCCTGCATATATAAGAAACAAAAATTTAGATCTTTCAAGCTTTCAAAATGTAGTTTAAAAATTAAAATTGCGACTTCCTGCGGGAGCAGTCTTCTCATGATCTTCCTACATTTATCTTAAATTTGAAAATACCTTTCTCAGTATTTTCCTTTGAATTAGAGTGATGTTTCTACGTCTTCATGTGATGATCTCGTGCTCTTCTCATAAAGTAGAATATTCCAGTTTTCAAATTTTGTAGTTTTTCAGATTTGTTCAAAGGTTAACACAATTTATTCTGTCTTAAGACTCTAACGTCTTACCTTACATTTAAGTTTACAAAGATTAAAACCCTATTTTTCTATGAATTTGCCAACTCTAATAAAATTCCTAACAAGTTTCATGACTTCTCACGTGTTATTTTGATTGATAAAATTCATAGTTTAAGTATATGAACTTGAATTTGTATTTTGTTTGTTATATAAAATTTACTTTTATTAATGTATAAATGTTATATGTTTATTAGGCTGTATATATATGTTAATCTATTTTTTATTTATTAAATAAAAATAATAATATTAATTGTATTTCTTTTTAAGTCTATATTTGTCTGAAAAAAAAAAATCTAAATTTGATTCCCCAGGCAAATAATCATGATTGTTTCTTCAGCTAAACTAACATTAGTATTAATTGGACAACTTCTTTGACCATTTCAGATTGAAATTGACCATAAAATTAGCTTATTTCTCAAGTAAATGCCCCTAAGAAACCTTATTATTATTATTATTATTATTATTATTATTATTATTATTATTATTATTATTATTATATTTGAGGATCCCTAAAGAAACTTGTTCACAATCCAAACCAATTGACAAGTTGCTTGACTAGCTCAAAAAGGATGTAGACAAGCAAGTCAATATTGGTGCTTATATCGACAATATTTTTAAAAGACCACCCGTCTTATTATTGAATGAGACTTCCATAATTTTTTTTTAATTCAATCTTACCTAATGAAAGGAAAATTATTCCATTGAGATTGCGTAATCGTGTTTTGATCAATATTATATAGAAACAATAGATTTTGGCGACATACATCTCTATACCTATATCTAAATTATAGTTAAAGCATAACTCACCTAATTAATGAACGAGACTTTATAAATTTTTTATTAATCCAATCTTACCTAATGAAAGGAAAGATTTCGTTACAGCTGCAGAATCGTGATTTGCTCAATGATATATAGATACAATATGTCTGTAACATTCATACCTATATAGAGGCTGACTTTTGAGCTTGGCAAAATTACCCTTCATCAAGGTTTCCCTCCTTGCGTGTGTTCCCATGCATGTTTCCATCAACGTGTTTTTATTTCGTTGGGCAACCCCAAAAGTTACAAAGGAAAAAGTTATTAGGGTTATTTTGAAGACAAAAAAGGTTAAATTTTTTTAGTTATTTATTAAAAGAAATAATTTTTTGTAGTTATTTATTAAAAATTAATTTTAATAACTAATTTTTTAATTTTTTTTGTTAGTTTGACATATTTATTCTTTATGCATGGTTTTAAGAAAAAGGGGGTAAAATATAAAAATAATCTTACAATTTACACCTTGCATTACTTTAATCCCTCACATTTTAATTATAACAATTAAATCTCTATAGTTTTGATTAAACAGTAATTTAGACTTTCTGTCAGTAATTGTTATACACAGTTGTTAGAGTGAGACAAATCTCCTTAAAATTTAGGTTAGACCTCCTTCTCGTCTGACAACTTCTACAGTCCAATGAGTAGCTTGATTTTTTTGCAGAATCATGTATTTTTTATCCCATAATCCCAAAATATATTTATCGTTTGCAAAAACATCCTTATGTCATTTGTTGCGTAATTCTTCACATTCACTTCACTCATCGAGAAACGGAATCACATGATTTTGAGTTAGTTGGTGGATCCAGAATATTAAAAAAGATTGGAAATAGTTTAATTGAAAAAATCAGAATTCCTCAAGGTCAATTTCCCATAACTCTAAGAGAGAAATTATAATTTCTTAAAATTTTGAGGCTAACTTGTAATTGACCAAAAATTTGGAGGCAATCTAAAATTTCAAAGACTTTGAGACTAAATTGCAGTTTTTAAAAATTTTTAGGGGCAACATATAATTATTCTCAAGTAAATAAGCGTATTGACTAAGTTTAAGTACGATGACAGAAGAGCGCTCTCTCCAGACAAACGACTGACCTTCCTAAAGATATGGATATAGAAGAGTGTGCATTTGTATGTTGGGTGTTATTCTATTATGTAATTTATTTGTTTAGGGTCACTGGCATGAACTCTGATTCAATTTGGTTTTCTAAAAGCATCATTATTTCATTTGTTGTGCAATCCGTCATCTTCGCTTCATTTATTTTGAAATGGAATCTCATAATTTTATCCTCGCGGAGGGATATGGAATGTTATAAAATGTTGAAAATGACTCGGTTGAAAAAATTAGAATTCTTCGAGGTCAAATTGAAATTTCTCACTACTCTAAGAGAGAAACTGTAATTTCTAGAAATCCAAGGCAAATTGTTATCAGCTAAAAGTTTGGAGGCAATCTGAAATTTCAGCAAAGTTTGAGACTAAACTGTAACTGTAAATTTTTTTTTTTCAGAGGCAAATATAATTTTCATAAACTTGCTACTGAATTACAATTTTTGAAACTTTCCAAATAGTATTTCAAAGGAATATTTTTTTTTAATTATTTAGGAGGTGTTTGATTGATCAAAATAATTAAAATTTACCAATTTTTATTAATTTTTTTTGTATCTTTTTAATTAAAATTTATCACATATTACTTTTACATCAAATCATTATATTTTTAACGAATTTTTTTTTTTTTTTTAATCAAACACCTCTTAAACAGGCAGCTTGCGGAACGTCTTCGTCTTCTTCATCAGCGAACTGGGTCTGCAGAGTATTCACGTCTCATCCGGCGATGAACGTCCGGTAGGGTGCTCGGGCGTCGTTCAGCCTTTGTTTTTAACGCAGTTTGAACTGCTATGCTCGTCTCAGCATCCTCTACCGCCTGGTAAGCTCGATTTTATTTTATTTTTGGCTAAATGGTAAGCTCAATTTCTATTTTTGAATAACTCCGTTCCTGGACAGCGAGCAAAAACCAATTATTTATTTATTTTATTTATTATTATTATTTTTTTTTTTTGACATGAAGGCTCGAATTTTGGCTGTAACTCCACCATGGCTGTGATATCACTTGTAGGGGTCCAGAAAATAAATCAAACATAAGATAACAATCGCCTACTTCCACAACCCAGGATCCGAGAACTTCACTACACCCGAAATGTTACGGAGGAGAAGAATAGACTATGTCTCACTCAACTGACCTTCTCCAGCTCTTCCCGTCACTTCTCTGTCTCAGCTCTTCCCGTCACTTCTCTGTCTCTGCCCAATCCCAGTAGCCCCTGCCCGAGCTCCCCTGAGCTGCTCAGGCTCTCTCTTGTGCATTTTGCCCTCACACACACACTGCTCAGCTCACACCCTCCTCCCTTTAAACACGTAACCAAGGGAGAAAGCAATAAATGAGTAGCACACCTATGTTGTGGCCGGTAGGGTGGTTGCCCGTAGCATGTCCGCGGCTCCTTTCTACTGATGAGCAAGTAGAGGAGGAGCTCAAAAGAAAAAAAAAAAAAAAAAAAAAAAAAAAAAAAAAAAAAAAAAAAAACTTAAGAGTTCTTCGGCGAAATATTTGATAACGTCTATGCAACAAAGGAAAAAAATAATTTTTAACTAAAAAATGTTCTAGATGCATATTAGAATTACTGTGAAACTGTGAAATCAGATTTTTGTGAATCATTTTATTTTAAAAAAATAATTTTACTTTTCAAAAAAAAAAAAAAGGATCCTGTGAAGGCAAAGAATTTGATGAGGCCTATCTAAAAATAATAATAATAATAATAATAAATAAAAATTCTTAGAAAGAGTTCTCGATACATGCTAAAATTGTTGTGAAACTATGAAACATTTAATTTAAAAAAAAGATAAAACTGTTGTGAAACTTTTCATTTATTTAAAAAAAAAAAAAGGTTGTAGTGAAGCAAGATTGTATGGAAAAGATTAAAAGTTTTCAATATGATTATTAATTTAAAAAAAATGATAAAGCCGCTGTGAAACTTTTAGTTTTATATATTTTTAAAAAAATTTAAAAAAAATAAGCTGCTGTAAAGATGGAATATTTGATGAGACTTATATAAAAAAATATTTCTTAGAAAGAGTTCTGATGCATATTAAATTGCTCTAAACTATATATGATGCATTTAATTTTGAGAAAATAACAAATTTGTTGTGAAACTTTTAATTTTACTTATAAAAAAAAATTACTGAGTTTTTAAGATTCCAATAATAAATATCATTATATAGGGCTGAGGATCATTTAATTTTGAAAAATTACTTAGGTCTGGAGATAATTTAATTTTGAAAAAAAATGATAGAGCTGTTGAAAATTTCTTAGAATTCTTAGGAAGAGTTCTCGATACATACTAAAATTGTTGTAAAGTATTAATTTTGAAAAAAAAAAAAAGATGGAGCTATTGTGAAATTTATAATTTTACTTAAAAAAAAAAAAAAAACTGCTGTGAAATCAGATTGCATGGATAAGATCCAGAATTTTCAAGATTCAATAATAAATATCATTACATCGGAGAAAGATTTTATCTATTTAAATCCTTAAGGTGGGTGAGAGGCAATAAGAAATCACAGCATTGTAGAGGAACTGGGCACTTTTAAATTAGATATCTCATTATATAGATATATATTACTATATATATATATATATGAAGGCTTACCAGAATTATTATATGGGACTTTACCAGAATTGTGGAGCTTAAAGGATTACCCTAATGACCAACTGGTATGCCGCGATGTGAGCAAGTCTATCCTTCCTTTTCTGTTCCTTAGAACTGGTGTATATATGTTCCATTTAAATTCTTAATTCTACAGTGTATGTTGTAGGAAAATAGGCAAAGGGAGCATTGACTTGAGGTGATTTATACAGGTAAGATGCACTGATTATGACATAGTTGGTGTAATTGACTAGAAGCTCCTCCACTTATTATTAATATATTAAGCATGTTAAAAATATATATATAATATAATTTGAATTTAAAAGGTAATCTAATTTGAATTTAAAATGTAATATACTTAGTTTCATATTTGTTATTTGAAAATTGAAAAATAATACCTTCGGAAGGGTCCATAAATTATATCAATCCATTATCAATAAATATTTCTTTATCTTCTTCTTTTTTCTTTTTATCTTTTATTTTTTATTTTATAGTTTTAGTATTGGAGTGAATGATCTGTTTATTTTGAGCTCTTGACTCGTAACAGGTATGCCCCTTAGATAGTTGTTATATTTTTTTATTTAAGAAGCACGAATATTGGCCCATGATGTATGGCACAACACAATTGGAACACATAACAAAAGCCTGGTTGGAGTCCCAAATTTTGGCAAAAATCTCTAAAAATGTTAACTTTTTGTATTTAGAGCGTCAGTCAACTTTTGAATTCTTTTGGATATTGGTGTTTATTTGCCAAAAAAATTCAAAATATTTGTGTAAAAAAATAAAATAAAATAAAATAAAAATCTATTCAAACGAAGAACAAATTTTGTTAAAACAGATGAAAGTTAAAAGTCGGAGCTTTCTAGATTATTTTGTAGCTTCAAACGGGGCGAAGTAAAATTTAAAAAATTCAAGACACAGCATGCAAAAAAAATATATTTTATGTTATATATATATATATATATAATATTTTACTTGAAGTTAATAAAAGAATCAATGAAATAATAATTAAAATAAAAAACAATTTAAACTGTGTACTCTCTGTCTTAATTAACGTAACACCCTCCACATAGTCATCACATTTTATGATGGGGTACTTGAGTTGCTGAGAGAAAAATTCTAAGGATGATGTGGAAGGAAAAGGGCCAGGGAATGTTGGGAAGAGAATGACAGATCAAAGAGAAAGAAAGAGAGAGAGATATAGAGAGAGAAAAAGAGAAAGAATGAGAAGATAGGGAAATAATGCTCTACTTCATTCATACTTGACAGTAAACATTATGGGGGATTCTTCAACAGAATGTCACACTTTTCTGGCCTAATCATTAGCTATCAAAACCTCCTAACAACCACACACCCAATTACACAAAATCTTTATATATAATAGGAAATGTGATTTGTCTAGAACTTTTCCTAACTGTTGGGCCTGATTCTTTAGAGCTAACTAGGCCTGATGAGCCTGATTTATTTGGACCTACATCATTTGCTCCCCCTCCAGGAAAATCTTTGACCTCAAGGATAAAATCAGGGTAGTTCTTGTGCATTTCTATAACGGCCTCCCAAGTAGCATCTGAGATCGGTTGGCCCTCCCCCTGAATAAGCACCTGGCAAACTGGCACACCATGTTGAAGAACTTGACGATAGCCCAAAACCTAAGATGGTTTGAGTATTGGTTGAGAGCCAAAAACTCCTAAGGTAAGGGCTGTTACTGTGTAAGAGGATCTCCATGGCAGAGCTTAAGTTTTGAAACGTGGAAGACCTCGTGGATGCATGCTATGGCAGAAGCGCCAGACGATATGCGACTGGACCAACTCGTGCGAGAATTGGAAAGGGCCATAGAAACGCCGAGCCAATTATTTAATTAGCGATGGGCTAAGGTAGATTGACGATCGATTGTAGCTTGACAAAAACCCAACTTCCTTCGAAAAATGAAACATCTCGGAGTCCAGAATTGGCTTGATTCCTCATTCGATTTTGAGCTTTGAGTAAGTTCTCACGTACAGGACTGGAGGATGGTGGCCTAGTTTTGCAGCAAGCTATCAATAGAAGCTAGCAGAAGATCTCGGCTCATAGTCAAGAATAGAGGGGGGGGCCTCGGCCTACACAGCCCTTAAAGGGAGTCATTTTTGTGGCGGAGTGCCATGATGTATATCATGCCACTCCTATCCAACGGAGATAATAAGGCCATTGGCAGGACTGATTGGACACAAAACACCTCAAATAATCTTCCAAGTAGCGATAAGCACCTCAGTCGTCAGCCGGTTTGCAGGTGATAGGCACTGCTAGTGGATAGAGTAGTACCTTGAAGTTTGAAAAGCTCTTGCCAGAAAGTGCTCCTAAATAGAGGGTCACGACCAGATACTATTACTGGTTGGAACACCATGAAGGCGGACAATGTCACGAACAAACAAGTCAAGCAACCATAATTACCGTTAAAATTTGAGTTTAAGGCAGAGAGAAATGGACCTGTTTAATGAGTCGATCTACCACCACCATAACTATGGTTGTGCCTCCAAAAGAGGGGAGATGCGCGACGAAGTCCATGGATATGGAATCCTATACCTTACCAAGAATGGCAAATGGTTGAAGGAGTCCTTGAGGTGGGGTGTTGAAGGGCTTCACTTTTTGGCAAGTGGCACATTGAGCCAACATAATCACGGACTGGACTTTCATGTGAGGCAATAGAATGTGGAAGCAATCTGAGCCAGCATTCTTTGCATGCTAGCACGTCGCCCCACAGGCAAATTATGGAATTACATCAGTATTAAAGGATGGAAGGCTGATTCGGCAGGAACCCAAATGCGACCCTTGTAAAATAATAAACCATCTCGGACAGAAAAATTAGAGTGGTCACCAGGATGTTCTTGGACATCTTTGATCAATTGGATAGAAGGAGCATGTGATTAATAGAATTTGTGAAATGTTTCCCACAAGGCAAGTACTAGTTTAGAGGCGATCTGGAGAGTGTGGAGACAAGCAGGAGCAAGGCGGGATAGGGTGTCACTGGGCCATTCTTAGAACCAGGCTTGTACACAATGTCAAAATCAAACCCCAACAACTTGTCAACCATTTTTGCTGCTCTGGCATTTGTACTGTTTGGTTGGGGAGAGATTGCAGTCTCTGGTGGTTAGTTTGGATGGTAAATCGCTGACCCAACAAATAATGGCACAATTTCTTGACTACCTCTGTAATAGCATACATTTCCCGAGTATAAGTAGAGGTGGAGCGTAGTAAAGTAGAGAATTGCTTACTAAAATAAGCTATTGGATGCCCACGTTGTGTTAACACCGCGCCTACCCCAGAGCCAGAAGCATCTGTCTGGAGGATGAAGGGCTCTAAGAAATCAGGCAAAGCTAGAACTGGAGTGTCATAAGGGCTGACTAGAGGGAACGAAAGGCTTTTGTGGCTTCAGGAGTCCACACAAAGGCGTTCTTCCGCAAAAGTTATGTCAAAGAAGCTGCAATAGATGCATAGTTGGCTACAAAACACCGATAATAACCGATGAGACCTAAAAATCCTCGTAAACTTTTGATAGAATCTGAAAGCGGCCTTATTGAATTGCTGATATCTTAACTTGCTCTACTAAAACTCCTTGAGCTGAGATTTTATGACCCAAGTAGCTGAGTTCTTCACATCCAAATTCGCACTTTGAGAGCTTTCCAAACAAGGAATAAGCCTGGAGTGTTGAAAAAACCTGCTCCAAATGGTTTAGATCGGACTGCTAGGATTGCTGTAAATTAAAATGTCATAAAAAAAATGAGAACAAATGTCTGCAATACACCTCTAAAAATAGAATTCATTAATGCCTGGAAATTGAGGGGGCATTAGAGAGGCCGAAAGGCATGACTCAAAACTCATAATGCCCTTCGTGCGTGCGAAACGCCTTTTTTTAATATCAGCGGGGTGGATTCGCACTTGGTGATAACCTGCGCTTAGATCCAATTTTGAAAACACTTTCGCGCCCTTGATTTCATCCAGCAGCTTATCTACAGTAGGGATAGGGAATCGGTCTTTTATGGTCACAGCGTTGAGGGCACAGTAATCTACAAAAAATGCCAAGTGCCATCTTTTTTTTTTTAACGAGGAGTACCGATGATGAATATGGGCTGGTGCTGGGCGTAATAATGCCCTATTCCAACATCTCACCCATTAGCCTCTCGATCTTTGCCTTTCGAAAATGAGGATAATGATAGGGTCAGACATTTACTGGGGTGAGTTAGGAAGAAGGGGAATCCGATGATCCATAGGTTTGGAGGGAGGAAGACCGTTAGGGTAGAAAAGATAGGTTGGTATTTTGGAAAATGATTTGAAGTTGTTTGGTGAAGAATGGTGGAGGTAACGGAGAAAAACTTTTGGGGAGAAGGTCTGGAGAAATCGAGTCAATGGAGAGTTGGAAGTATTGGGCTATGGCATGGGATTGGGCTAACTTCTTAAGAGAATTAGGAAGAATTAAATTGAGAGTGGGTTGTTTAATTCCATGAAACTGGATTGGATTACCATTGATGGTACATTCCATCCACAAGGCCTTATAGTCAAAGATGACCTAGCCGAATTCAACAAGCCACTGGACCCCCAAAACGAGATCAGCCCCATATATGGGCAGCAGGTGCAGGTCAATCTGAAATGGTGTCTCGTCCAATATTAGAGGTGCTTTCAAACACACTCCGGCGCACCCCAATAACTAGCCATTACCGATGATAACTGTCAAATGTGGATAAGGCTGTATAGTGAGCCTAAGATGAGAGACGAGGCGCGATGGGTGAAATTATTGGTGGATTCATCTACTAAAACAACAACTAGTTTTCCTTGAATGG